>CM021101.1:250189278-250242824 GCA_007115665.2 Sequoiadendron giganteum | reverse complement strand
CCCGAGATCGGGTTTTTCTTGATTTTTTTTTTGATTTTCGTGTCTCGGAACGCGTGCTGGGGAGGCCGTACGGCTTCCCTGGCAAAAAATTTTTGCCTCCCAGATCAACTTCACCAAAAACAACCAAACGACAGGCGTTCCTAGGGTTTTGAGGCGCTGCAAACGCAATGGCGATGTCCGTTTGAGCCCATAGTGTGCCGAAAAATTGGCTACCCCCAGATCTTGCAAAAAAAGATGCCTGTGGAAACCCTTGCACTTGAAACTCACTAAGAAGCCATATCTTCAGATCACGAACAGGCAGCGGCAGGTCTGGAGCTCTGATACCATGTTAGAATCCAAGATCACCTGCATGCAAATGGATACCTGTCACATGCAAAAGACATGTAAAACCAAGAAGATGTTCTGCAAACCTCAAAGTGTAAAATGCATTATCAGAATCTCAGTTATTACAAAGAGATCAATCCTTATGAAGGAGATCAAGAAACCCTAAAAGGGAAACCCTAAATGAAACCCTAGTGTGCACACTTAATAATTAATAAATAATTATTAATGCTCCTAAGTTTAGCTTAAGCAACTAGAGGAATAAGTGACTTAATTAATTAACCAGTATGATGTAATTAATTAAGCGTAATAAAATATTACTCTAACAAGTAATCCTCCCACTTGTATTGTTGATCCATGCAATACATCCTAAGTAGGTCTTCCATTACTTGATTTACCCTTTTCGTTTTCCCATCCATTTCTGGATGATATGTTGAGCTAATATTCAACTGAGTCCCTAGTGCAGAAAACAAGATTTGCCAAAACCTAGAAGTGACTCGTGCATCCCTATCTAAAATAATATTTATAAGAATTTCATGCAATCTAAACACTTCTTGATAAATTTTCTTGCTATGATAGGTGTTCCATCAATTAGGTTCTCAGGTATAAAATGTGCTACCTTTGTAAGCTTATCTACAACCACAAGAATTTCATTGTGCTTATTCTTTGACCTAGGCAATCCTTGCACAAAGTCCATACTTATGACTTATCACTTCCTCTTTGGTATATCATGTGGGTATAAAAAGCTCACAAGATGATGATGCTCATGTTTTACCCTTTAACACTCAAGACACCTAGCCATAAAACTAGCGGCATCTCCCTTCATTACATTCTAGAACTATAATGATTTTACATCAGTCATCATTTTTGTCACTCCAAGATGTCCAGAATATGGTGCTTCATGTATTTCCTTCCATACCAGATTTCTTAATTACTTTACATCTTGTGCATACATTCTACCCTTATATCTAAGTATTGTATTAGTTTAAATTGAAAACCTTCATACCTAGATTCTTGTGGATTATTTGTGAGTGCTTGCTTAACTTGCAAGTAATACTCATCTTTCTTAAACTTTTGGAGTACTTGCCCCTTAAAATCAGTTTTGATTGTTACTATCGAAGCAATGTGTCATCTTCAACTTAATGCATCAACAACCCAATTTTATTTTCCCTTAATATAACTGATATTAAAATCATAGTCAGTTATTAACTCTAACCATCTTCTTTGTCTAACATTCATATTAGGTTGAGTAAAAAGGTACTTTAACCCATTATAGTCAATTTTCAACTCAAAGGGTTTTCCTAGCAAATAGTGCCTCCACATTTGCAATGTGTGAACTAGAACACTAATTCTAAATCAGGTGACGCATAATTCATCTCATATGGTTTCAGCTTCCTAGATTCATAAGCAATTACTTTTCCATCTTACATCAACACACCTCCTAACCCTTCTCTGCATGCATCTGTGATAACTATAAAGTTACCTTCAGAATCTGGTACTTTTAAGATTAGTGTGGTGGTTAATTTCTCCTTGAGTAGGTCAAAAGCCTCTTGACACTTCTCAGTCCATTCAAATCCATTTCCTTTCTTTTATAAAGAAGTAATAGGAAAAGTGATCTTACAAAAGTTTGCAAAAAAATTTCAATAATACCCTACCAAACCAATGAAACTTCTTATCTTTGATTTATTCTTAGGTATAGGCCACTCAATTACTACTTTAATCTTAGCTGGATCTACGAAAATTTAATCTACCAAAATCACATTACCTAAATAATGTACCCTCTTTTGGAAGAATGTACACTTGGAAAGTTTACCATACAACCTATGTTCTCTTAAACGTTGTATGACCATTCCTAAATGCTTGCAATGTTCTTCCTCGTTTCTAGAATAAATCAATATATCATCTAGAAAAATAAGTACAAAATTGTCAAGGTAATCCCTAAACACACTATTCATTAGGTTCATGAATGTTGCAGGTGTATTTGTTAAACCAAAAGGTAAAATAGTGAAATCATAGTGTACATATCTAGTTTTGGATGCAATTTTAATTATATCTTTATCTTTAACCCTCAATTGGTGATATCCAGATCTCAGATCAATTTTACATAATACAACGAAACCCCTAATTTGATTAAAAAGGTCATCAATGTGTGGCAATGGATACTTGTTCTTAACCATAGCTTTGTTGAGCATATGATAGTCGATGCACAAACACAATGTACCATCCTTCTTCTTTACAAAGATGATTGGTGCTCCCCAAGGTTATACACTTGGCCTTATCAGTCCTTTCGAAAAAAAATTGTTCAATTATGTCTTAAGTTCCATAAGTTCAATGGTTGTTATCCTATAAGGTACCTTAGAAATAGGTTTTGACCCTAGAATTATATCTATAGAGAGGTCAAATATTCCTTTTGAAGGAAACCCTGGTAACTCCTTTGGAAACACATCTGAAAATTCCCTTAATATTAGATACTTCTCCATATCCGATTTTCTAGTTTCATCTATTTCACCATCTTCTAGTTCTTGTAAATTTTGGAACTCTGAATCATCTCTATCCTTCCCAAGTTCTTCAATATTTACGGTGAAGATTTTACACCTTTTCTTCTTATCTCTTAAAAGTCGCATTGCCATAATTTTTCGAACCCTAACCTCTCTAGGTATCCCTTGAAATTTAACTTGATTTCAAAAATCATCTAGGCATTCTACAATCTTAGCACGGTAGTCTACCTTAGCCCTATGTTTCCACAACCAATTCATACCTAGGATAACATCATATGATCCTAAATGTGCAACAAAAGGATAAATTCTGTAGGAACACTAGGAAATTCTATCCTTGCCTTGAATAGACATTGATCCACCTTTGCTCTTATATGGTTTGCATACTCTACATTACAAGACATTGTCATGTGTCCTGCCTTTCTAGATAATTGTTTATCTATTCTAGGTGAAATGAAATTTTGAGTTGCACCATTATCAATAAGAATAGAAATAAGTAAACCAAACAAAATACTTGGCGTTTCAACTGGATTTACTTGGTACTCTTCCCGACGATCATCCATTACTGCATGTATCTTATGCTAAAACATTGCTTGTTGAGTGGGTAATGGATTACCATATGGTTGAAATCCATAAGTCTTATTGGGACACTCATTAGCATAGTGATCCCCTCTGCATATAAAACATCCTTTAGGTGGTCCTCTTTTCCTTATGGTTTCTCTAGACTTGTTGACATTATCACTAGTTGTTGGTATGTGGCGACTAATCATTGTATACTGTACACTCTTCGTGTATCCTCGCCGGGGGTGATAGCCCCCGAAAATGGGGGTTTGGGGGCAGTAGCCCCCAAGAAAAAATTTTGTCCTGCTTTTTCATGGAATTACCAAAAAAGGGAAAAATCACCGAAAAGGTAAAAACCCTAACTTTGTATAACCCTAATCCGGAAGCTTCTAAAAAGTTGGTTATAAGGGGTTTGTAATTGAGTTACAGTTGCACAAGAAAATGCGATTATTCACGATATTGTAATAGGGTTTTACACTGGTTAATGAAATCATTGGATGGCTGCAATTTGGTGGATGTAGCCCACATTGGGTGAACCACGTTAAATTCTTTGTGTTATTTTTCCTTTGTGTGTTTTATTTCTGGTTTATTTGATAAAATCTGCATTTAGCTTTTAGATATTTGCCTTTGAAAACCTAACAAGTGGTATCAGAGCGGGTTGTTTTCGATTATCGTCTGCAGGAAAGTCTCACAGTTGAGTGGGAGTCTCACGGTTAAGTGGGAGCAATGGCAGACGAGGGTAAGTTGAAGGTCGATAAGTTCAATGGGAAAAACTATTAGTTATGGAAGATGCAAATGGAGGATTATCTCTATCAGAAGGATTTATGGTGGTCATTGGAAGGGAAAACCAAGAAACCTACAGTAATGTCGGATGAGGACTAGGATATTTTGGACAGAAAGGCACTTGGCAGTATTCACTTATGCCTGGCACAATCGGTGGCGTTCAATATTACAACAGCAAAGACAACTCTAGAGTTGATGGAAACCCTAGCAAAGTTATATGAAAAGCCTTCCGCTTCGAATAAGGTATTTCTTATGAAGCATTTATTTAATATGAAAATGGTAGAAGGAGGATCAGTTACTGATCATTTGAATGAATTTAATACGGTTACCAGTCAATTAACTTCTATAAAAGTTAACTTTGATGAAGAAGTTAGGGCTCTTTTGATTCTGTGTTCTTTGCCTGAAAGCTGGAATAACTTGGTAATGGTTGTTAGCAATTCTATTTATGGTTCAAATACATTGAAATTTGATGATGTTGTTGGTGTTATTTTGAGCGAGGAAATTCGTAGGAAAAGCTCAAGTGGAACATCCACATCAGACAGTGTTTTGAATGCAGAAAGCAGGGGCAAAACAAACGAGAGACGAAACAATTTTGGGAGTCGTGGGAAGTCATGAGGAAAATCAAGGGACAGAAGGTCCCAATCTAGAGACAAGAGGGATTGCTGGTATTGTGGTAAGGTAGGTCATGTAAAGAAAGATTGTTGGTCTCAAAAAAATAAAGAAGGAGACAAATAGGAAGGAAATAAAGAGGCAAATGTGGTAAGTAATAAATCTGATGAGGATGCTTTGATTCTCTCTCTTGACAATGCTGATGATTCTTGGGTGTTAGATTTAGGGGCTTCATTTCATGCTACGCCCCATATAAATTATTTTCTTGATTATGTCCAATGGGATTTTGGGCTGGTTTATTTGGGAGATAATGAACCCTGTCAAATTGTTGGAAAGGGAAGAATCAAGATTAAGTTGCAGAATGGGAATCATTGGCTACTACATGAGGTAAGGCACGTTCCAAAGCTAAAAAGAAATTTAATTTCAGCAGGGCAACTAGATGATGAAGGTTGTGTTGTTACATTTAGTGATAAAAATTGGAAGGTTACAAAAGGTGCCTTAGTAGTAGAAAAAGGTGTGAAAGTAGGCACCTTATATCTTTGTACAGGTCATACTGTTCCTTCTACTTTAGCTATTGCAGATAAAAATCAATGTTCAGGAACAGTTGTTGCAGTTCAGCAGGAAGAAAATTAGATAGTTGCTACGAATTTTGAATCAACACTATGGCATATCAGACTTGGGCATATGAGTGCAAAAGTTATGAAAGTACTTCATCAAAGAATGTTTTACCAGGTCTAAAATGTGTTAATATGGATTTATGTGAAAGTTGTGTTTATGGAAAACAAAAGAGAGTTAGTTTTCTCAAGGATGGGAGACAAAAGAAAGATGAGAAATTGGAGCTTGTGCATACGGATGTATGCGGACCAGCTCAGGTATCTTCTCTTGGTGGCTCTCATTATTATGTCACATTCATTGATGATGCAACAAGGAAGGTATGGATTTATTTCATTAGGTAGAAATCTGATGTATTTGAAACTTTTAAAATATGGAGAAGCTTGGTTGAGAATGAGACAGGTAAAAAGTTGAAATGTCTCAGATCTGATAATGGTGTTGAGTATTACAGTAAAGAGTTTGAAGATTATTGTTCTTTTAATGGTATTCGTAGGTAGAAAACGGTTCCAAGGACTCCACAAGAAAATGGAGTGGCTGAGCGTATGAATAGAACAATAATGGAGCATGCACGAACTATGAGATTGCATGCTGGGTTGCCTTTAAACATGTGGGCAGAGGCTGTAAACAATGTTGTTTATTTAATTAATAGAGGTCCATCTAATCCTTTGGGTTGTGGTATTCCAGAGGAAGCATGGACAGGTAAGAAGGTGAGTTATTCTTTTGAAAACCTTTGGTTGTGAAGCATTTGCACATGTAGATTCTGAAAATAGAACCAAGCTTGATGCAAAATCAAGGAAATGTATATTTTTTGGATATGGCATTGATGAATTTGGTTATAGGCTTTGGGATTTTGAAAATAAGAAAATTGTGAGAAGCAGGGATGTCATATTCAACGAGAAAGTGTTGTACAAATATCAGTTGCAGTAGCATTAGAAGAAATAAAATGATTATGCAATGTTGGATGATACTCCAAATAATGAAGTTCCAGAGGATCCTCATGCTCCGCAACGATAGCAACAAGAAATACCACAAACTCCAATGAATGTTAGATGATCTTCAAGGTTAAGTAGACCTCCAGATAGATTTTCTCCCTCTTTGTACTCTATCTTATTAACTGACGCTGGTGAACTAGAATGTTATCATGAAGCTATGCAGGTGGATACCAAGGTTCAATGAGAGCATGGAATGGAAGAAGAAATGGACTCCTTGCTGAAAAATCAGACTTGGGAATTATGCAAGTTGCCTGCAGGTAAAAAGGCTTTAGCAAACAAATGGGTTTATAGGATGAAAGAGGAGGATGGAGGTAAGAAAAGATTTAAATCCAGATTAGTTGTAAAGGGATTTGCATAGAAATAGGGTATTGATTTTGATGAAATATTTTCTCTAGTTGTTAAAATGACCTTTATTCGTACTATGTTAAGTATTGTGGCTGTTGAAGATTTGCATTTAAAACAACTTGATGTTAAAATTGCCTTTCTCCATGGTGATTTGGAAGAGGAAATTTATATGGAACAACCACAAGGATTTGAGGTCAAAGGTAAGGAGAAACTAGTGTGCAGATTGAAGAAAAGCTTATATGGCTTGAAGCAAGCACCTCGACAATGGTATCTTAAATTTGATAGTTTTATGGCTGAGCAAGGTTACAATAGGTGTAATTCAGACCATTGTGTTTATTTTAAGATGCTAGGTGAAGATAGCTACATTATTTTATGTTTATATGTTGATGATATGCTTGTAGCGGGGTCTAACATGGATCACATAAAGGAGTTAAAACAACAGTTAGCAAATTCATTTGCTATGAAGGATTTGGGGGCAGCAAAACAAATCCTTGGTATGAAGATTACAAGAGATAGGAAAAACAGGAAATTGTTTTTATCTCAGGTTGATTATGTTAAAAAGGTGTTGCAGAGATTTCATATGGAGAATGCAAAAGCTGTCAGCACACCTTTGCCCAGTCATGTAAAATTGACTAAGGATATGTGTCCAAAGACACAAGAGGAGGAAGAAAAAATTTCCAAGGTACCATATGCTTCAACTGTAGGTAGTTTAATGTATGCCATGGTATGCACGAGACCAGATATTGCACATGATGTAGGAGTTGTTAGCAGGTATATGAGTAATCCAGTAATTGAGCATTGGAATTTCGTGAAATGGATCCTCAAGTATTTGAGAGGTACATCGGATAAACATTTATGTTTTGAGGGATCTAATACAGATTTAAAAGGCTATGTTAACTCAGATTTGGCAGGGGATATCGATACCAAGCGGAGTACCACAGGTTATGTATTTACCGTTGGTGGGACAATAGTAAGTTGGATTTCTTGGTTGCAAAAGGTGGTTGCTTTATCCACCACAGAGGTAGAGTATGTGGCTTCCACATAGGCAGCAAAGGAGATGATATGGATGCAACTTTTCATGGAAGAGTTGGGAAAACAACAGACTGAAAATTACTCTTTCACAGACAACCAGAGTGCTATACATGTTGTAAAGAATTCTGCCTTGCACTCTAAAACCAAACACATACAGTTGAGGTATCATTTCATTCGGTCAGTGATGGAGGATGGACAGGTAAAGCTGGAAAAGATACATATAGATGTAAATCCAGTGGATATGTTTACTAAGGCGGTGATAAGGGAGAAGTTGAGCTCCTCTTCAGCTTTAGTTGGCCTTCAAGGTTGAATTAAAGTATAACAAAGCAGTAGGGTCCAAGGTGCTTATTTCCAGTGGGAGTTGTAAGTGCAGCGGTGTCGTCCAGGTTCAGTCTCCAAGTGGGAGATTGTTTTGGTGTGGAGCTTGATCAGTCTCCAAGTGGGAGATTGTTGGTATGTGGTGACTGATCATTGTATACTGTACACTCTTCATGGTATAAGGGAAAAATCACCGAAAAGGTAAAAACCCCAACTTTGTATAACCCTAATCCGGAAGCTTCTAAAAAGTTAGTTATAAGGGGTTTGTAATTGAGTTGCAGTTGCACAAGAAAATGCAATTATTCATGATATTGTAATAGTGTTTTACATTGGTTAATGAAATCATTGGATGGCTGCGATTTGGTGGATGTAGCCCACATTGGGTGAACCACGTTAAATTCTCTGTGTTATTTTTCTTTGTGTGTTTTATTTGATAAAATCTGCATTTAGCTTTTAGATATTTGCCTTTGAAAACCTAACACTAGCTTTATTGGTATTACCCATGCTAGAATCATTCCTTTTCCGCTCTCTCCTAATCTATTTTCCATTATTGTGGAATATTTTTCCCTTTTTCCTTGGGGCATTTTGCACAGATTCTTCCTTTTTAGGAACTATCTTGTTAGGAGCTTCCACATCTTTCTTTTGCTCTCTTCTTTCTTGACAAGTGGAATTAGCCCTAAGCTTTTGCTCCTGCTTAATTGATTTCTCATATACAAGATCCATTGTTTTTGGACCATGCATATCCACTTCTCCTCCAATCTAAAAATTGATTCCCATTATAAATTTCCTAATACGGAAGCACTCATCCTTGTGATATATGGGAACATAAGGTAGAATTCGGGTGAACTTCTCCTAGTATTCATTGATTGTCATGTTACCTTGTTTAAACCCTTGGAAATCCAAAGAAAATTGGTCATATAAAATTGTGGTAACCATATTTTGTGGAAAATCTCCACAAATTCTCCCCCTGTCAGCTTCCATGAGTTGATATTTAAGTTCCAACTTCTTGTTCATCCACCAGTTAGAGGCTTCTCCTACTAACTGATACACACCCCATGCGGCTTTAGTAACCTCATCATAGTTTTGTATTTTAAAATAATTTTCCATTTGAACAAGCCACACCTTAGCCTCATCACCTCTAGCACTACCATCAAAATTAGGTGGTATAGCCTTCTTCATGTCCCTAGAGATTTCAGAGGCTACAAGCTTCTTATTCCTTTCAACAAATGGCGTAGGTGATTTTTCCTTCTCATGATTATGGGTTTCATTATTCCCATGGGAAGAATTTTCTCCCTCATGCTCATTAATGGGTACTTCCCTTTCTACCCTATCCTTAACTATTTCTTGTTCAAGGTTAGCCAACCTTGCCAATATTTGGTCAGGCCTAGCCTCTACTCTAATGGTTCCTTGTCCAACCTCTTGACTTCCACCAGGATTGATTCGTGTCCTCACCATCCTTATGTGATTGGTTTTTACCCAAATGTTTTATCCATGTTAGACTAAATTATGTTATCAATTATCTTATGGAAAACATAGAAATAAACATTCATATGCACACAAGAATTCCACATAAGATTAAGCACATGCTTCTTTTCATAAACTCATAATTTTATTCATTTCTTGAGGATTTCGATATCCTTTCGCTTACATGGAGTGACTATTCAGATAGTCAAATGGAAAGTATCCTTCTAATTCGCTCTCAGACACATAACTTAAAGGAGTATAACCTACATAATGAGACATTTTTTTCTCCCTATCTTTTTGTTCATCTCTCATTTGTTTGTACCTATCCACAAAAGTATAATAGCCTTCAGATTTATCATATGAAACAGTTTCAAGAGGCAATGCCAATATGGTGTTCATTAACAATATACTCTACACTTTTCATAGAAATTTGCTCATGAGACCATTTCTCATTTGGCAGTGTTCATGGTACATATCCCTCAAACTCGTTACCTAAAGAAATTACTATTACTTCAGCCAGTGGTAGAACTCTAGGATCCCTAAAGATGAATGTTGGACTAACACTTTCTTCTGAAGGCATATCCCTAGAAAGTGGTAATGACTCAAACTTTTCTGGTGAGATGGTTGGTAGGTAGTTATACATAGCCTCCATCTTCATCTTCCTCTTCACATCACTAACCTAAGAAAGTGTGTGACTAAATGTTTCAGTGTCACTCAACCAGATAGCATTATCGTATTTGGTTCCTTCTATGGTTCTAACGATGGCTTATTTTTCCTTCTTGAAATTGAGGTAGTGCTCATTTTTTATTACTGACTTTTGAGTTGTTAATCTGAGATGCACCATTCTAGCACAAGAATTCACAACATTTGATAATGTTAGATAAAAAAAAATGAGGAGTTCATAGATTCTAGAGCTAAACCTAGTAGCTTTGATACCATATGTAACATACTAACCCTTCTATGAAGTAAAAATTTCTAATTTTATACCTTCGAGTAAAAAAATAGAGTAACAAACCATTGTAATAAAAAAAAAAAAATCTTTATTGATAATTTCCAATGAAGATGCACAACATATTACAACATGAATTCCTTTTCATTTCATAAATTACATCAATGTAAGAAATCATAAATTTACATACATAGCGCAAAGAGATTTACAACAAATAGTTGTAAGACGGTCTAGGATCCTTCATTTCAAATCTTGGTTCTTCTATCGCCTGTTGTGGAAGAGAAGAATCACTCAGGTGCTTTTTCGCCAACCAAAAACTCTTAATGCAGTCCCCCGCATATTTATCATTCAATAGATGGCCCTTCCCTTTGACGAAGAGATTGGTAGAGTAACTGATAACGACAACCAACTAAGCATAGTTTTGTGTCTTACATAGCTAGAACTTGTAATCCCACAATCCATGTCTAGCATATAATACTGAATCACGATGAGCTAACAATGGAGAAAAATGTCATCACTACTTTGGCCAAAGTGTTTCATTCAGTATGCTCTACTGAGGGTCATCTATCACAAACACTACTCAAGGTCGATTTGACTTAAGGCTATATTAAGCTACGCATAGGTATTTCCTTTAATGGATAGTCCATCATCCCAGATAACCTACAACCATATTAATCTACTTGGAATAAACCTACTTAACTAGTAAGCACACAAGCTAGGTATTTCCTTCTATGGATAGTCCATCATTCCAAAGATAACCGATTTACTTGGATTTCCCTACTTACTCGTAAGTATTTAAAACTCCCTCCCATACTGGATTATCTCTCCTAGGAGTATACACAAGCTTTCCTAATTAAATCGATAACTTAGATAAGTGTACCATATGTGATTTTCATGTTCAATCATACCTAGTATATAATACCTATGATAAACACCCATATCCTACTATGAAGTACTTAAAAAAAATTATGAAAATAGTATAATAGCTTCAACTTTATTTTCAAAATAATCTAAGTTTTCTAATTCATATACTGGGAAAGACATCTCAACCATGCATACAAGACTCATCATTCAAAAGTAAAATAACAAAGAAGAAGAGATTCCCATGCCTGTTATCACTTATCCAAACTAAAGACTACAATGCAGCCCTCTCCCACAACTATTAGCTTGATAATAAACTTCTCACAAACAACTCTAACTCACTTGTTGATAGCTTACTTCTCTAAAACTATAGCCTCTTCACAAACTTAATTAACTCACTTCCTTTCTCTCTCTCAATGCAAAGAAAAGTATGGCTGGAAAATACAAAATTATGAATTGCAAAAGATGTATTATCTTATGGAAGAATGTGCCCCTCTCAAATGAAATGGTTCAACTATTTATAGAGCAACCAAGCAACCTCAAAGCCTACAATTTAGGCATGTTAATGGACAACTAGCTTCATGCAAAGCAACACATGAAACATATCAAAAAGGTGGCAATCAAATAAGCTCAGACTTAACAAAACCTCCTATAGATCAACTTGTTTCCTTGACAACAATCCAAAGACTTATTCAATCAGCATATGCATAATTTGAATTATCATAATGAGAAGACATCTACAACAATTTAGACTCAAAGGTGGTGTCATTTCCAATTCTATTTCCTTCATATTTGGCACAGTTAAACTCAGTCAACTTCCATTTTATGACAACAGGTTTCCATCGATCCATTTGGTAGATGAATCGACTTGAGCAGTTTAATACGTTAGACAAAGTCAAGCTTGGTTTCACTAATGGTGTCGACCAAGTCAAGAATTTTATAGACAACGATATCAAATTTAATGCAATGACTTATATCGCTTGTCATCCAAAATGATAATCGATTTACACTTAATAGTCATAAACTATTAAATCAACTTCATTTGGAATAGTCAATAGTGACTATAATTGACCTCCATTCTCATAGTCTCTATCGACTATAACAACCTTTAATATATTGACTTCAATTAAGTAAGAGTTAGTCAATTTCAAATAATATATATATTATGTTAAATATATAGTATATATTATATACATATATATAATACTACCATGTATTTATATATTTATATTTATATATAACCATTAATATATATGTACATATATATATATATATATATATATATATATATATATTATGTTTATATTGTAGCCAATAATGTAAGCATACATTTGATATTTGTATATATATATATTGAATGTATGCATATATATATATATATATATATATATGTGCGTGCGTGCGTGCGTGTGTGTGTGTGTGTAAATCTATATGTCTCTATGTACAAGTATGTGTAGGTACATCTATATCGATGCATCTATATGAACATGTTCATTCGCCAACCTACGCATGTATCGATATACATATACATACACAAACATATATATTATATGTGTGTGTGTGTGTGTTCACATCTATTTCACATATATCCATTCATGATTACCATCATTTTGATAAGTGTTTACATGTGGTACGTCTATACATATGCATATATGCGTTGTTAGATCCCATTGACATGAATGTGCATATTTATAAACATAATTACATGTACATCCCACTTGTCATATAATTTTAATAGCACAAGAAAGATCTCAAAAGCTCAAATAGAAAAACATCACCCAATAATGCATGTTGTAGTAAACAAGACTCTCAAATGCAGACAAATTGGCTAAGGATGAGTTACCTATTACCCAAAAACTAACTCAACTCAATCATTCTAATGTGGTGTGTGTGTATATGCTCAAAAAGTTTACTTTAACCGGTTACCTGACCAATATCTTATCTCGAGTGATAATTCCCCTCTATCTGGAGGAATGGAACACATACATGCATCCACTAACACATGCACATGACAGTCAATTGTTCATAGCAATATGCAGTATACTTAAACATCTCCAAAAATTAGAATAATGACAATAACCTTTCATTCACATGTATGCAGTATTTCACCATGAATAACATCAACTGAGGTAATATCAAATGAGACAACCATTAGATGAGATAACATTCATATTGATAACAAGGTACAATCATAATTTATTCATCTCCATAATTCACATTACATTCATATTTACCCTATGCAGTAATAGTAAATAGTAACTACACAACTGGGGTGTAACAATAATTTTATTTACTAGAATATTAATATTAATTTGTTTTATTATAGCACACACCTTTGATGCAAGAGTGCATTAGTGGGGTACTCACATTATTACAAAGCTATCATGGAGCTTTTTCTCAAGATGATGTTGCAATTGTAGTTATGGGATTGGTTGTTCAACTTCATTGTGTCCTCATGATTTTTGTGGTGCTTATTTTATTACTTTGAATGGTGTGTATGAACTACCGCGTGTTTGAGATGAGGTTCCTCCACATGTTGATTGTTGGTATTTTATATATTAACATGTTTGGTTTATCAGTACTCTTCAATTCAATGATGTGCATTATATATACTTTGATTGAATATACTATTATTTATAAGTTCCTGTTGGGAGTGGGGATTCCCATCCCCCTTAACGAATGGTGCATTTATTTTTGAAGGGAAGCCTCTTGCTCTTGATTTACGTGTTGATGTCACATGGAATTTCACTCTCACCTTTTAAGCTCCATCCATTTCTTATGTGTCGACAATATCAGAGCCACCACATGGCATCTTGACATTGTCTCTAGAGAGAGTCGAGAATTGCTTGTGGTGGATGAGTGTGGGGGCCCCACATGTTAGGAGTGAGGGGAAGCTAATACTTAGCCCAATTTTAAAAAGGTCCTAGAGGACAAGAAAGGGTTGGTATAATACACCTGAATCACAAAGAATGGATCTAAACCACAATTCTGATGACTTGGAGGGTGAATCCTCTTAGAAAGGAAGAACCCAAAACTTTTGTTCTACAAAAAGAAACAAAAATACATAAAGGAAAGCTGACAACACTTATAACTTTTGAAGGGTGGCCTTCAGAGGAATCCATTCTTCTTCTGAAGGTTGAGCCTTCTTCTTCAGATCTTTAGAATCTTTGTCTAGGTCTATTCTCTCCTTAAAGGAGAAGCTACCCAAACCTTGCACAATCGCCTACATATGAAACTTGAGTTGGGTGAGGGGCTATAGAATAGACTCCACTTTAGATAAATTTAGTGTTTGAATCAATCTTGCAAATATATTTTGGTAATTTTTCTTTATGACTAGGCACACCTTGATCTTTCCTTCAAAGAGGACCATGTTATCAGAAAGGTATGGGGAGGGGGGTCCTAACCAGACCAATTATTCATCGTGTCCCTTCATTTCCCAAACCACTCACTCTAAGGCATCAACGTATGCCTTGTATTTGGATGTTTCCTTGTTTCAACTCAGAAATTCATTGACCTTCATTGATGCCTGCCTTCAATCTGAGATCCCTGCTACCTGGAGTGTCTCATTTGTTGCATTATACAAATTCTCAACCAAAAGTAATGAATATTGGACCTTATGGGAGATGAAGGTAAGGGCTTGCTCCACAAATGTGCTCACTTGTGTGTTTAATCACTGTGAGTCAATGATAAATCCAAGTGTTGGCTTCAAGTGTGAAGCCACATTTTTTATTATCTCCCAATATGACACATATAGTTGTTGGATCATTGGGAGGATGTTCATGGTCTAGGAGTGGACGATGAGGTCACTCTTTATTTTTTGAATCTCTTGGTCCTTAGACTTAGACTCCTATCATATTTGTTGTTTCATTTTTGTTGTACACTCATGGAATCTAAAAGACTCTTTTAGGCCTACACCAGCTCCACTTCTTTTTGTTGTAGCTTCTTTTTCCTTTTTTAGGCCCTCTATTTCAACCCTCGACTCTTCTATGTGAACTTATAGTTGGGATATATGGTTAGCTTCCAAATAGAATATCTCAATAGTGACGTGGATTTGTAGATCATATCTCATTTTTTATGAGCTCCACATATTTGGCTTTAGCATTTGTATTGAGGCGTTTGATCGTGGATTTCATTTTTGTGATCTCTTGATCTTTCTTCTCCAGTCGATGACCTGACTTGATGTAGTATTTTGTGATGGCCTTTTGTATTTCCTCAATTAGTTCCACTCTGTCAAGTGGCCTTGCCTAGCTAAGATTTAGGTTGATGATGTAGGTATAGCAATCCCCAATTAGCATTTTCTCTTGAGGCTTGATTACCATGGGTTTTCAATGTGTAATCATCAAAGCCTACTATGTATGATAAAAAAAGTGCATATGTGGCACCATCGAGGCCTTGGTTGATTTTTCTTTTCTTATCTTTGCTTGGGCCTCTTGAGCTTTCTTTGCAGTCTCCAACTACTAGTAGAAATTCTCTTGAGATTGAATAATTTCCCCTACAAATGAGGATCCTTGTGGAAATCCAAAATGAATGGTCACTTGTTGTTGTGAAGTAGTAGACTTTGTTCATCTAAGGATGAGATGGTAGGTGAGCAATATGGAAGGCGAGAAGGATTGGAGACCATGAAGAGGGATGGCATACAATTGTGCCATGATGGATTTTTATTTGGTGGATGGAGATGGAGGGGTGGAAAGTGTTGAAGGAGTGTAAAAAAAAGATGCAATGGAAAGAGTAGGGTGAGTAAAATGTACCTCATCACTGAAGATCAGGGGCAACTACGTAGTAACATGAGGTCATTGTGTCACAACGGGAGGTTTAGAAGCTGCAACAAATTGAATTGATTATCTTTTCCTTGTATGACTTGGGATTTCTTAATCAACTCCAAGGCCTAAAAAATCATTGGGTCTTCTATGGTCCACTTGAGGTGGCACCTAAATACCCTATCCTTGTGACCCCAAACCACCACCGATCATTTGTATAGTCCCAAAACCCAAAATTGAAATTTTTGAAGAGCTACCTATTGAAATATGAGAAGTACTTATATTATAAAAAGACTCAAGTACATCATATGAATGAGTCATATAATGTGAGGCTCTAGATTCTAATCCAATTGTTCACAACCTTTACATGTACTGGTGGAAGAATATTTAAATGGTGAAATGGTGTGTTGGTGCATGGACTTTTCTAATGTCTCCAATCTCTTCCAACATCCGATAAATTGGTGTCCCTCCTTTCCACAAAAATTGGAAGGATCTCTTTATTTCTCATTCGCCTTAGATGAAGACACGCCAAGCTTACAAGATTTGTAATTTTTAAGTGTGGGTTGGAATTTCTAACATGAATTATATTTAGACTTAGAAGAACTATCACTACTTCATGTAGGCTTTATCTTAGGCTTCTATGTCTTCTTACCTTTCCCCTTAGATGACTCAACAACCAGTGCATTAGTCTTTAAACTAGAAAGTGAATCTAATTGTGTCAACTTAGCTTGTTCCCATGCTAAGTGATTACAAAAAACCTCTAATGATGGAAAGGTGAATGTATCTCCCACTATGTCCATAGTGGAATATAAGGTAGAAGAGAACACTTGAAAGGTCCTTGAAGCTTAGGTAAGATAAAAAAATTCATGCCTTTCCATATTTATCCTTTCCACAACCTTAGAAAAGTGATCTCAATGACTTGGATTTTACCAAAAAGTCCTCAATGGATGGAAATGAATTAGATTCCAATATATTCAACTTTTTTTTCATGCCCATAATTTATCCTATGGGAAAAAACACAACTAACATTTTTTTGTTTAAATTGCTAACTAACATATCTACCATGCTCAACATGGTAGAGTAATGTGTGCATCAAATCATATTGCATGTAACATAATTGTTGGAATGCCACTAAATAGAAAGGAAGAGGAATACAACTTGAGTGGGTGTGTGGAGTCATTCTCATACACCCTCTAATGATGGATACCTTAATTGAGGATAGATGTCTACATAAGACACCTCAAGGGAAACCACCCTAGAGTTGATCCCTCCAAGTTCATTATATAAAAGTGAGGTGGGAATTCCACCATGAGACTATTGAGGGCCTATAACTACTGAACCTAAATAAATTAAACCATAATTAATTTAATTAACCTTTACATAAAGGAACTAACGTTGAAAATTTAATTAAAGGCGATAACTAAGACATTCAACATTTAATTCATCATAAGGTTTTCCATAATTAAATGATTCAAAACCATTTAGGAAAACAATGATTTACTCCTAAATATGTAACATACAACTTGGTAGATTAACATAATGATTAACCCAAATTTAAGACATGATAAGTGTGATTTTTCTCCCTTTTATTTCTTCAAGGATGTTAGGTTTACTAAGTTGACAAATATTTACAATAAATATCCAATCTATATTATTGTAACTACCCCCTAGGATTTTTTATTTTTGTAAAGAAGGGGGATTCACTACCCCTGAGATTCTTAGGTCATGGAAGAGCTAAGGGGTCGAACTACCCTAAACAACCTCAAACTACCTAATAAATTGGGAAGAAGAAGACAAGTTGGAAAGGAAAGGAAAACAAGACTTTGTTTCCCTTCTACTTATGATAGATGTTTTATGGAACCAGGTGAGCCGACCATAGAGGTCTCGGTCTATAGACCAAATGGATCTCTACCAAAGGACAATAGTGTAAGATTTGGACTTCAATGTACCACACTGGAGTCTCAGAGACATGTTGGCATCCTGTAGGAGTAGAGGGTCAAGTAGGTGCTAGAAACACACATAGTCTACTAACAACCCGAATGCTCTGGTTTTATAGTCTACATATTAGTGTTTTTCATTCTTTTATATCAAAAAATTCAAACAAAATTGCATCTAGAAATTTTTCATTTTGCTTTTTGTTTTTCATCAAATTACACTTGCACTTCATCATAATTTTTTGGAAATCTATAATTGAAAGTGTCTCCATAAAACCTGAATCAGAGACCTTTAACATCAACTCAGAAACCCAGATTTTAATTTTTTCAACCCCTGTACAAGGACTAATTTTCCCTAGGGTGAATCTATCCTTATATAGGTCATTTTGTAAATTTTGGGCATTAATTTGTCCCTTTTTTCTTTGCATATTGGTTTTTTTCGGATCTTAATTTTAGTTTCTGCAATTATAGTTTTATGAAATTATTTGCATTCAAGTTAATTGGTAAAAAAAAGTGCATATTTCAAGCATAAAATTTGCATTCAAAAGATAATAACATGAGTATGGTAAAATTCATTGATGCTCAACCTTGTAAGGGGAAAACCAAAATGTCTCTTGATATTGCTTTCTCACAAAATGACATAATTAAACATGCACCTAATGGTCCTCTTTACATAATTGGAAGAATTAATAGCAAGCCTACTAATGGGATATTAATTGATCCCATGTGTGTAGATAATGTGATCACTGAGGAACTATTGTTTGTGCATGAACTTTATCAAGACTTATGAACAATTGAAAACATGGATCAAAACACATAATGGTTTTGCTTGCTCTACAATAGGTTTGATCACTCTCCCCTTAAAATTTGGACCAAATCAATTAAATATCTCATTCTCCATCATCCCATCATCAAACCAATTTTGTGTGAAGCTAGGCTATCCATGGCTATGCTCCATGGATGTCATCCCATTGGTAGTGCATAAATACTTAAAATTTCCATTTGGAAACGAAATTTTTACTATGCATCATGTAGATACCGAAAATTGGTCTAGGCTTGCGAGTACACATTCGACATAATTTTCTATAGTCCGTTGTCATGATTAAATAATGTTTATTATTTAATTACCTTTCTAACACATATTTCCTCTATTAATTAAATACCCTTTTTTAATTAATTCACTAATTCATTTATTCAACCTTGGTTAATTAAATAAATCATATTTATTTAATTATGTCGCTAACTAATTAATTCCTCCTTTATCTATCAATTAAATAATTTATTATTTAACTACCCCCTTTTATCATATTTCAACTATAGTTAAATATCTTTATTTAATTATTCATTTAACCCCCTTTGTCTATAATTAAATATTTATTATTTAATTATTCAATTCCACCTTTACAAAAGTCAATTAAATAAATGATCTTTATTTATTTAATCAAAGTCTCCTATTTTCGAATGTGGAATTAAATTAACATTTAATTCATATTTAATTATTTATGTCACATTCCTCTATCATTCAGTTATCTAATCATTCACTCACCTTCTGACTCGAGATCTATTTTTAGTTCTCCAGTTATCTTTGAATTCAACACCAGTTTATCTCTGCGAGAAGACTCTCCGTCATAACTAGTCAGTTAACTAGTTCCAACTCATATGCATGATATGTCTATTAATTAAATATCTTTATTTAATTAATTAACTCATGTTTGCATTCGAATGCATTATTCTTCGAGTTCTAACTTTGGTTTTTGCATACAAAATCTATTTCTTCTATTTTTGGAGATTAAGATCTTGAACTTGTGTTTTAACTCACGTTCTAACTTAGTCCCTATCTACAGTCTTTCCTAAACTCATGTTCTAACTCGCGTTCTAACTCACATTCTATTTGAGACAGAACTCGCATCACATGGCATTCATCAATCTTGTCCGTCGATCTCTCTTTCAATATGAGCCAATCGTTCGAAAACACAAAATCTATAAAATGGCCTGTCATTATCATTATTCCTCCTCCTGAAATCATTCATTTTTGAGAAGAGATTCAACTTCGATATTTTGCTTAGACACTTGACGAAGCTATACTTGCATTCAAACATAGAAATCGGAGGGCAAGAATACTGAAAAGGCAAAATGGAGAAGAACAATCAAGATAATTCGAAGGGATGAACGCATATTCGGTGAGATCATTTTGTTTTTATTAGTTTAGTTTATTTCCTCGTTCTTTGTTGTTAGATTTTAGATTTTAGATTAGGATTTAACTTTGTTTATCTAGTCATGCATGCAGAAAAATCTAGGATGTTACATTTGGTGAACCTGACGTGAACACGCTTCAAAATCCGCACATATTTTTGTCTTTCCGTTTTTCCATTTTTTGTTCTTTTTTACAGGTTTTCCATACGAAGCACCGCATCTGTTAAGGGAAATGACGCATCTGTATCTACAAGCCACATCTGTCAAAAACAGCGATGCATCCGCCATAGAAAGCCGCATCTATGAAGTCACGAACCACATCCACCTGTCAACAACTTCGTGAACCACATCCGCCTGTCAACAAATTTGTGAACCGCATCCACTTGTCAACGAATTCGTGAACCACATCTGCCTGTCAATAGTTGAACTACATCTGTGGCTCCAAAAGCCGCATCTAGATGGTAAAATTTTTCACTTGTTTTGGTTGATTTCTGTACATTCATATTTTCTTTTTTTGCTTTTGAAGTTGTTTTGAATTTCGCTAATGGTTGATTTCAATTGTGTTAAGGTGGAATAACATATTGTTTGCAAGACGAAGCATAGAAGACAAAAAAAAAAAACTAGAACTACTGATAAATTTGCATGCAGGACCTAATGCCTATGTTTTTATTTATTTAGCAAGTTTTTTTGGTAGATAGACAATTATCGTGGAGATTAAAATGAATTTTCTGATTGATAGATAAAAAATTGTCGTTTGGAATAAAAAGAACCACTATCTTCTTTGTCTGGTGCTTTGCACATTTTTGTCACCCTTACGATTCAATACACCAAAGTATCCTCTCCCCTTGCGCAGTCATGTGATCCTGGGTGTAAGAGAAATGGTTGTTGACTCTAGAACTTGGGCCTGTCTTGGTGGGAAAAGGTACTCACCCCAAGATGACTCAGACTGGTAGCACGCTAAAGCCAAGCGACTTCCAGCTAGTATATAAAAGAGGATTCTTGGGGAAACCCCACGAATCATGCGCACTATTCAGATGAGATGGACAAAAATGGACTCTCGTCGATGTTGGATAGTGTCCCACGAACGGAATGCCCTTATTAAAAACCTTGTTGTAGAGTTACCAAAATCCTACCTACTTGTTGGTGCAGCAGGGTCGGCCCTGTGAAGCCATCTTCCATATTTACGGCTTATGTGTGGAAATGAAATTTATGCCATGGGAGTTTCATGGATACAGTAGCTTGGCTGCCCCGTATAAGTGAGTGTCGTTGAGTGGAGCCAGTGAGGTCAAGCTACTATTCATTTGCCATAAATATGCGTAGCTGGAGAAATCCAAGTAAGAATTCAACAAGTATTGTCCTAAAAGCCTAGGTTGTCAATGTTTTTGAGTCTTAAACAGTCCTCTCATCACGAAATTGAAAATACATTGATTGCTATGTTTGTTGTTTACTGTATTCATCAAAATCTTGATCAAACCAACAAAGTCAGTCAACAACTTTTGGGAAAAATTCAACTGTCAGAAAACTAAGTCGCATTTGTCAGTTTAATCGCCGCATGTGTCATAGACAATCGCATCTGTTAGGGGAAACGCCGCATCTATCTGTCAGAACATTCACTTTTCACAGTCTGCATATCACGAGTTGTAACTGTCGTATTCTGAGTCGCATGCGTTCATGCAAGCTGCATGTGTATTGGCAAACCGCATCTGTTAGTTTTCAAGCCACATGTGTACCAGTAAACCGCATTTGTCATAGGAAAAACCACAACTGTCAAAAAATTGCATGCACTATCAAACACCGCATCTGTGAAATCCTGAACCACAACTGTCTAGTGAACCACATTTTCCTGTCAACAGAAAACATCAAAAACCGCGAGCTGAGTCTGAAACATCATTGTCACTTTTTGCTTTAGGTTTTTAGGATCAACCTTGGATTAGAAACTGAAATTTTGCTCAAAACCTTGTATCATTAGGTGTCATATACGTCTTAGTTACCATCATTAGGTGTCATATACATCTTCATTACCATCATTAGGTGTCATATCCGTCTTAGTTATAGTAAAGGTCTTAGTCATAGTTATCTTAAGTTACATGCATATAGAAACTCCCTAGGAAACTACATATCACAGAATAGATAACTTTCCTCATCATTGGAAACATCCATGTTACGGTTTGTTGAAATCATTGAACCTTGTCACTTTAGTCACATCTAGTGGATCTTTTCAGCTCATAGTCTAGTTTGAAAAATTCACCTTGTCAACTTTCCTTGTCATACAATCAAGTTCCTTGGTCAAAAACAAGTCTTTGCATGCATTTATTCACTTAGGTGGTAGGTTATACTCGTCCTAGACTCATTTATCATCATAGTCTACTCGCATTTTGCATATTGTCCATCCTGTCACATGTCATCTTAGCCTATGTATTTTTAGAACCATTCTAGCAACGTCATTTAGTGTAAAAAAAATCCAAAAACAAAGGCATAGATCATATCATTTTTTAGGCATAGTCTGCATTACCCATTTTGAGAAAAAATTTCATGGTCGAAACAAGATCCCAAAAGAAACACAAAGCAATGACAGACCCCAATGAATTCATCAATCCGTTCGGAAACCAACCATTAGGAATTAAACGACCACACCAGCCTTTGCTAGAAAAATATGTCACTAGAGACACACATGGTCAGATTTACATAGAAGACATAGATGCAGCAGTTCAAGATCCTGAATTTGCATCCTTTATGAATGAATGTTTGCTAAATGATCCTCAACGCTATCTAGCAAAATTGCTAGCAGACGGTGCTAAACTACCCATAGGATTTGATATTCGTACCTTGCAAACACAGTCAACCCAACCATCCCAAACTACAACGTCAACTATCTCTATTCCCCAAATAACTGCAGCGATACCAACAGGTGTACCAACTCAAACATCATCAATTGTAAACACAATCCATTTTAACATAACACAAGGTTTACAATTCACTGCGGGCACAACTTCCTCCAACCCCTTTGGCACCAACACGACTGGTAAGAGACCCAAAGTTGGCGAGAATATACCTATACCAAACCAAATCATTCAGACAGGAAGCATCCCTATACCAAATCAGGCAATTCAGACAGGAAGCATTCCGATACCAACTTAGACCATTCAGACAGGGAATATCCCTATCCCGAATCAGAACATTTTGACAAGATATATTCCCTCGCCCAATCATAACCCATCACAAAACATGGCGTATCAGAACACCTACATTGATCCAAATAACATGAACACCATGTCTTTGACACAAATCAATGTCCTTCAAAAAGGCAAGCTCTTCAACAGCAGATGGACAACATGTCTATGTCTAGAAAATGAACTATCTTAGCACAAGACCTATGTCCATGTCCATTTGATAAAGCGCTCTATATGACACTTTTCCCCCATGGAAACAATATACTAGTTTTGCCTAAGTATAATGGGAGAAAGAATCCTATAGAACACATTAGAGAGTTCTCAACAGCATGCATGGACATATCGTATGACCCCACATACTTGATGAGACTATTTCCATGAACCCTTGTCGGGATAGGACTGGAATGGTTCTCTAAATTACCGTATGGTATACAATCTTGGAGCGAATTAGCTGAGAAGTTTATTGAAAATTTCACCTTTAACATAGACAATGAGGTAACAATTGCAACCTTGTGCCACACGACACAAGAAGATGGCAAAAATTTCACCACTTTCTTCCAAAGATGGCGAAGTCTAGCTAGTAGGTGTCTAGTTGAAATACCGAAAAAACAAAAGGTCACAATATTCCTAGAGACCATCAACCCCAAATTGCGAAGTGATCTAATGGTACATTGTTGTACTTCATTCTCAGACTTCGTACAAAAGGGAATCATCCTTGAGAAAGGCCTTATAGACAAAGGAGAAATGAAAGTACCAGGCAGAAATCCAGTTGTCCAACATCAAAATGCGCCAAATGATAGAAATAAATTCTAGTCTAGGAACAAGAATGTTACAAATGACGGTATCGTTGATGCTAAACACATACATACATGACCAATTATCACCCTTAGGGGTTACAATCCCAATCAAGACATGATGAACAGTTCCAATCAACAAGCTAACTATGTGCAAAATTCACAACAACAAAGACCACAACAAAGGAGATTTCCTACACGTGAATTTACAACTTTGGGACAACCAATCGAGACTATTTTCAAAGAGTTGATTAAACATAATCTTATCAAACCTTTGGAACCAAGAGAATATAATCCTGGATAGTTCAAACCTTCATGGTGGGATGATAACTCTTTTTGTAACTATCATCGAACCAAAGGGCACAACCTCCAACAATGTCGTCAACTCAAGAACATCATACAAGACTTTATTGAAAATGGAACCATAGAGGTTGGTGGACAGAAAAACACTAAGAATAGTGATCATAAGGTCTTCACGGACCCGTTACATGACCACACAAAAGGAAAATCCTCCAGTTCGGGACCCCTGAATAATCCATCTACCAACTATAACAATACCAAGAATGACTATGGTAAAGGAACGATCATAAACCACCTTCGAGCCGCAAACGAGAATGTCAATACTTTCACCATTAAAAAGCATCCGGAATGTAATGTAAACACACGCAGAACTAAGATTACTATTCTTGGTCCTTCTTCCGAGCCATCTACGCAAACTTCCAAGTTCAAGTACAACCTTCTCGATCAATTGAGTAAAACCCCCGCGCAAATATCTATCTTGGAATTGTTGACCTTATCACCTCAGCATCGATCTATTCTTGACAAAGCTCTACAGAACACAACTATTCCTATAGACTTAGATGTCAATCGTTCCGAAGAAATGGTGGGATATTTGATCAACTCGCATCATGCAACAAATGTAACATCCTAGATTTTTCTGCAAGCATGACTAGATAAACAAAGTTAAATCCTAATCTAAAATGTAAAATCTAACAACAAAGAACGAGGAAATAAACTAAAATAATAAAAACAAAATGATCTCACTGAATATGCGTTCATCCCTTCGAATTATCTTGATTGTTCTTCTCCATTTTTCCTTTTTAGTATTCTTGCCATCAGATTTATGTGTTTGAATGCAAGTATAGTATTGTCGAGTGTCTAAGCAAAATATCGAAGTTAAGTTTCTTCTCAAAAATGAATGATTTCGAGAGGAGGAACAATGATAATGATAGGCCATTTTATAGATTTTGGGTTTTCAAACGATCGGCTCAAATTGAAAGAGAGATCAACGGATGAGATTGATGAATACCATGCACTGTGAGTTCTATCTCAGATAGAACGTGAGTTAGAACACGAATCAGGAAAGACTAAAATTAGAAAAAGATCTTAATCTTTAGTTAAGAATCTTTGAAAATAGAAGAAATAGACTTTGAATGTCAAAGACAAAGTTAGAAGTTGAAGAATAATGCATTCAAATGCAAACTTGAGTTAATTAATTAAATAAATATATTTAATTAATAAAACAGATCATGCATATAAGTTGGAACTAGTTAATCGACTAGTTGTGACAGAGAGTCTTCCTGCAGAGATGATTAACAGTTGAATTCAGAGATAACTGGAGAACTAAAAATAGATCTCGAGTCAGAAGGTGAGTGGACGATTAGATAACTGATTGATAGAGGAATGTGACATAAATAATTAAATATGAATTAAATGTTAATTTAATTCAACATTTGAAAATAGGAGACTTTGATTAAATAAATAAAGATAATTTATTTAATTTGACTTTCGAAAAGGGTGGAATTGAATAATTAAATAATAAATATTTAATTATAGTTTGAAAAGGGAGTTAAATGAATAATTAAATAAAGATATTTAATTATAGTTGGAAAAGTATGATAAAGGGGGAATTAATGAATTAGTGAATTAATTAAAAAGGTGTATTTAATTAATAGAGGAAATATGTGTTAGAAAGGTAATTAAATAATTAACATTATTTAATCAAGACCACGAACTATAGAAAATTATGTCGAATGTGTATTCGTGGGCCTAGACCAATTTTCGGTATCTACAATTTTCCCCTCTTTGATACAATGTTGGTACGACGTTGTGTCAAAGAAAATATGCCCTGATCGTGCCCCAACATGAAACAAGGTAAGGTATGCCCCAATGAAAGGGAGAATGACGAGGAGGTAGTGGTATGCCCCCTCGAGAGGATAGGCGGGTTCAAAGAACATGAGTGTGCTCTCGAAATGGATAGATAATGGTGGTGAAGATGCAGAAAAGAAGAAATGTTAGCATGGATGATTTCAAAATGTTAGTAAGAAAAAATTAAGGTTGATTGATGGAGAAAAATATGATCTTTGATATTGTGCCAAATACGCTATACTTGCTTGTTACCATCATTGGGCGGGACATGACATAGATGGATAGTACACACTATGATATGAGATAGACCATAGTGTACAAATTTATCCACCTATGAAAAACAGACAGTCGTAGACAAGGAGTGTCTTAACTAAAACTAAGGACAAGATGCCCCAATCATTTTCTCGAGACAAACCACAGACAATAGACAAATAAAAGACGGGTCATGAGACGTCATTGCTCCTCTAAATCCTTGATTGGACATCCTTGAGGAAACTAGTAACATGACTCAAAAACCAATGTTAAAAAGATAGTTGACAGACAACAGCCAAAGAAAAAGAGTCCTGAGACATCGTTGCTTCTCTAAATCCTTCAAGGGACATCATTGAAAAATCTAGCAACAGGATCTTGCACAAATTGATAAAAAGATAAGACAAAATAAGATATAAAGCCATAAATCCAAATAAATGTATTCGCCAAAACTTGATCTTGTGGGATTGTTTGATGTTGATGTTTGACATAGCGTAATGTGAGAGAATGACACATACCGCATAAGATGTTGAGTCCGGTTTCGACTTGGTGACTTCTATATAAGGCATGACAAAGCCTGGTTTCAGAAAGACACATGTCATATAAGACGTTGGAGTCTGATGACGTTGAAGTGACAAGCCACATGCGACTATGACAATTTGATGTTTGATGTTTGACATAGTGTAATGTGAGAGAATGACACATACCGCATAAGACGTTGAGTTTGGTTTCGACTTGGTGACTTCTGTATAAGGCATGAAAAAGCCTGGTTTCAGAAAGACACGTGCCATATAAGATGTTGGAGTTTGATGACGTTGAAGAGACAAGCCACATGAGACTATGACAATTTGTTGATGTTTTTTGACAAGAAAGACATATCTTGTTTAAGACATAGGTTGATCAGTTTGAAAATGTGTTGGATATTGACTTTTTGACTTTGAGATGTTTTGCATGACTTATTTTGATTCTTTGACTGATAAACTGTGTGTGTGTGTATTGACAGTGTATGACATGAGGTGATACCCTAAAGTACTGACCTAATGCGGCTAAAGACATGCATCTAAGTGAATGATATGCAATGTGTGTGATAGTGAATTGAATGTGAATGAACCCTATTGGACTAACCTAGTGTGGTCTCGAGAGCTCATCAATTGATTAGCCTTGCTTACGTTTTACACGTAGAGACCTCATAGTTCAACACGACCAATGACTTTGTATGTACAAAGAGTCATGATTTAATGTTTGTGATACATGAAAAACCTATACTGATAGACCTAATGCCTCGGGGGCACATCGATTGATGGCCTTGCCTATGTCCCAGTCGCAGAGGCAACGTAGTTCGACTATGTCTACAACTAACTTAACATGATAGACATGACATGATTGACTTGATATGATGCACTAGACATGACTGACATGACATGATTGACTCTATTTTTGGATTTTCTGACTGCTTTGATTTTTTTGGATTTTTGGAGTTTGCTAATGTTTTTAGATTTTTTAGGACATTATCCAATGGTGTGATGTTATGTACAAGGTGTTAGGGCATAGAACAAGGATTTTCCCCCAGTCGGGAAGATGTTTGGAAAATGGAGTGGATAATGTGACGGAATGGACGCTAGATGTCAATCGTTCCAAGAAATGGACAAAACAACCATTTATTATGAGTAATGGTGAAAAAGTCTTATTAGAATGATGGTAGACAGAAAAGTGAGCTTGACTACACATGGCGCTTGTTTGCCAGGTTTTCACCATGGTACTTATCCATAGCACCACTGAAGCGGTTTTCACTATTGGACGGATTTATTTCTCTTTACTTTTTTATTTTCTCAATTTTTTTGGTGTTACAAAGATGCCTGTTTGCCAAGTTTTCATCTAGGTAACCATTTTTTTGCTTTTTTGTTTTTTTTTTGTATTTTTCCAGATGAAGACACGGATTTCTTAGAGACTAAGCATAGAACCTCTTTAGATGTAGACTATTGATAGGGGACAAAAGCGGCTCGCCTTCAGGAGTGGAGAGTTGGTATGCTCCTGATCCAAAGGCTTCTGTGACGATGTAAGGCCCCAACCAGTTAGGTTCAAAATTTCCTGGCTTTTCTCGTTCAGCTTGGTTCTTAGGATTCTCCATTAATACCAAGTCACCAATGTACAAGTTTCTATTGAGAAGCTTCCTATTGTAACTACGACGAAGATGATTTTGATATTCTTGTAAATGATCTAATGCTCTCTATCTTCGCTCATCCAGAATTTTAAGCTCTTGTAACCTAGAGACACGGTATTCTTCATCGTTGATATGACCCTTCAAGGATACCCGTAGAGAAGGTATTTCAACCTCAATAGGTAAGATAGCTTCAGACTCGAATACGAGGGAATATGGAGTGGCATCGGTGGGAGTGCGGATGCTTGTGTGATAAGCCCATAAGGCAGGATTAAGTTGTAGGTGTCAGTCACAACCAGCGTCATTGACAGTCTTCTTAAGGATTCTAACAATTGTCTTATTAGATGCCTCAGCTTGGCCATTACCTTGTGGGTAATACGGAGTGGAGAAATGGTGTTTGATGTGGAATTCTTCACATAAATGGCATACTTCTTGGTTCTTGAATGGGCGGCCATTGTCTGTGATTATGGATTGGGGTACACCATATCGACAAATGATATAGTTTAGGATAAACTTAGATATTTTGTGTCGATTACGTATGTCATGGGAATAGCTTCAATCCATTTGGTGAAGTATTCGGTGGCGGTGATGATGAATTTGTGGCCATTGGATGATGAAGGGTGTATCTTACCTATGAGGTCAAGTCCCCATTGGGCAAAGGGCCATGGTGAAGTAATTGGACAAAGCTCTCGTGCTGGCGCTCTAATCAAGTCTCCATATATTTGAAATTGTCTACATTTCTTTACAAAGACGTATGAGTCTTTCTCCATCATAGGCCAATAGTAACCTAGTCTCATAATCTTGTGGGCTAGAGTAGGACCACTCGAATGAGATCCACATATATCCTCATGTACCACTCGCAAATTTGTTTGTGCTTCTTTAGCATCGAGACATCTCATAAGGGCATTATCTAAGGTGTGTTTATACAGTGTTTCTCTAATGATGGTGTACTTGGCTAACTTTCAGATGAAGGTTCGACATTGGTTATTGGATAAGTCTTGGGGTAAGGTTTGGTCGGTGAGATAGTCGAATATGTCTTTATACCAAGGAGACGTAGGACCAAAAATGGTACACACTATCGCAGTATTAGGGACATCATAAGCAGGGACCAATAGTTGTTCAACCAGAAACTCAAACTTAGGCACATTACTCGGAATATCCAACAAGGAACCCACGATTGCCATAGCATCTATAGCTCTATTCTGGATATGTGGTATCTGTTGAAAAGTTATGTCATTGAAATGTTGTTTGAAACTATCAGCCATTCGCTTGTAAGGTGCAAGCTTTTCATCCTTAGTCTCATAGTCATCATTTACCTGTCGGATTACAAGTTAAGAGTCACCAAAGACATGTAGGCTCTTAATTTTCCATTGAGCTATCATTTTTAACCCTGTCACTAAGGCTTCGTATTCTGCTATATTGTTGGTACAAGGGAAAGCAATCCTGAATGATTTGGGAATGGTATCACCTTGAGGTGTGACAAATAAGATACCAGCTCCTGAACCACGATTTGTATGTGACCCATCAAAGTACAGTTTCCATTCAGTTTTAATGTCAATGTTGAAGAGAAATTCATCTAGAAAGTCTACCACTAATGGATGGTCTGCCTTTATAGGTGCATCTTGTAGTTGATCTGCAATCACCTATCCTTTTATAGCCTTCCTCTCGACATACTGAATGTCATACTCGCTAAGTATCATAACCCATTTAGCCAATCGGCCTGTTAAAGTTGCCTTCTGCTAGTTGATCTGCAATCACCTATCCTTTTATAGCCTTCCTCTCGACATACTGAATGTCATACTCACTAAGTATCATAACCCATTTAGCCAATCAGCCTGTTAAAGTTGCCTTCCTTAGGAGGTATTTAAGTGGATCAATCTTCGCAACTAACATTGTTTGTCGATTGAGCATATAGTGCCAAAGTTTTTGGGTAGCAAAAACTATCGCAAGGCAAGCACATTCTATGTTGCTGTAATTCAATTCATAGCCCACTAAAGTATGGCTAATATAATAGACTGCTCTCTCATGACCTTGATCATCGTGTTGTGCGAGAAGAGCCCCTAATGCCAACTGAGTTGTTGAGATGTAAAGTATCAATAGTTTTCCCTTTGTAGGTGGCATTAAGGCTGGTGGAGTAAGCAAATAGTCCTTGATTTTCTGAAAGGCCTCTTGACATTTAGGTGTCCACACAAATGGTACTCCTTTCTTGAGTTGATGTTGAAATGGATGTATTTTATCCGCCAGTTGTACTATGAAATTCCTAATTAACTGTAATCTTCCTTGTAGAGTTCTAAGTTGGCCAATACTGGTTGGAGGAGGCATTCCTATGATAGCTCTTACCTTCTCTAGATCTCCTTCAATGCCTCTTCGAGAGATGATATAACCTAACAGTTTTCTTGATTTCACCCCAAAGACACATTTCTTCGAATTTAGCCTGACATTGTAATTATCTAGCCTCTGGAATATCTTGTCTAAGACTTTCAAATGATCTTCCCTCATTTCTGATTTTTCTATAATGTCATCTACATAATCTTCCATAAAAGTATGTACAAAGTCATGCAAAATCGTAGTCATGGCCCGTTGATAGGTAGCTCTTGCATTCTTAAGGCCAAACGGCATAACATTCCAATAGTATGTGCCCCATGGACACATGAAAGCTATTTTGTGTTGGTCTTCAAGTGCTATTTTAATTTGGTTGTATCCAGAGAAACCATCCATGAGGGATAGCATCTCGTATCCTACTGTCAGATCCACGATCATGTTGATATTCGGCAAAGGAAAGTCATCCTTAGGGCATTCCTTATTGATGTCTCTAAAGTCAGTACAAATATGAATGCCCCCAGTTGGCTTAGTCACTGGTGCAATATTTGATATCCATTCTACATAGTCTATTGTCCTTATGAATCCTACATCCAAGAGTTTCTTAAGTTCTATCTTGACCAATAGAGCAATTTGCGGATGCATTTTCCTCAACTTTTGTTTGACTGGTTTGATACCTGGCTGTAGTGGTAAATGATGCAATATTAGCTCTGGATCCAACCTAGGCATGTCAGCATATGACCATGCAAAGTTTATTTGTCTATTTGTGAAGAAGTCCTTAAACTCATGTTTTTCTGTCTTTGTTAAAGAAGCTGCAAAATATAGCTTTCGGGGATTCTCTTCTGTACCTATGTTGACTTCAACAGATTCTTCTACTAGCATCGGTGACTTTTCCTATTCAAAGAGGAGAATATTTAAACCTCTATCCTTGGGTGCCTTTGTGAGGTTTTCGCCCTCGGATACGTCCTTTATTTTGACTTTTTCTTTGTCCAAAGGCATCTTTCGGTTTTCACCTAGGGACTCATCATTTTTATTTTCATTGTCTTTTTTCTTTTCATTCTCATTTTTGCGACTAGAGGTGTAAATAGACTCCCTGAAATATGCTTTATCGTCCAAGTCTAGTAAAACCTGCCTTATGATCCCCTCTTGGTATACCTCCTCTAAGTCCCATGAACTCAACAATTGCTTCGTCATTTTTGAATGTATCTATGATAGGTGTACCTTGTTGATCCCAATTGATAAGTTTGGGATAGATAAGGGGCATGTCATCATCAGAGTTCCTAAAGGTAGCTGCAGACAAGGTGAGTATAGAATGATTGACATGGTCACAGAAGTTTTGGACCAACTCCTTGTTCTTCCTGCTAGGGGTAGGGATGCTCTGATGTGGGACTATAGTAAGGGTAGATTCGTCAGAAGATGGTTGTTTAAGTGCCCAAGATGAATGATCAAGGGTTTCCCAATAATATTTCTCTTGCCATTCTGCCTTGGACAAATGTTTCTTAGGATGAGGACTAGATTCTTTTGGTACAGGTTTCACGTTGAGGTCCAATTCTCCAAATAGGGCATCGATATTCATGGTACTAGTAGATGAAAGGGATTTCCATTCACCATCGCTGGAGTAAGGGGATTCATCATAAACTGGAGGTTTGTCGAAAACTAGGGGTAGGGGTTCATGAGATGTCTCGATGTCTGTGTATTCACTCACTTCCTCTTGAAATGATGACGAAGTACCAGGACACCCAATTCTAAGCGGTTGACACCCTAGCCCTAAGTATTTCGGTCGTGGGTAGACAGTAATCGGTTTCATCCTTCCATTTTTATATAGTCCTAATCCACTATGCTCGTCATAGCCTTCCTTTTTCATTATCTTAAATCCTTTTCCATACTGATCCTTAGCTATTTGAATAGACGGGGAGGGGTATTCATGTTCTTCTTGATACAACTAGGAATCACCTTGATCCACAATTTCTTCACTTAACTCTCCCCATTTGGTTAATGTCATTGTAGGGGGAACATGAAATGTGACCACTGATTGTCTTCTATCTGCCATGGGTAGGCCATACGCCTTAGGTGGAATCAGTTGAGTGATGCAGTATGATGCCTTTATATTATATTCACCACAACCTTGTCTTGGATCTTGAGTTTAGGAGTGGATGATGGTGGCTGGAATGAAATGGACTTAGTGAGACGTGATGGGTCAACGTATTGAGATAGAATGGATGATGAGGCCTCTTAGTTAACAAGAACTTGTCGTTGTGGAAGGTCCCTTAGGCTTGTACAATATTGGAAAGGATCTGGATCACCATCAATAGTGATCTTTGTGCCATTATAGGGGAACTTGAGACATTGGTGATATGTTGAAGGGACGACTCTCATTGCGTGTATCCAAGGTCTACCTAAAAACAAGTTGTATGGAAGGGTGAGATACAAGACTTGGAAGCTGGTGTTCATGATTGTTGGGTCAAGTCTGATAGGGAGTGTTACAACTCCTTTGGATGACCTTTCTTCATCATCATAAGCCTTGATGACTATACTCTTGGAAGTATCTACACAGTCTTTTGAGAATCCTAATGCCTTAACCAATTTAAGGGTACACAGGTTCAAACCTGCTCCTCCATCTACCAAGACTCGTTGGACTTTTTTTTGAAGGACTAAGACTTCAATATGTAAGGGGTTATTATGATTTGACTTTTAAGTTGAGTAATCCTGTTGAGAAAATGTGGCATGATGCGATTTGGTCAAATATCCCACCATTTCTTCGAAACGATTGACATCTAAGTCTGTAGGAATAGTTGTGTTCTATAGAGCTTTGTCAAGAATGGATTGATGTTGAGGTGATAAGGTCAACAATTCCAAGATAGATATTTGCGCGAGGGTTTTACTCAATTGATTGAGAAGGTTGTACTTGAACTTGGAAGTTTGCATAGATGGCTCGGAAGAAGGATCGGGAATAGTATTCTTAGTTCTGCGTGTGTTTACATTACATTCCAGATGCTTTTTAATGGTGAAAGTATTGACATTCTTGCCTACGGCTCGGAGGTGGTTTATGATCATTCCTTTACCATAGTCATACTTGGTATTGTTATAGTTGGCAGATGGATTATTCGGGGGTCCCGAACTGGAGGATTTTCCTTTTGTGTGGTCATGTAACGGGTCCATGAAGACCTTATGATCACCGTTCTTAGTGTTTTTCTATCCACCAACCTCTATGGTTCCATTTTCAACAAAGTCTTGTATGATGTTCTTGAGTTGACGACATTGTTGGAGGTTGTGCCCTTTGGTTCGATGATAGTCACAAAAAGAGTTATCGTCCCACCATGAAGGTTTGAACTGTCCAGGATCATATTCTCTTGGTTCCAAAGGTTTGATAAGATTATGTTTAATCAACTCTTTGAAAATAGTCTCGATTGGTTGTCCCAAAGGTGTAAATTCACGTGTAGGAAATCTCCTTTGTTGTGGTCTTTGTTGTTGTGAATTTTGGACATAGTTAGCTTGTTTATCTGGACTGTTCATCGTGTCCTGATTGAGATTGTAACCCCTAAGGGTGATAATTGGTCATGTATGTATGTGTTTAGCATCAAAAATGCCGTCATTTGTAACATTCTTGTTCCTAGACCAGAATTTATTTCTATCATTTGGCGCGTTTTGATGTTGGACAACTGGATTTCTGCCTGGTACTTTCATTTCTCCTTTGTCTATAAGGCCTTTCTCAAGGATGATTCCCTTTTGTACCAAGTTTGAGAATGAAGTACAACAATGTACCCATAGATCACTTCGCAATTTGGGGTTGATGTTCTCTACAAATATTGTGACCTTTTATTTTTTCGGTATTTCAACTAGACACCTACTAGCTAGACTTTGCCATCTTTGGAAGAAAGTGGTGAAATTTTCACCATCTTCTTGTGTCGTGTGGCACAAGGTTGCAATTGTTACCTCATTGTCTATGTTAAAGGTGAAATGTTCGATAAACTTCTCGGCTAATTCACTCCAAGATTGTATACCATATGGTAATTTAGAGAACCATTCTAGTCCTATCCCGACAAGGGTTTGTGGAAATAGTCTCATCAAGTATGTGGGGTCATATGATATGTCCATGCATGTTGTTGAGAACTCTCTAATGTGTTCTATAGGATTCTTTCTCCCATTATACTTAGGAAAACTGGTATATTGTATCCATGGGGGAAAGGTGTCATATAGAGTGCTTTATCAAATGGACATGGACATAGGTCTTGTGCTGAGATAGTTCATTTTCCGGACATAGACATGTTGTCCATCTGCTGTTGAAGAGCTTGCATTTTTTTTTGAAGGACATTGACTTGTGTCAAAGACATGGTGTTCGTGTTATTTGGATCAATGTAGGTGTTCTAATACACCATGTTTTGTGATGGGTTATGATTGGGCAAGGGAATATATCCTATCAAAATGTTTTGATTCGGGATAGGGATATTCCCTGTCTGAATGGTCTAAGTTGGTATCGGAATGCTTCCTGTCTGAATTGCCTGATTTGGTATAGGGATGCTTCCTATCTGAATGATTTGGTTTGGTATAGGTATATTCCCGCCAACTTTGGGTCTCTTACCAGTCGTGTTGGTACCAAAGGGGTTGGAGGAAGTTGTACATGCAGTGAATTGTAAACCTTGTGTTATGTTAAAAGGGATTGTGTTTACAATTGACGATGTTTGAGTTGGTATACCTGTTGGTATCACTGCAGTTATTTGGGGAATAGAGATAGTTGATGTTATAGTTTGGGATGGTTGGGTTGACTGTGTTTGCAAGGTATGAATATCAAATCCTATGGGTAGTTTAGCACCGTCTGCTAGCAATTTTGCTAGATAGCGTTAAGGATCCTTTAGCAAACATTCATCCATAAAGGATGCAAATTCAGGATCTTGAACTACTGCATCTATGTCTTCTATGTAAATCTGACCATGTGTGTCTCTAGTGACATTTTTTTCTAGCAAAGGCTGGTGTGGTCGTTTACTTCCTAACGGTTGGTTTTCGAACGGATTGATCAATTCATTGGGGTCTGTCATTGCTTTGTGTTTCTTTTGGGATCTTGTTTCAACCATGAAAATTTTTCTCAAAATGGGTAATGCAGACCATGCCTAAAAACTGATATGATCTATGCCTTTGGTTTTGGATTTTTTTGACACTAAATGAATTTGCTAAAATGGTTCTAAAAGACGTATACTAAGATGACTTGTGACAGGATGGACAATATGCAAAATGTGAGTATACTATGACGATAAATGAGTCTAAGACGAGTATAACCTACCACCTAATGGAATAAATGCATGCAAAGACTTGTTTTTGACCAAGGAACCTGATTGTATGACAAGGAAAGTTGACAAGGTGAATTTTTCAAACTAGACTATGAGTTGAAAAGATCCACTAGATGTGACTAAAGTGACAAGGTTCAATGATTTCGACAAAACGTAACATGGACGTTTCCAATGACGAGGAAAGTTATATATTCTGTGATATGCAGTTTCCTAGGGAGTTTCTATATGCATGTAACTTAGGATGACTGTGACTAAGACCTTTACTGTAACTAAGATGAATATGACACCTAATGATGGTAATGAAGACATATATGACACCTAATGATGGTAACTAAGACGTATATGACACCTAATGATGCAAGGTTTTGAGAAAAAATTTCAGTTTCTAATCCAAGGTTGATTCTAAAAACCTAAAGCAAAAAATTTCAATAATGTTTCAGACTCAGCTCATGGTTTTTGATGTTTTCTATTGACAGGAAAATGTGGTTCACTAGACAGTTGCGGTTCAGGATTTCACAGATGCGGTTTTTGACAGTGCTTGCAATGTTTTTGATAGTTAGAGTTTTTCCTATGACAAATGTGGTTTATCAGTACACATGCAGCTTGAAAACTAACAGATGTGGTTTGCCAATACACATGAGGCTTGAAAACTGATAGATGCAGCTTGCATGAACGCATGTGACTCAGAATATGACAGTTGTGACTCGTGATATGCAAACTGTGAAAAGTGAATGTTTTGACAGACAAATGCAACGTTTCCCCTAATAGATGTGACTCTCTATGACACATGTGGCGATTAAACTGACAAATGCGACTCGATTTTCTGAAAGTTGAATTTTCTCCAAAATTTGTTGACTGACTTTTTTGGTTTGATCAAGATTTTGACGAATACAGCAAACAACAAACATAGCAATCAATGAATTTTCAATTTCATGATGGGTGGACTGTTTGAGACTCAAAAACATTGACAACCTAGGCGTTTAGGACAATACTTGTTGAATTCTTACTTGGATTTCTCCAGCTACGCATATTTATGGCAAATGACTAGTAGCTTGACCCCACTGGATCCCCTCCACGACACTCACTTATACGGGGCATCCAAGCTATTGTATCCATGAAACTCTCATTGCATACATTTCATTTCCATAAATAAACCATAAATATGTAAGGCGGCTTCACAGGGCCGACCCTGCTACGCCAACAAGTAGGTAGGATTTTGGTAACTCTACAAGAAGGTTTTTAATAAGGGCATTCCATTAGTGGGACACTATCCAACGTCGGCAAGAGTCCATTTATGTAGCCTTAGTCCATCAAAACAAATTCCAATGAGTCTTGGTAAACAGAGGAGCAGGTTTGAACCTGTGTACCCTTAAATTGGTTAAGGCGTTAGGATTCACAAAAGACTGCGTAGACACTTCCAAGAGTATAGTCATCAAGGCTTATGATGATGAAGAAAGGTCATCCAAAGGAGTTGTAACACTCCCTATCAAAATTGGCCCAACGATCATGAACACCAGCTTCCAAGTCTTGGATCTCACCCTTCCATACAACTTGTTGTTAGGTAGACCTTGGATACACGCAATGAGAGTCGTCCCTTCAACATACCATCAATGTCTCAAGTTCCCCTATAATGGCACAAAGATCACTATTGATGGTGATCCAGATCCTTTCCAATATTGTACAAGCCTAAGGGACCTTCCACAACGACAAGTGCTTGTTAACCAAGAGGTCTCATCATCCATTCTATCCCAATACGTTGACCCATCACGTCTCACTAAGTCCATTTCATTCCATCAACCATCATCCACTCCTAAACTCGAGATCCAAGACAAGGGTTGCGGTGAATATAATATAAAGGCATCATACTGCATCACTCAACTAATTCCACCTAAGGCGTATGGCCTACCCATGGCAGATAGAAGACAATCAGTGGTCACATTTTATGTTCCCCCTACAATGACATTAACCAAATGGGGAGAGTTAAGTGAAGAATTTGTGGATCAAGGTGATTCTTGATTGTACCAAGAAGAACATGAATACCCCTCCCCATCTATTCAAATAGCCAAGGATCAGTATGGAAAAGGATTGAAGATAATGCAAAAGGAAGGCTATGATGGGCACAATGGGTTAGGACTCTATCAAAATGGAAGGACAAAACCGATTATTGTCTACCCACGACCAAAATACTTAGGGCTAGGGTGTCAACCGCTTAGAATTGGGTGTCTTGGTACTTCGTCATCATTTCAAGAGGAAGTGAGTGAATCCAATGACATCAAGACATCTCATGAACCACTACCCCCAGTTTTTGACAAACCCCAAGTCTACAACAAACCTCCAGTTTATGATGAATCCCCTTACTCTAGGGATGGTGAATGGGAATCCCTTTCATCTACTAGTACCATGAATATCGATGCCCTATTTGGAGAATTGGACCTCAATTTGAAACCTGTGCCAAAACAATCTAGTCCTCGTCCTAAGAAACACTTGTCAAAGGCACAATGGCAAGAGAACTATTATTGGGAAACCCTTGATCATTCATCTTGGGCACCTAAACAACCATCTTCTGACGAATCCGCCCTCACTATCATCCCACGTCAGAGCATCCCTACCCCTAGGAGGAAGAACAAGAAGGAGTTGGTCCAAAACTTCTATGAACATGTCAATCATTCTATACTCACCTTGTCCGCAACTACCTTTAGGAACTCTGATGATGACATGCCCCTTATCTATCCCGAACTTATCGACTGGGATCAACAAGGTACACCTATCATAGATACATTCAAGAACGACAAAGCAATTGCTGAGTTCATGGGACTTAGAGAAGGTATACCAAGAGGGGATCATAAGGCAGGTTTTACCATAGACTTGGATGATAAAGCATATTTCGGGGAGTCTATTTACACCTCTAGTCACAAAAATGAGAATTAAAAGAAAAAAGACAATGAAAATAAAAATGATGAGTCCCTAGGTGAAAATCGAAAGGCGCTTTTGGATGAAGAAAAAGTCAAAATAAAGGACGTATTGGAGGGCGAAAACCTCTTAGAGGCACCCAAGGATAGAGGTTTACATATTCTCCCCTTTGAACAGGAAAAGTCACCGATGCTAGTAGAAGAATCTGTTGAATTCAACATAGGTAAAGAAGAGAATCCTCGGAAGCTATATTTTGCAGCTTCTTTAACAAAGACAGACAAACATGAGTTTAAGGACTTCTTCACAAAGAGACAAAAAAAATTTGAATGGTCGTATGCTGACATGCCTAGGTTGGATCCAGACCTAATATTGCATCATTTACCACTATAGGCAGGTATCAAACCAGTCAAACAGAAGTTGAGGAAAATGCATCTGCAAATTGCTCTATTGGTCAAGATAGAACTTAAGAAACTCTTGGATGTAGGATTCATAAGGACAATAGACTATGCAGATTGGATATCAAATCTTGTACCAATGACTAAGCCAACTGGGGGCATTTGCATTTGTACTGACTTTAGAGACATCATTAAGGCATGTCCTAAGGATGACTTTCCTTTGCCGAATATCAACATGATCATGGATCTAACAGTAGGATATGAGATGCTATCCCTCATGGATGGTTTCTCTAGATACAACCAGATTAAAATAACACCTGAAGACCAACACAAAATAGATTTCACGTGTCCATGGGGTACATACTATTGGAATGTTATGTCGTTTGGACTTAAGAATGCAAGAGCTACCTATCAACGGGCCATGACTACGATTTTCCATGACTTTGTACATACTTTTATGGAATATTATGTAGATGACATTATAGAAAAATCAAAAATGAGGGAAGACCATTTGAAAGTCTTAGACAAGATATTCCAGAGGCTAGAGAATTACAATGTTAGGCTAAATCCAAAGAAATGTGTCTTTGGAGTGAAATCGAGAAAACTGTTAGGTTATATCATCTCTCAAAGAGGCATTGAAGTAGATCCAGAGAAGGTAAGAGCTATCATAGAAATGCCTCCTCCAACTAGAATTGGCCAACTTAGAACTCTACAAGGAAGATTACAGTCAATTAGGTGTTTCATAGGACAACTGGTGGATAAAATACATCCATTTCAGCATCTACTCAAGAAAGGAGTACCATTTGTGTGGACACCTAAATGTCAAGAGGCCTTCCAACAAATCAAGGACTATTTGCTTACTCCACCAGTCTTAATGCCACCTACAGAGGGAAAACCATTGATACTTTACATCTTAGCAACTCAGTCAGCATTAGGGGCTCTTCTCACACAACACGATGATTAAGGTCATGAGAGAGTAGTCTATTATATCATTCGTACCTTAGTGGGCTATGAATTGAATTACAACAACATAGAACGTGCTTGCCTTGCGGTAGTTTTTGCTACCCAAAAACTTCGGCACTATATTCTCAAACAACAAATAATGTTAGTTGCAAAGATTGATCCACTTAAATACAATGTTACCGAGTATGACATTCAATATGTCAAAAGGAAGGCTATAAAAGGACAGGTGATTGCAGGTCAACTAGCTGATGCACCTATAAAGGTGGACCATCCATTAGTGGCAGATTTTCCAGATGAATTTCTCTTCAACATTGACATTAAAACTGAATAGAAACTGTACTTTGATGGGTCACATACAAATCGCGGTTCAGGAGCTGGTATCTTATTTGTCACACCTCAAGGTGATACCATTCCCAAATCATTCAGGATTGTTTTCCCTTGTACCAACAATATAGCAGAATATGAAGCCTTAGTGATAGGTTTAAAAATGGTAGCTCAATGGAAAATTAAGAGCCTACATGTCTTTGGCGACTCTCAACTTGTAATTAGACAGGTAAATGATGACTACGAGACTAAGGATGAAAATTTGGCACCTTACAAGCGAATGCCTGATAGTTTCAAACAGTATTTCAATGACATAACTTTTCAATAGATACCATGTATCCATAATAGAGCTATAGATGCTATGGCAACCGTGGGTTCCTTTTTGGATATTCTGAGTAATGTGCCTAAGTTTGAGTTTTGGGTTGAACAGTTGTTGGTCCCCACTTATGATGTCCCTGATACTGCGATAGTGTGTACCATTGTTGTTCCTATGTCTCCTTGGTATAAAGACATATTCGACTATCTCATCGAGCAAACCTTACCCCAAGACTTGTCCAATAACCAACGTCGAACCTTCATCCAAAAGTCAGCCAAGTACACCATCATTGGAGAAACATTGTATAGATGCACCTTAGATAACGCCCTTATGAGATGTCTCGATGCTGAAGAAGCACAAATAATTTTGCGAGTGGTACATGAGGGTATATGTGGATCTCATTCGAGTGGTCCTACTCTAGCCCACAAGATTATGAGACTAGGTTACTATTGGCCTACGATGGAGAAAGACTCATACGTCTTTGTAAAGAAATGTAGACAATGTCAAATATATGGAGACTTGATAAGAGCGCCAGCGCAGAAGCTTCGTCCAATTACTTCACCATGGCCCTTTGCCCAATGGGGACTTGACCTCATAGGTAAGATACACCCTTCATCATCCAATGGCCACAAATTCATCATCACCGCCACCGAATACTTCACCAAATGGATTGAATCTATTCCCATGACATACGTAACCGGCACACAAATATCTAAGTTTATCCTAAACTATAACATTTGTCGGTATGTTGTACCCCAATCCATAATCATAGATAATGGCCGCCCATTCAAGAACCAAGAAGTACACCATTTATGTGAAGAATTCCACATCAAACACCATTTCTCCACTCTGTATTACCCACAAGGTAATGGCCAAGCTGAGGCATCTAATAAGACAATTGTTAGAATCCTTAAGAAGACTATCAATGATGTTGGTCATGACTGGCATCTACAGCTTAATCCTACCTTATGGGCTTACCACACAAGCATCCGCACTCCGACCGGTGCCACTCCATATTCCCTCGTATTCAGGTCTGAAGCTATCTTACCTATTGAGGTTGAAATACCTTCTTTACTGGTATCCTTGAAGGGTCATATTGATGATGAAGAATACCATGTCTCTAGTTTACAAGAGCTAGAATTGTTGGATGAGCGAAGACAAAAAGCATTAGATCATTTATAAGCATATCAGAATCATCTTCGTCGTAGTTACAATAGGAAGGTTCTCAAAAGACACTTTGACATTGGTGACCTAGTATTAATGGAGAATCCTAAGAACCAAGCTAAATGAGAAAAGCCAGGAAAGTTTGAACCTAACTGGTTGGGGCCGTACATTGTCACAGAAGCTTTTGGATCAGGAGCGTACCAACTCTCTACTCCTGAAGGAGAGTCGCTTTTGTTCCCTATAAACAGTCTGCATCTAAAAAGGATCTATGCTTAGTCTCTGACAATCCGTGTCTTAATTTGGAAAAATACAAAAAAAACAAAAAAACAAAAAAATGGTTACCTAGATGAAAACCTGGCAAACAGGCATCTTTGTAACACCAAAAAAATTGAGAAAATAAAAAAAGTAAAGAGAAATAAATCTGTCCAATAGTGAAAACCGCTTCGGTGGCGCTATGGATAAGTACCATGGTGAAAACCTAGAAAATAGGCACCATGTGTAGTCAAGCTCGCCCTTCCGTCTACCATCATTCTAATCGGACTTTGTCACCATCGCTCATAATAAATGGTTGTCTTGTCCACTCCTTGGAACGATTGACATCTAGTGTCCATTCCATCACATTATCCACTCCATTTTCCAAACATCTTCCTGACTGGGGGCAAATCCTTGTTCTATGCCCTAACACCTTGTACATAACGTCACACCATCGGATAATGTCTTGAAAAATCTAAAAACATTAGAAAACTCCAAAAATCAAAACAATCAGTCATGTCTAGTGCATCATGTCAAGTTAGTCATGTCAATTCAATCATGTTAAGTCAGTGGTAGACATAGTCGAACTATGTTGCCTCTGCGACTAGGACGTAGGCAAGGCCATCAATTGATGTGCCCCCGAGGCATTAGGTCTGTCAATCTAGGTTTTTCATGTATCACAAACATTAAATCATGACTCTTTGTACATACAAAGTCATTGGTCATGTTGAACTATGAGGTCTATGTGTGTAAAACGTAGGCAAGGCTAATCAATTGATGAGCTCTCCATACCACACTAGGTTAGTCGAATAGGGTTCATTCACATTCAATTCACTATCACACACATTGCATATCATTCACTTAGATGCATGTATTTAGCCGCATTAGGTCAGTACTTTAGGGTATCACCTCATGTCATACACTGTCAATACACACACACACAATTTATCAATCAAAGAATCAAAACAAGTCATGCAACAACAAGGTAAAACATCTCAAAGTCATCAAGTCAATATCCAACACATTGTCAAACTGATCAGCCTATGTCTTAAACAAGATATGTCTTTCTTGTCAACGGATTTCATCAAATTGTCATAGTCTCATGTGGCTTGTCACTTCAACATCATCAGACTCCAACGTGTTATACATCATGTGTCTTTCTGAAACCAGGCTTTGTCATGCCTTATACAGAAGTCACCAAGTCAAAACCAGACTCAACGTCTTATGCCGTATGTGTCATTCTCTCACATTATGCTATGTCAAACATCAAACATCAAATTTTCATAGTCTCATGTGGCTTGTCACTTCAACGTCATCAGACTCCAACATCTTATACGAAATGTGTCTTTCTGAAACCAGGATTTGTCATGCCTTATACAAAATTCACCCAATCGAAACCAGACTCAACGTCTTATGTGGTATGTGTCATTCTCTCACATTACGCTATGTCAAACATCAACATCAAACAATCCCACAAGATCAAGTTTTGGCGAATGCATTTATTTGGCTTTATGACTTTATATCTTATTTTGTCTTATTGTTTTATCGATTTGTGCAAGATCCTGTTACTAGCTTTCTCAATGATGTCCCTTGAAGGATTTAGAGAAGCAACAATGTCTCGAGACTCTTTTTCTTTGGTTGTTGTCTGTCAACTATCTTTTTAACATTTGGTTTTTAAGTCATGTTACTAGTTTCCTCAAGGATTTCCAATCAAGGATTTAGAGGAGCAATGATGTCTCATGACCCGTCTTTTATTTGTCTGATGTTTGTGGTTTGTCTCGACAAAATGATTGAGGCATCTTGTCCTTAGTCTAAGTTAAGACACTCCTTGTCTATGACTGTCTGTTTTTCACAAGTGGATAACTTTGTACGCTATGGTCTATCTCATATCATAGTGTGTACTATCCATATGTGTCATGTCCCGCCCAATGATGATAACAAGAAAGTATAGCGTATTTGGCAATATATCGAAGATTATGTCTTTTTCTCAATCAATAAAACTTAATTGTTTCTTACTAACATTCTAAAATTATCCATGCTAACATTTCTTCTTTTTTGCATCTTCACCACCATTTCTATCCATTTTGAGAGCACACTCATGTTCTTTGAACCCGCCTATCCTCTCGAGGGGGCATACCACTACCTCCTCATCCTTCTCGTCTTTCACTGGGGCATACCTTAACCTGTTTCATGCTGAGGCACGATCAGGGAATATTTTCTTTGACACAACATCGTACCAACATTGTATCAAAGAGGGGCAAACTGTAGATACCGAAAATTGGTCTAGGCCTGCGAGTACACATTCGACATAATTTTCTATAGTCCGTTGTCATGATTAAATAATGTTTTTTATTTAATTACCTTTCTAACACATATTTCCTCTATTAATTAGATACCCTTTTTTAATTAATTCACTAATTCATTTATTCAACCTTGATTAATTAAATAAATCATATTTATTTAATTATGTTGCTAACTAATTAATTCCTCCTTTATCTATCAATTAAATAATTTATTATTTAATTACCCCCTTTTATCATATTTCAACTATAATTAAATATCTTTATTTAATTATTCATTTAACCCCCTTTGTCTATAATTAAATATTTATTGTTTAATTATTCAATTCCACCTTTACAAAAGTCAATTAAATAAATGATCTTTATTTATTTAATCAAAGTCTCTTATTTTCGAATGTGGAATTAAATTAACATTTAATTCATATTTAATTATTTATGTCACATTCCTCTATCCTTCAGTTATCTAATCATTCACTCACCTTCTGACTCGAGATCTATTTTTAGTTCTCCAGTTATCTCTGAATTCAACACCAGTTTATCTCTACGAGAAGACTCTCTGTCATAACTAGTCAGTTAACTAGTTCCAACTCATATGCATGATATGTCTATTAATTAAATATCTTTATTTAATTAATTAACTCATGTTTGCATTCAAATGCATTAGTCTTCGAGTTCTAACTTTGGCTTTTGCATACAAATTCTATTTCTTCTATTTTTGGAGATTAAGATCTTGAACTTGTGTTCTAACTTAGTCCCTATCTGCAGTCTTTCCTAAACTCGTGTTCTAACTTGCGTTCTAACTCATGTTCTATCTGAGACAGAACTCACATCGCATGGCATTTATCAATCTCGTCCGTCGATCCCTCTTTCAATCTGAGCCGATCATTCGAAAACACAAAATCTATAAAATGGCATGTCATTATCATTATTCCTCCTCCTGAAATCATTCATTTTTGAGAAGAGATTCAACTTCGATATTTTGCTTAGACACTCAACGAAGCTATACTTGCATTCAAACACAGAAATCTAAGGGCAAGAATACTAAAAAGGCAAAATGGAGAAGAACAATCAAGATAATTTGAAGGGATGAACGCATATTCGGTGAGATCATTTTGGTTTCATTAGTTTAGTTTATTTCCTTGTTCTTTGTTGTTAGATTTTAAATTTTAGATTAGGATTTAACTTTGTTTATCTAGTTTTAATCATGTGTCTTTCCATGGAAATTTCTCGTCGGATTTATTTTGGCCTTAACTTATGGAACCTATTAAGCCTCGTAAGGACTTCTTTTCCAAATCTTATCAAAACTTTAAAATAAAGCACATAGAAAAATTATCTCTTAGCAATATCCCTCAACCCATGCTTGAGTCTCATATCATTGATGAATCCATGATTGAACCAAAAGCTCTTTATAGTAAGCAAGAAAATACATGACAAATCCTCCACCTATTTCCTACAAGAGAGTGAGAGATAACTATACAATTCCTATTGTGCCTCCTAAGATCAAACAAGTTTATAAACCTAAAGAAAAACAAATTTACCAACCCTTGATGGTTCCTTTCATTCCTCCCTTGTGGGAAGAAAAGAATTTGTGGTTGATAAACCAGCTCCTACACATTCACAACTTGAAAACCATGAGAAAAGAAATTGAAATGCTAAGGAGCGTAGGAATAGGTGTCATGTTATTTCTCATAAGTTAGAGGAAGAAAACCAAACTCAAACAAAGCATGATGATTATCCACCTTCACCACAACAAAAACATGAAACCTATATGGACATTATTATTAGGTCTCTTATTGTGATTAACATGCATGACGATGATGAGAACACTAAGATTGATGAGGAAGTGCATAATAAGTTGAATTTATTGTTTTCCTCTTCTATGAGCTTAGATGATAACAATCATGATGATCCTCCTAACAAGAGCACATCACCACATGTTGAACCTAGTGATTGTCTTAGTATGACACTTTTTGTTGCCCCTTTGGGTAGTCATTTTCCTTCTATATATGATGAACAATATTGGGATGTGAACAACTTTATTTAGGTTAGCTTGCATGTGTCATACTAGATTTTTGTCTTCTCTTCATGTTCTTTGTGTGATTTCATGTGTGTAATATGATCCCCTGTATTATGCTACTTGGTGTGTCTTTATGTTATTGAGCCTACTTTGGATGACCCTTGTCACTCTGTTGGTGCAAGGATATAAAGGAAGTGAATCTGTTGTGGCATTCTTTTATTTGTATATACATTCTTCTATATGTTATAACTATTGTCTTTTTCATTTGTCTTGTGCTTTCCTTTTGGGGATGGTGCAAAGTGTCGAGAAATTTAGGTCTCTTCTGTGTTGACCCAAGAAGCTTCTCCTTTGTCTTTTCTCTTTATGTGTAATTCTTCCTTTTTTCTCATTGTTCTGTGAGTTATTTGGGGAATGATGATGATTCCAAGCTCAATTATATCATTTTAATAAAGACACATGCTAACCCCAAATCCGTGGATCCCTTATGTGTTATCTTAGGATTGCATATGAGGGAAAACCTCTTTTTCATGATGTAGCTTTATTTTGAAACATATTCTTGGCATAGGGATTTCCAAATAATCTCTCATGTCTCTTTCATCTATTGGCTTTTTTTGATGAATAGGCATATATCTATATTAATTTAAAGATAAGAGTACATATTCACAAAAAAAGGGGCGGGTGGTAAGAAGGCACACCCTAAATGTCACATGGGCAGCGCCCAAAAATAACAAAATATCAAGTCACGCGGGCCCAGCCTAGAAGTCTAAAAGCATAAAAAAAAAAAAAAACAGGCCATTAGGTGGCCAGAGCAGTGCCAGCAGAGCCAGGGGGGTCTCTATCATCCATATTTTTCCCCCATACATCAACGAGCTCTGGAGTGACATCAGGAGGAGCACCCCAACCTTCATCATCTTTACCTTTATCTTTATCTTCTTCCTCGTGTCAAGGCGAGATTGCAAGAGCTAGCCGCAGAAATATTTTGCCACTAGCAAGCCAAATAGAACCAAAAGAAGGAGGAGCATCAGAGGGCCACCCAGAATCACCACTACCACTCCTTAACGCACCACCAGAAGGCCACCCCTATGGAGCCCGCGGCGATAGAGAGCGAGCATGTCGAGAAGGGCGAGAGTCCCATCGAGCAGGGACAAGCGGAGCCACTTTGTTGTTGGCCACGAGAGGGCGACCGACTGCAGGAGGAGGAGGGCGAACCAAGAACCTGAGCCACATCACATGGGGCATTTCCCCAGTGGTCCAAGAGGACCTGGTGAGCCACCTCTATTGCAACTTTGTTAGCTTGCACTTGAATCTGTAAGAGAACATTAGAACAAATAACTGCTTTATCATACAAAGAAATATTTATATCCATTTGAGAATGAGAAAATATCCAAAAAAATTTGTCTTTCAAGATGTTGAAGAGGATTTCCACCCTGAAAGTGTGCCAAAGCTAGGTGAATTTAGTAGGGAACCTAGGCGGGTCTCCAAGCAGAACCATATGCCACGAGAAGGGTTTCGGCTAAAAGGGTTGAAAAAAGTTATGTATCTAAGTCCAAAGTTGTTGAGCTCTGGGACAAAACTAGAAAAGATGCTTGAAGATTTTTGGGGTCCCACAAAAAGGGCAACGAGGGTCCTGGACCCCCAAGTGAACAAGCCAAGAACCCACAGGCAAGCCTTGGAAAAGAATACACCAAGCAAAGTGGGCTAGCTTGGGATTAACACGTGCAGACCAAATGCCGTCAAATCTCCTCCGCTAGAGATGAGTGGAGAAATTAAGCAACCACCTCTGGTTTAAACTTTTGATCATAGAAAGATGGGGTGAAAGCCACCTGTAACCAAGTCATGGCTTGTAACTCTAAAAAGGAGTGTTAGGGAACCATTTTCATTCTTTCCACCATGGTTTGTGCCCACGAATGCCAACTTTGTGGAGCATATCAGCTGGAATGATGCCCACCAACCTATCAAAAGTGGCGTGGTCTAGGTTGTGAAGACTATACTGAGCCTTAAAAGCATCCCACTGCATGATGCACATAGTGGGCCAATGAAAAAGCTCTTGCAGGGTCTGAATTCCCTTTTTATGAAATCTAAGGGCTTTGAGCCAAGGTGACTTGGCCAAGGGTTGACCATTTTGAGTAAGAAGGGGAGACCACCAGAGGTTTTGCAGATTGAGTGAAAGCCCATCACGAAAACCAATGTCGACCTAGCAGAGCCAAGGCTTGACAGCCTCCTAGGCACACCAAATGCTTTTGGCCATAAAAGTTGCAACAATTTGAACAAGCTCTCTCATAACCAGGAGGGTTTTGAGGCCTATTCCTTTCCAAGCAGGTCTGTGAATAGGAAATCCGGATTGGATACAATGTCTGAGGAGAATCTTACAGGCTTCATCTCTGGTGAGGGCTCGGATAATCCATTTGATGCAAAGAGTAGTCCCTTGCCGTTGAGTGGAAAGTAGCCCAAGCCCTCTAGAGTCCTTGGAGAGGTAAAAAAACTCCCAAGAAACATGATGAAAACCCTTATGGGATTCAAAGGAGGCCCATAAAAAATCTTGCAGCAACTTTTCAAGCCTACTATAAGCAGCTTTGGAGGGAGCCCAACAGGAAGAATAGTACACATGGGTGGCCGCCAAAACTTCAAAACAAACCTGGAACTTGCCAGCCAAGGAAAGAGGCTTGGTAATCTAATAAGCAAGCTTTTGCTCAACTCTAGATATCACGGCCTGCCAGAGCTCCCTAGGGGAAATCTAGAAAGCAAAGGGAATGCCCAGGAAGTGAAAATCTCTCCCTACCTGATCCAATTCCAATGATAGGTTTGAAGCCACGCCGGGGTGAGAAAAACAAATTGTCTATAGCATAAGGTCTTGTGTCATTGAATGGCAGAGCCGGAGGCAAGGCAAAAAGTGTTAAGACAGTTGAGGGCAACAGTGATAGATTCCTCTTCCTCCAAGAGAGTGAGAAAAGAGTCATCCACAAAGTGGCCATAAACAAGTTGCTCCTGTGAGTTTGGGAGAGAAATCCCTTTGACGTGTTGTTGAGAAATAGCATGGGCTAAGAGGTAACCAAAGCCTTCAGCTGCAAACACATATAATAAAGGAGCGAGGGGACACCCTTGACGAATCAACCGAAAAAGACTGAAAGCAAAAGACTGGCAGCCATTAATAGTAATGCAAGCCGAAGCATCAGCAAAAAGCATACGAACAAACTAAATGAAGTTGAGTCCAAACCCCAAGGCGTGCAACATTGCAAGAATGAAAGGCCATTCGATGCAATCATAGGCTTTAGCAAAATCAATTTTAATGAACATAGCTTTCTGGTTGGAGCATCGGGCCCACTCCATGCCTTCCCAGACATCAATAATATTATCCAGAATAAATCTAGATTTATGAAGCCAGTCTACTTTAGGCACACCACCTGAGGCAAGAGATGGCGTATTTTTAGAGCCATGTCTTTGGAAATGATTTTTTAGGAGACATTCATAAGCGTAATGGGCCTCTAGTTGCAAATATCCTGGGGATCGCTAGACTTAGGTATGAATTTTATATTGCCCTTGTTGATTAAAGTGCCTAGAGAATTAGTGTGAAAAGCTTCAATATACACACGAAGGAAGTCGTCCCCAACATAATCCTAAAGAGCCTTGTAAAATTCACAAGGGAAGCCATCAATCCCAGGAGCCTTGTCATCGGCCATAGAAAAAATGGCTTCCTTGAGATCATCAATTGCTAACAATTGATCACAAAAAAAAAAAATTGGTTTGAAGAAAGCCTATGTGGCACAATAGCAAGGCAGTCCTGAAGGGCTTGTTGTCACACAGGTGTGAAATCCTGCGCAGTGAACACCTCCTCATAATGATGCACAAAATCTTGGAGAATGTCGGGAAGCTCAGAGAGCACCCGAGTACCATCCTTGATTTTTTTGATGCCTAGAGATGAGTGTCTAGCACAAAGTGCCAAAAAACATTCTTTGGAGGCACGATCGTCGATCTTAAACTAGTGGAGCTGAGCTTGTATTTGTGCACCTTTGGTAGTGTAATTATCAACCACCTACTTTTTGTGCCTTAATTCTGTCACTCGAACTTGATGTGATGAGGAAAAGGGACTGCTTGCCAAGGCCTCCATAGCAATACGCAAATTGGCAGTGGTAGCCTCATATGATCACCGATGAAATATAGCCAGTTGGCACCCATAAATGCGCAAGAAGTGAGCAGTACGAAAGATGGCATCATTCCACTAGGTAATCCAGCTTGTATGTCTAGCTGGTCTGCACTCCAAATTCCATACTCGACGAATGTGAGCCAGAGTGGGCTTGAGGCAGAGAAGAGACATGTTTAGAAAGAATTGAGTTTTACATGTGCAGGGCTGGCAAAAAGTCCATTCTATGAGAAAATGAATGGGGAAGTGATCAGACAAAGTCACATCCATTAACAACTTCGCTGGCAAGGCAGAGCTGGCAAAATAAAAGAAAGATTGAGCCAAGATCATGGCATGATCAAGGCATTTAAAAACTCTGTAATATCTGGCCCTATAATTAGACCAAGTGTGCCACAGGGTATGAGAATGGCGGCGGCCAATATTGGAATCAAAAAGCCCCAATTTATTACGCATGTAAAACCACGCCTCTCTCTCACCTGCAGCCCAGTGGAGGGCAGAGTGCCATCCTTGTCATATGCCACCTTGACCATATTGAAATCCCCGCAGAGGAACTAGGTGGCAGCTGGAAGAGAGTCAGCAATCTAGCGCCAAAGCAAAGAGTGCTCCACAACATCGTTAGAACCATAAACATTAATAATCCCGAAGGAATGATTATCAATGTTGAGAAGAACCCAGACAACCTGTTGGGAAGGGTCAGTCCCATGATCCACAATGCAAGAATGCAATTATGGGGACAAAAGAGTGGTGGCTCCACCACGCTCAGCTTCATGCACAGTGCAAAACAGAGTACTTGTTGGCCAAATAGAATAGCAAGAAAAAATCCTGAAATTTTAACTTCTTAGAGACAAAGCACTTCAATCCTTGAGTATTTTTGTAAAGTATCTTTAACAAAATACTTTCTAGAGAGTTCAGTTAGACCTTGAACATTCCATGAAAAAAAAATCATGGATGAAATTCTTCCATGCTTTTGGAATCCAGTTCCTCCTCAACTAGGGAAGAGAAACTATTCTTTAAAAAATCCTGTGGAACAGACCCGGTCTGAATAGGAGGTGAAAACCTTCACTTTTCTGGCACATATTCTCCTTCTTCTGGCAGTGGATACGGACTGCGAGATTGTCATTGAGCCCCCATTGAGGGCTAAATAACTGGTTAAGTGCACATAATAGCCCCAGGCTGGAGCATTGTCTTTGACATAAGCTGCACTGAAATAGAAGTAGTTCCAGAAGGAACAACTATCCCCTTCTCTGAAGGGTTTGAAACCACTTTAGAGGGTTCAAGGGCCTTGGGAGCTGACCCAAAACCATATGGTTTATTTTTTGGTTTTCAACTGTAGTCCATTTTGATTTAGCCTTAGCAGAACGCTCCATCTGGCGAGGCTTTTCAGCATCTCATGACGGTGATTAAGTACGAGGCACTGCCAAAGGGCAATCCTTGATCTTGTGGTCAGTCGACTGGCACCGATAGCACATGTTGGGAAGATTGAAATACATGAATTTCTAGGTGTACCTAATAGCTCCTATTTGAATGTCTACAGACTCTTTCAAATCCTTGGATAAATCAACTTCCACACAAACCCATTTCTACGGTCGGGCTTGGAAGAACTTATCAGGTTTGATATAGACAACTCTCCCCAAAGAGGAGGCAATGTGGTTCAGAAAGGGCACACATGGCAAGGGAAAATTGGGAAACTCAATCAAACAGGGACTCGCAATTTGGTGTCATCTGAGACAACAAAATCCTTGGTCCATGCCTAGAAAACCAACAAGGATGACCTAACATACCAGGGCCCATGCCCTAAAATGGCTTGGACATGATTAACTTCCATGAAGCAGAAAAGAAAAAAGCCTTTGGTCAAGTTCTGGACCATATCAAGGCGGACCCCATGAGGGACCCAAGCCTTGTTGACCCATTCTTTCAGCACACTTTCGGGGGGTGTCCTCCCAACAAAATAACCCACAAGGGTGTGTTGTTTGAGCCACTGGCAAACAAAATCAAAATCAGGTAAAGACAAAACTACATCAGCAAGGGCGTCAAAATGCTTACCTCGTGAAAGAATTTCAGAATAAATTTTTGAGGACGTTTGTCTGGAGGAGGAGCCATTGAACTGCGTTGATGAACTGATAACACCAACATGAATTGTTGGGTTATTGCCGGTTGAAGGCATATTAAACCCCTAAAACTGTAGTAAATGTGGTCGTACTCAATGAGGGGGAGTTTTTCCTACGCAGGAGGCATAGTATTACGCAACAGGGGCAAAAGATGACCGCAAAAAGCAAAAAACCCTAGCAGAGCTCATAGACCCATCTATTGGCTTTTATCATCTTCTACTTTAAAGTAATTGCTCATAGCATGGTGTTTAGCAATTCCTTTAAAGTGAGGGGCATTATGCCTCCTGCTTGTTTCTTGCTTGATTTGGTGACC
>CM021101.1:250117167-250189178 GCA_007115665.2 Sequoiadendron giganteum | reverse complement strand
ATGAACAATTGAAAACATGGATCAAAACACATAATGGTTTTGCTTGCTCTACAATAGGTTTGATCACTCTCCCCTTAAAATTTGGACCAAATCAATTAAATATCTCATTCTCCATCATCCCATCATCAAACCAATTTTGTGTGAAGCTAGGCTATCCATGGCTATGCTCCATGGATGTCATCCCATTGGTAGTGCATAAATACTTAAAATTTCCATTTGGAAACGAAATTTTTACTATGCATCATGTAGATACCGAAAATTGGTCTAGGCTTGCGAGTACACATTCGACATAATTTTCTATAGTCCGTTGTCATGATTAAATAATGTTTATTATTTAATTACCTTTCTAACACATATTTCCTCTATTAATTAAATACCCTTTTTTAATTAATTCACTAATTCATTTATTCAACCTTGGTTAATTAAATAAATCATATTTATTTAATTATGTCGCTAACTAATTAATTCCTCCTTTATCTATCAATTAAATAATTTATTATTTAACTACCCCCTTTTATCATATTTCAACTATAGTTAAATATCTTTATTTAATTATTCATTTAACCCCCTTTGTCTATAATTAAATATTTATTATTTAATTATTCAATTCCACCTTTACAAAAGTCAATTAAATAAATGATCTTTATTTATTTAATCAAAGTCTCCTATTTTCGAATGTGGAATTAAATTAACATTTAATTCATATTTAATTATTTATGTCACATTCCTCTATCATTCAGTTATCTAATCATTCACTCACCTTCTGACTCGAGATCTATTTTTAGTTCTCCAGTTATCTTTGAATTCAACACCAGTTTATCTCTGCGAGAAGACTCTCCGTCATAACTAGTCAGTTAACTAGTTCCAACTCATATGCATGATATGTCTATTAATTAAATATCTTTATTTAATTAATTAACTCATGTTTGCATTCGAATGCATTATTCTTCGAGTTCTAACTTTGGTTTTTGCATACAAAATCTATTTCTTCTATTTTTGGAGATTAAGATCTTGAACTTGTGTTTTAACTCACGTTCTAACTTAGTCCCTATCTACAGTCTTTCCTAAACTCATGTTCTAACTCGCGTTCTAACTCACATTCTATTTGAGACAGAACTCGCATCACATGGCATTCATCAATCTTGTCCGTCGATCTCTCTTTCAATATGAGCCAATCGTTCGAAAACACAAAATCTATAAAATGGCCTGTCATTATCATTATTCCTCCTCCTGAAATCATTCATTTTTGAGAAGAGATTCAACTTCGATATTTTGCTTAGACACTTGACGAAGCTATACTTGCATTCAAACATAGAAATCGGAGGGCAAGAATACTGAAAAGGCAAAATGGAGAAGAACAATCAAGATAATTCGAAGGGATGAACGCATATTCGGTGAGATCATTTTGTTTTTATTAGTTTAGTTTATTTCCTCGTTCTTTGTTGTTAGATTTTAGATTTTAGATTAGGATTTAACTTTGTTTATCTAGTCATGCATGCAGAAAAATCTAGGATGTTACATTTGGTGAACCTGACGTGAACACGCTTCAAAATCCGCACATATTTTTGTCTTTCCGTTTTTCCATTTTTTGTTCTTTTTTACAGGTTTTCCATACGAAGCACCGCATCTGTTAAGGGAAATGACGCATCTGTATCTACAAGCCACATCTGTCAAAAACAGCGATGCATCCGCCATAGAAAGCCGCATCTATGAAGTCACGAACCACATCCACCTGTCAACAACTTCGTGAACCACATCCGCCTGTCAACAAATTTGTGAACCGCATCCACTTGTCAACGAATTCGTGAACCACATCTGCCTGTCAATAGTTGAACTACATCTGTGGCTCCAAAAGCCGCATCTAGATGGTAAAATTTTTCACTTGTTTTGGTTGATTTCTGTACATTCATATTTTCTTTTTTTGCTTTTGAAGTTGTTTTGAATTTCGCTAATGGTTGATTTCAATTGTGTTAAGGTGGAATAACATATTGTTTGCAAGACGAAGCATAGAAGACAAAAAAAAAAAACTAGAACTACTGATAAATTTGCATGCAGGACCTAATGCCTATGTTTTTATTTATTTAGCAAGTTTTTTTGGTAGATAGACAATTATCGTGGAGATTAAAATGAATTTTCTGATTGATAGATAAAAAATTGTCGTTTGGAATAAAAAGAACCACTATCTTCTTTGTCTGGTGCTTTGCACATTTTTGTCACCCTTACGATTCAATACACCAAAGTATCCTCTCCCCTTGCGCAGTCATGTGATCCTGGGTGTAAGAGAAATGGTTGTTGACTCTAGAACTTGGGCCTGTCTTGGTGGGAAAAGGTACTCACCCCAAGATGACTCAGACTGGTAGCACGCTAAAGCCAAGCGACTTCCAGCTAGTATATAAAAGAGGATTCTTGGGGAAACCCCACGAATCATGCGCACTATTCAGATGAGATGGACAAAAATGGACTCTCGTCGATGTTGGATAGTGTCCCACGAACGGAATGCCCTTATTAAAAACCTTGTTGTAGAGTTACCAAAATCCTACCTACTTGTTGGTGCAGCAGGGTCGGCCCTGTGAAGCCATCTTCCATATTTACGGCTTATGTGTGGAAATGAAATTTATGCCATGGGAGTTTCATGGATACAGTAGCTTGGCTGCCCCGTATAAGTGAGTGTCGTTGAGTGGAGCCAGTGAGGTCAAGCTACTATTCATTTGCCATAAATATGCGTAGCTGGAGAAATCCAAGTAAGAATTCAACAAGTATTGTCCTAAAAGCCTAGGTTGTCAATGTTTTTGAGTCTTAAACAGTCCTCTCATCACGAAATTGAAAATACATTGATTGCTATGTTTGTTGTTTACTGTATTCATCAAAATCTTGATCAAACCAACAAAGTCAGTCAACAACTTTTGGGAAAAATTCAACTGTCAGAAAACTAAGTCGCATTTGTCAGTTTAATCGCCGCATGTGTCATAGACAATCGCATCTGTTAGGGGAAACGCCGCATCTATCTGTCAGAACATTCACTTTTCACAGTCTGCATATCACGAGTTGTAACTGTCGTATTCTGAGTCGCATGCGTTCATGCAAGCTGCATGTGTATTGGCAAACCGCATCTGTTAGTTTTCAAGCCACATGTGTACCAGTAAACCGCATTTGTCATAGGAAAAACCACAACTGTCAAAAAATTGCATGCACTATCAAACACCGCATCTGTGAAATCCTGAACCACAACTGTCTAGTGAACCACATTTTCCTGTCAACAGAAAACATCAAAAACCGCGAGCTGAGTCTGAAACATCATTGTCACTTTTTGCTTTAGGTTTTTAGGATCAACCTTGGATTAGAAACTGAAATTTTGCTCAAAACCTTGTATCATTAGGTGTCATATACGTCTTAGTTACCATCATTAGGTGTCATATACATCTTCATTACCATCATTAGGTGTCATATCCGTCTTAGTTATAGTAAAGGTCTTAGTCATAGTTATCTTAAGTTACATGCATATAGAAACTCCCTAGGAAACTACATATCACAGAATAGATAACTTTCCTCATCATTGGAAACATCCATGTTACGGTTTGTTGAAATCATTGAACCTTGTCACTTTAGTCACATCTAGTGGATCTTTTCAGCTCATAGTCTAGTTTGAAAAATTCACCTTGTCAACTTTCCTTGTCATACAATCAAGTTCCTTGGTCAAAAACAAGTCTTTGCATGCATTTATTCACTTAGGTGGTAGGTTATACTCGTCCTAGACTCATTTATCATCATAGTCTACTCGCATTTTGCATATTGTCCATCCTGTCACATGTCATCTTAGCCTATGTATTTTTAGAACCATATTTAACTGTTCTATTAGAAGAAAAGACAATAGGATACGATATAAAATATGACGCAGTAGCTTCACATCCCTAATTTGCATCCTTTATGAATGAATGTTTGCTAAATGATCCTCAACGCTATCTAGCAAAATTGCTAGCAGACGGTGCTAAACTACCCATAGGATTTGATATTCGTACCTTGCAAACACAGTCAACCCAACCATCCCAAACTACAACGTCAACTATCTCTATTCCCCAAATAACTGCAGCGATACCAACAGGTGTACCAACTCAAACATCATCAATTGTAAACACAATCCATTTTAACATAACACAAGGTTTACAATTCACTGCGGGCACAACTTCCTCCAACCCCTTTGGCACCAACACGACTGGTAAGAGACCCAAAGTTGGCGAGAATATACCTATACCAAACCAAATCATTCAGACAGGAAGCATCCCTATACCAAATCAGGCAATTCAGACAGGAAGCATTCCGATACCAACTTAGACCATTCAGACAGGGAATATCCCTATCCCGAATCAGAACATTTTGACAAGATATATTCCCTCGCCCAATCATAACCCATCACAAAACATGGCGTATCAGAACACCTACATTGATCCAAATAACATGAACACCATGTCTTTGACACAAATCAATGTCCTTCAAAAAGGCAAGCTCTTCAACAGCAGATGGACAACATGTCTATGTCTAGAAAATGAACTATCTTAGCACAAGACCTATGTCCATGTCCATTTGATAAAGCGCTCTATATGACACTTTTCCCCCATGGAAACAATATACTAGTTTTGCCTAAGTATAATGGGAGAAAGAATCCTATAGAACACATTAGAGAGTTCTCAACAGCATGCATGGACATATCGTATGACCCCACATACTTGATGAGACTATTTCCATGAACCCTTGTCGGGATAGGACTGGAATGGTTCTCTAAATTACCGTATGGTATACAATCTTGGAGCGAATTAGCTGAGAAGTTTATTGAAAATTTCACCTTTAACATAGACAATGAGGTAACAATTGCAACCTTGTGCCACACGACACAAGAAGATGGCAAAAATTTCACCACTTTCTTCCAAAGATGGCGAAGTCTAGCTAGTAGGTGTCTAGTTGAAATACCGAAAAAACAAAAGGTCACAATATTCCTAGAGACCATCAACCCCAAATTGCGAAGTGATCTAATGGTACATTGTTGTACTTCATTCTCAGACTTCGTACAAAAGGGAATCATCCTTGAGAAAGGCCTTATAGACAAAGGAGAAATGAAAGTACCAGGCAGAAATCCAGTTGTCCAACATCAAAATGCGCCAAATGATAGAAATAAATTCTAGTCTAGGAACAAGAATGTTACAAATGACGGTATCGTTGATGCTAAACACATACATACATGACCAATTATCACCCTTAGGGGTTACAATCCCAATCAAGACATGATGAACAGTTCCAATCAACAAGCTAACTATGTGCAAAATTCACAACAACAAAGACCACAACAAAGGAGATTTCCTACACGTGAATTTACAACTTTGGGACAACCAATCGAGACTATTTTCAAAGAGTTGATTAAACATAATCTTATCAAACCTTTGGAACCAAGAGAATATAATCCTGGATAGTTCAAACCTTCATGGTGGGATGATAACTCTTTTTGTAACTATCATCGAACCAAAGGGCACAACCTCCAACAATGTCGTCAACTCAAGAACATCATACAAGACTTTATTGAAAATGGAACCATAGAGGTTGGTGGACAGAAAAACACTAAGAATAGTGATCATAAGGTCTTCACGGACCCGTTACATGACCACACAAAAGGAAAATCCTCCAGTTCGGGACCCCTGAATAATCCATCTACCAACTATAACAATACCAAGAATGACTATGGTAAAGGAACGATCATAAACCACCTTCGAGCCGCAAACGAGAATGTCAATACTTTCACCATTAAAAAGCATCCGGAATGTAATGTAAACACACGCAGAACTAAGATTACTATTCTTGGTCCTTCTTCCGAGCCATCTACGCAAACTTCCAAGTTCAAGTACAACCTTCTCGATCAATTGAGTAAAACCCCCGCGCAAATATCTATCTTGGAATTGTTGACCTTATCACCTCAGCATCGATCTATTCTTGACAAAGCTCTACAGAACACAACTATTCCTATAGACTTAGATGTCAATCGTTCCGAAGAAATGGTGGGATATTTGATCAACTCGCATCATGCAACAAATGTAACATCCTAGATTTTTCTGCAAGCATGACTAGATAAACAAAGTTAAATCCTAATCTAAAATGTAAAATCTAACAACAAAGAACGAGGAAATAAACTAAAATAATAAAAACAAAATGATCTCACTGAATATGCGTTCATCCCTTCGAATTATCTTGATTGTTCTTCTCCATTTTTCCTTTTTAGTATTCTTGCCATCAGATTTATGTGTTTGAATGCAAGTATAGTATTGTCGAGTGTCTAAGCAAAATATCGAAGTTAAGTTTCTTCTCAAAAATGAATGATTTCGAGAGGAGGAACAATGATAATGATAGGCCATTTTATAGATTTTGGGTTTTCAAACGATCGGCTCAAATTGAAAGAGAGATCAACGGATGAGATTGATGAATACCATGCACTGTGAGTTCTATCTCAGATAGAACGTGAGTTAGAACACGAATCAGGAAAGACTAAAATTAGAAAAAGATCTTAATCTTTAGTTAAGAATCTTTGAAAATAGAAGAAATAGACTTTGAATGTCAAAGACAAAGTTAGAAGTTGAAGAATAATGCATTCAAATGCAAACTTGAGTTAATTAATTAAATAAATATATTTAATTAATAAAACAGATCATGCATATAAGTTGGAACTAGTTAATCGACTAGTTGTGACAGAGAGTCTTCCTGCAGAGATGATTAACAGTTGAATTCAGAGATAACTGGAGAACTAAAAATAGATCTCGAGTCAGAAGGTGAGTGGACGATTAGATAACTGATTGATAGAGGAATGTGACATAAATAATTAAATATGAATTAAATGTTAATTTAATTCAACATTTGAAAATAGGAGACTTTGATTAAATAAATAAAGATAATTTATTTAATTTGACTTTCGAAAAGGGTGGAATTGAATAATTAAATAATAAATATTTAATTATAGTTTGAAAAGGGAGTTAAATGAATAATTAAATAAAGATATTTAATTATAGTTGGAAAAGTATGATAAAGGGGGAATTAATGAATTAGTGAATTAATTAAAAAGGTGTATTTAATTAATAGAGGAAATATGTGTTAGAAAGGTAATTAAATAATTAACATTATTTAATCAAGACCACGAACTATAGAAAATTATGTCGAATGTGTATTCGTGGGCCTAGACCAATTTTCGGTATCTACAATTTTCCCCTCTTTGATACAATGTTGGTACGACGTTGTGTCAAAGAAAATATGCCCTGATCGTGCCCCAACATGAAACAAGGTAAGGTATGCCCCAATGAAAGGGAGAATGACGAGGAGGTAGTGGTATGCCCCCTCGAGAGGATAGGCGGGTTCAAAGAACATGAGTGTGCTCTCGAAATGGATAGATAATGGTGGTGAAGATGCAGAAAAGAAGAAATGTTAGCATGGATGATTTCAAAATGTTAGTAAGAAAAAATTAAGGTTGATTGATGGAGAAAAATATGATCTTTGATATTGTGCCAAATACGCTATACTTGCTTGTTACCATCATTGGGCGGGACATGACATAGATGGATAGTACACACTATGATATGAGATAGACCATAGTGTACAAATTTATCCACCTATGAAAAACAGACAGTCGTAGACAAGGAGTGTCTTAACTAAAACTAAGGACAAGATGCCCCAATCATTTTCTCGAGACAAACCACAGACAATAGACAAATAAAAGACGGGTCATGAGACGTCATTGCTCCTCTAAATCCTTGATTGGACATCCTTGAGGAAACTAGTAACATGACTCAAAAACCAATGTTAAAAAGATAGTTGACAGACAACAGCCAAAGAAAAAGAGTCCTGAGACATCGTTGCTTCTCTAAATCCTTCAAGGGACATCATTGAAAAATCTAGCAACAGGATCTTGCACAAATTGATAAAAAGATAAGACAAAATAAGATATAAAGCCATAAATCCAAATAAATGTATTCGCCAAAACTTGATCTTGTGGGATTGTTTGATGTTGATGTTTGACATAGCGTAATGTGAGAGAATGACACATACCGCATAAGATGTTGAGTCCGGTTTCGACTTGGTGACTTCTATATAAGGCATGACAAAGCCTGGTTTCAGAAAGACACATGTCATATAAGACGTTGGAGTCTGATGACGTTGAAGTGACAAGCCACATGCGACTATGACAATTTGATGTTTGATGTTTGACATAGTGTAATGTGAGAGAATGACACATACCGCATAAGACGTTGAGTTTGGTTTCGACTTGGTGACTTCTGTATAAGGCATGAAAAAGCCTGGTTTCAGAAAGACACGTGCCATATAAGATGTTGGAGTTTGATGACGTTGAAGAGACAAGCCACATGAGACTATGACAATTTGTTGATGTTTTTTGACAAGAAAGACATATCTTGTTTAAGACATAGGTTGATCAGTTTGAAAATGTGTTGGATATTGACTTTTTGACTTTGAGATGTTTTGCATGACTTATTTTGATTCTTTGACTGATAAACTGTGTGTGTGTGTATTGACAGTGTATGACATGAGGTGATACCCTAAAGTACTGACCTAATGCGGCTAAAGACATGCATCTAAGTGAATGATATGCAATGTGTGTGATAGTGAATTGAATGTGAATGAACCCTATTGGACTAACCTAGTGTGGTCTCGAGAGCTCATCAATTGATTAGCCTTGCTTACGTTTTACACGTAGAGACCTCATAGTTCAACACGACCAATGACTTTGTATGTACAAAGAGTCATGATTTAATGTTTGTGATACATGAAAAACCTATACTGATAGACCTAATGCCTCGGGGGCACATCGATTGATGGCCTTGCCTATGTCCCAGTCGCAGAGGCAACGTAGTTCGACTATGTCTACAACTAACTTAACATGATAGACATGACATGATTGACTTGATATGATGCACTAGACATGACTGACATGACATGATTGACTCTATTTTTGGATTTTCTGACTGCTTTGATTTTTTTGGATTTTTGGAGTTTGCTAATGTTTTTAGATTTTTTAGGACATTATCCAATGGTGTGATGTTATGTACAAGGTGTTAGGGCATAGAACAAGGATTTTCCCCCAGTCGGGAAGATGTTTGGAAAATGGAGTGGATAATGTGACGGAATGGACGCTAGATGTCAATCGTTCCAAGAAATGGACAAAACAACCATTTATTATGAGTAATGGTGAAAAAGTCTTATTAGAATGATGGTAGACAGAAAAGTGAGCTTGACTACACATGGCGCTTGTTTGCCAGGTTTTCACCATGGTACTTATCCATAGCACCACTGAAGCGGTTTTCACTATTGGACGGATTTATTTCTCTTTACTTTTTTATTTTCTCAATTTTTTTGGTGTTACAAAGATGCCTGTTTGCCAAGTTTTCATCTAGGTAACCATTTTTTTGCTTTTTTGTTTTTTTTTTGTATTTTTCCAGATGAAGACACGGATTTCTTAGAGACTAAGCATAGAACCTCTTTAGATGTAGACTATTGATAGGGGACAAAAGCGGCTCGCCTTCAGGAGTGGAGAGTTGGTATGCTCCTGATCCAAAGGCTTCTGTGACGATGTAAGGCCCCAACCAGTTAGGTTCAAAATTTCCTGGCTTTTCTCGTTCAGCTTGGTTCTTAGGATTCTCCATTAATACCAAGTCACCAATGTACAAGTTTCTATTGAGAAGCTTCCTATTGTAACTACGACGAAGATGATTTTGATATTCTTGTAAATGATCTAATGCTCTCTATCTTCGCTCATCCAGAATTTTAAGCTCTTGTAACCTAGAGACACGGTATTCTTCATCGTTGATATGACCCTTCAAGGATACCCGTAGAGAAGGTATTTCAACCTCAATAGGTAAGATAGCTTCAGACTCGAATACGAGGGAATATGGAGTGGCATCGGTGGGAGTGCGGATGCTTGTGTGATAAGCCCATAAGGCAGGATTAAGTTGTAGGTGTCAGTCACAACCAGCGTCATTGACAGTCTTCTTAAGGATTCTAACAATTGTCTTATTAGATGCCTCAGCTTGGCCATTACCTTGTGGGTAATACGGAGTGGAGAAATGGTGTTTGATGTGGAATTCTTCACATAAATGGCATACTTCTTGGTTCTTGAATGGGCGGCCATTGTCTGTGATTATGGATTGGGGTACACCATATCGACAAATGATATAGTTTAGGATAAACTTAGATATTTTGTGTCGATTACGTATGTCATGGGAATAGCTTCAATCCATTTGGTGAAGTATTCGGTGGCGGTGATGATGAATTTGTGGCCATTGGATGATGAAGGGTGTATCTTACCTATGAGGTCAAGTCCCCATTGGGCAAAGGGCCATGGTGAAGTAATTGGACAAAGCTCTCGTGCTGGCGCTCTAATCAAGTCTCCATATATTTGAAATTGTCTACATTTCTTTACAAAGACGTATGAGTCTTTCTCCATCATAGGCCAATAGTAACCTAGTCTCATAATCTTGTGGGCTAGAGTAGGACCACTCGAATGAGATCCACATATATCCTCATGTACCACTCGCAAATTTGTTTGTGCTTCTTTAGCATCGAGACATCTCATAAGGGCATTATCTAAGGTGTGTTTATACAGTGTTTCTCTAATGATGGTGTACTTGGCTAACTTTCAGATGAAGGTTCGACATTGGTTATTGGATAAGTCTTGGGGTAAGGTTTGGTCGGTGAGATAGTCGAATATGTCTTTATACCAAGGAGACGTAGGACCAAAAATGGTACACACTATCGCAGTATTAGGGACATCATAAGCAGGGACCAATAGTTGTTCAACCAGAAACTCAAACTTAGGCACATTACTCGGAATATCCAACAAGGAACCCACGATTGCCATAGCATCTATAGCTCTATTCTGGATATGTGGTATCTGTTGAAAAGTTATGTCATTGAAATGTTGTTTGAAACTATCAGCCATTCGCTTGTAAGGTGCAAGCTTTTCATCCTTAGTCTCATAGTCATCATTTACCTGTCGGATTACAAGTTAAGAGTCACCAAAGACATGTAGGCTCTTAATTTTCCATTGAGCTATCATTTTTAACCCTGTCACTAAGGCTTCGTATTCTGCTATATTGTTGGTACAAGGGAAAGCAATCCTGAATGATTTGGGAATGGTATCACCTTGAGGTGTGACAAATAAGATACCAGCTCCTGAACCACGATTTGTATGTGACCCATCAAAGTACAGTTTCCATTCAGTTTTAATGTCAATGTTGAAGAGAAATTCATCTAGAAAGTCTACCACTAATGGATGGTCTGCCTTTATAGGTGCATCTTGTAGTTGATCTGCAATCACCTATCCTTTTATAGCCTTCCTCTCGACATACTGAATGTCATACTCGCTAAGTATCATAACCCATTTAGCCAATCGGCCTGTTAAAGTTGCCTTCTGCTAGTTGATCTGCAATCACCTATCCTTTTATAGCCTTCCTCTCGACATACTGAATGTCATACTCACTAAGTATCATAACCCATTTAGCCAATCAGCCTGTTAAAGTTGCCTTCCTTAGGAGGTATTTAAGTGGATCAATCTTCGCAACTAACATTGTTTGTCGATTGAGCATATAGTGCCAAAGTTTTTGGGTAGCAAAAACTATCGCAAGGCAAGCACATTCTATGTTGCTGTAATTCAATTCATAGCCCACTAAAGTATGGCTAATATAATAGACTGCTCTCTCATGACCTTGATCATCGTGTTGTGCGAGAAGAGCCCCTAATGCCAACTGAGTTGTTGAGATGTAAAGTATCAATAGTTTTCCCTTTGTAGGTGGCATTAAGGCTGGTGGAGTAAGCAAATAGTCCTTGATTTTCTGAAAGGCCTCTTGACATTTAGGTGTCCACACAAATGGTACTCCTTTCTTGAGTTGATGTTGAAATGGATGTATTTTATCCGCCAGTTGTACTATGAAATTCCTAATTAACTGTAATCTTCCTTGTAGAGTTCTAAGTTGGCCAATACTGGTTGGAGGAGGCATTCCTATGATAGCTCTTACCTTCTCTAGATCTCCTTCAATGCCTCTTCGAGAGATGATATAACCTAACAGTTTTCTTGATTTCACCCCAAAGACACATTTCTTCGAATTTAGCCTGACATTGTAATTATCTAGCCTCTGGAATATCTTGTCTAAGACTTTCAAATGATCTTCCCTCATTTCTGATTTTTCTATAATGTCATCTACATAATCTTCCATAAAAGTATGTACAAAGTCATGCAAAATCGTAGTCATGGCCCGTTGATAGGTAGCTCTTGCATTCTTAAGGCCAAACGGCATAACATTCCAATAGTATGTGCCCCATGGACACATGAAAGCTATTTTGTGTTGGTCTTCAAGTGCTATTTTAATTTGGTTGTATCCAGAGAAACCATCCATGAGGGATAGCATCTCGTATCCTACTGTCAGATCCACGATCATGTTGATATTCGGCAAAGGAAAGTCATCCTTAGGGCATTCCTTATTGATGTCTCTAAAGTCAGTACAAATATGAATGCCCCCAGTTGGCTTAGTCACTGGTGCAATATTTGATATCCATTCTACATAGTCTATTGTCCTTATGAATCCTACATCCAAGAGTTTCTTAAGTTCTATCTTGACCAATAGAGCAATTTGCGGATGCATTTTCCTCAACTTTTGTTTGACTGGTTTGATACCTGGCTGTAGTGGTAAATGATGCAATATTAGCTCTGGATCCAACCTAGGCATGTCAGCATATGACCATGCAAAGTTTATTTGTCTATTTGTGAAGAAGTCCTTAAACTCATGTTTTTCTGTCTTTGTTAAAGAAGCTGCAAAATATAGCTTTCGGGGATTCTCTTCTGTACCTATGTTGACTTCAACAGATTCTTCTACTAGCATCGGTGACTTTTCCTATTCAAAGAGGAGAATATTTAAACCTCTATCCTTGGGTGCCTTTGTGAGGTTTTCGCCCTCGGATACGTCCTTTATTTTGACTTTTTCTTTGTCCAAAGGCATCTTTCGGTTTTCACCTAGGGACTCATCATTTTTATTTTCATTGTCTTTTTTCTTTTCATTCTCATTTTTGCGACTAGAGGTGTAAATAGACTCCCTGAAATATGCTTTATCGTCCAAGTCTAGTAAAACCTGCCTTATGATCCCCTCTTGGTATACCTCCTCTAAGTCCCATGAACTCAACAATTGCTTCGTCATTTTTGAATGTATCTATGATAGGTGTACCTTGTTGATCCCAATTGATAAGTTTGGGATAGATAAGGGGCATGTCATCATCAGAGTTCCTAAAGGTAGCTGCAGACAAGGTGAGTATAGAATGATTGACATGGTCACAGAAGTTTTGGACCAACTCCTTGTTCTTCCTGCTAGGGGTAGGGATGCTCTGATGTGGGACTATAGTAAGGGTAGATTCGTCAGAAGATGGTTGTTTAAGTGCCCAAGATGAATGATCAAGGGTTTCCCAATAATATTTCTCTTGCCATTCTGCCTTGGACAAATGTTTCTTAGGATGAGGACTAGATTCTTTTGGTACAGGTTTCACGTTGAGGTCCAATTCTCCAAATAGGGCATCGATATTCATGGTACTAGTAGATGAAAGGGATTTCCATTCACCATCGCTGGAGTAAGGGGATTCATCATAAACTGGAGGTTTGTCGAAAACTAGGGGTAGGGGTTCATGAGATGTCTCGATGTCTGTGTATTCACTCACTTCCTCTTGAAATGATGACGAAGTACCAGGACACCCAATTCTAAGCGGTTGACACCCTAGCCCTAAGTATTTCGGTCGTGGGTAGACAGTAATCGGTTTCATCCTTCCATTTTTATATAGTCCTAATCCACTATGCTCGTCATAGCCTTCCTTTTTCATTATCTTAAATCCTTTTCCATACTGATCCTTAGCTATTTGAATAGACGGGGAGGGGTATTCATGTTCTTCTTGATACAACTAGGAATCACCTTGATCCACAATTTCTTCACTTAACTCTCCCCATTTGGTTAATGTCATTGTAGGGGGAACATGAAATGTGACCACTGATTGTCTTCTATCTGCCATGGGTAGGCCATACGCCTTAGGTGGAATCAGTTGAGTGATGCAGTATGATGCCTTTATATTATATTCACCACAACCTTGTCTTGGATCTTGAGTTTAGGAGTGGATGATGGTGGCTGGAATGAAATGGACTTAGTGAGACGTGATGGGTCAACGTATTGAGATAGAATGGATGATGAGGCCTCTTAGTTAACAAGAACTTGTCGTTGTGGAAGGTCCCTTAGGCTTGTACAATATTGGAAAGGATCTGGATCACCATCAATAGTGATCTTTGTGCCATTATAGGGGAACTTGAGACATTGGTGATATGTTGAAGGGACGACTCTCATTGCGTGTATCCAAGGTCTACCTAAAAACAAGTTGTATGGAAGGGTGAGATACAAGACTTGGAAGCTGGTGTTCATGATTGTTGGGTCAAGTCTGATAGGGAGTGTTACAACTCCTTTGGATGACCTTTCTTCATCATCATAAGCCTTGATGACTATACTCTTGGAAGTATCTACACAGTCTTTTGAGAATCCTAATGCCTTAACCAATTTAAGGGTACACAGGTTCAAACCTGCTCCTCCATCTACCAAGACTCGTTGGACTTTTTTTTGAAGGACTAAGACTTCAATATGTAAGGGGTTATTATGATTTGACTTTTAAGTTGAGTAATCCTGTTGAGAAAATGTGGCATGATGCGATTTGGTCAAATATCCCACCATTTCTTCGAAACGATTGACATCTAAGTCTGTAGGAATAGTTGTGTTCTATAGAGCTTTGTCAAGAATGGATTGATGTTGAGGTGATAAGGTCAACAATTCCAAGATAGATATTTGCGCGAGGGTTTTACTCAATTGATTGAGAAGGTTGTACTTGAACTTGGAAGTTTGCATAGATGGCTCGGAAGAAGGATCGGGAATAGTATTCTTAGTTCTGCGTGTGTTTACATTACATTCCAGATGCTTTTTAATGGTGAAAGTATTGACATTCTTGCCTACGGCTCGGAGGTGGTTTATGATCATTCCTTTACCATAGTCATACTTGGTATTGTTATAGTTGGCAGATGGATTATTCGGGGGTCCCGAACTGGAGGATTTTCCTTTTGTGTGGTCATGTAACGGGTCCATGAAGACCTTATGATCACCGTTCTTAGTGTTTTTCTATCCACCAACCTCTATGGTTCCATTTTCAACAAAGTCTTGTATGATGTTCTTGAGTTGACGACATTGTTGGAGGTTGTGCCCTTTGGTTCGATGATAGTCACAAAAAGAGTTATCGTCCCACCATGAAGGTTTGAACTGTCCAGGATCATATTCTCTTGGTTCCAAAGGTTTGATAAGATTATGTTTAATCAACTCTTTGAAAATAGTCTCGATTGGTTGTCCCAAAGGTGTAAATTCACGTGTAGGAAATCTCCTTTGTTGTGGTCTTTGTTGTTGTGAATTTTGGACATAGTTAGCTTGTTTATCTGGACTGTTCATCGTGTCCTGATTGAGATTGTAACCCCTAAGGGTGATAATTGGTCATGTATGTATGTGTTTAGCATCAAAAATGCCGTCATTTGTAACATTCTTGTTCCTAGACCAGAATTTATTTCTATCATTTGGCGCGTTTTGATGTTGGACAACTGGATTTCTGCCTGGTACTTTCATTTCTCCTTTGTCTATAAGGCCTTTCTCAAGGATGATTCCCTTTTGTACCAAGTTTGAGAATGAAGTACAACAATGTACCCATAGATCACTTCGCAATTTGGGGTTGATGTTCTCTACAAATATTGTGACCTTTTATTTTTTCGGTATTTCAACTAGACACCTACTAGCTAGACTTTGCCATCTTTGGAAGAAAGTGGTGAAATTTTCACCATCTTCTTGTGTCGTGTGGCACAAGGTTGCAATTGTTACCTCATTGTCTATGTTAAAGGTGAAATGTTCGATAAACTTCTCGGCTAATTCACTCCAAGATTGTATACCATATGGTAATTTAGAGAACCATTCTAGTCCTATCCCGACAAGGGTTTGTGGAAATAGTCTCATCAAGTATGTGGGGTCATATGATATGTCCATGCATGTTGTTGAGAACTCTCTAATGTGTTCTATAGGATTCTTTCTCCCATTATACTTAGGAAAACTGGTATATTGTATCCATGGGGGAAAGGTGTCATATAGAGTGCTTTATCAAATGGACATGGACATAGGTCTTGTGCTGAGATAGTTCATTTTCCGGACATAGACATGTTGTCCATCTGCTGTTGAAGAGCTTGCATTTTTTTTTGAAGGACATTGACTTGTGTCAAAGACATGGTGTTCGTGTTATTTGGATCAATGTAGGTGTTCTAATACACCATGTTTTGTGATGGGTTATGATTGGGCAAGGGAATATATCCTATCAAAATGTTTTGATTCGGGATAGGGATATTCCCTGTCTGAATGGTCTAAGTTGGTATCGGAATGCTTCCTGTCTGAATTGCCTGATTTGGTATAGGGATGCTTCCTATCTGAATGATTTGGTTTGGTATAGGTATATTCCCGCCAACTTTGGGTCTCTTACCAGTCGTGTTGGTACCAAAGGGGTTGGAGGAAGTTGTACATGCAGTGAATTGTAAACCTTGTGTTATGTTAAAAGGGATTGTGTTTACAATTGACGATGTTTGAGTTGGTATACCTGTTGGTATCACTGCAGTTATTTGGGGAATAGAGATAGTTGATGTTATAGTTTGGGATGGTTGGGTTGACTGTGTTTGCAAGGTATGAATATCAAATCCTATGGGTAGTTTAGCACCGTCTGCTAGCAATTTTGCTAGATAGCGTTAAGGATCCTTTAGCAAACATTCATCCATAAAGGATGCAAATTCAGGATCTTGAACTACTGCATCTATGTCTTCTATGTAAATCTGACCATGTGTGTCTCTAGTGACATTTTTTTCTAGCAAAGGCTGGTGTGGTCGTTTACTTCCTAACGGTTGGTTTTCGAACGGATTGATCAATTCATTGGGGTCTGTCATTGCTTTGTGTTTCTTTTGGGATCTTGTTTCAACCATGAAAATTTTTCTCAAAATGGGTAATGCAGACCATGCCTAAAAACTGATATGATCTATGCCTTTGGTTTTGGATTTTTTTGACACTAAATGAATTTGCTAAAATGGTTCTAAAAGACGTATACTAAGATGACTTGTGACAGGATGGACAATATGCAAAATGTGAGTATACTATGACGATAAATGAGTCTAAGACGAGTATAACCTACCACCTAATGGAATAAATGCATGCAAAGACTTGTTTTTGACCAAGGAACCTGATTGTATGACAAGGAAAGTTGACAAGGTGAATTTTTCAAACTAGACTATGAGTTGAAAAGATCCACTAGATGTGACTAAAGTGACAAGGTTCAATGATTTCGACAAAACGTAACATGGACGTTTCCAATGACGAGGAAAGTTATATATTCTGTGATATGCAGTTTCCTAGGGAGTTTCTATATGCATGTAACTTAGGATGACTGTGACTAAGACCTTTACTGTAACTAAGATGAATATGACACCTAATGATGGTAATGAAGACATATATGACACCTAATGATGGTAACTAAGACGTATATGACACCTAATGATGCAAGGTTTTGAGAAAAAATTTCAGTTTCTAATCCAAGGTTGATTCTAAAAACCTAAAGCAAAAAATTTCAATAATGTTTCAGACTCAGCTCATGGTTTTTGATGTTTTCTATTGACAGGAAAATGTGGTTCACTAGACAGTTGCGGTTCAGGATTTCACAGATGCGGTTTTTGACAGTGCTTGCAATGTTTTTGATAGTTAGAGTTTTTCCTATGACAAATGTGGTTTATCAGTACACATGCAGCTTGAAAACTAACAGATGTGGTTTGCCAATACACATGAGGCTTGAAAACTGATAGATGCAGCTTGCATGAACGCATGTGACTCAGAATATGACAGTTGTGACTCGTGATATGCAAACTGTGAAAAGTGAATGTTTTGACAGACAAATGCAACGTTTCCCCTAATAGATGTGACTCTCTATGACACATGTGGCGATTAAACTGACAAATGCGACTCGATTTTCTGAAAGTTGAATTTTCTCCAAAATTTGTTGACTGACTTTTTTGGTTTGATCAAGATTTTGACGAATACAGCAAACAACAAACATAGCAATCAATGAATTTTCAATTTCATGATGGGTGGACTGTTTGAGACTCAAAAACATTGACAACCTAGGCGTTTAGGACAATACTTGTTGAATTCTTACTTGGATTTCTCCAGCTACGCATATTTATGGCAAATGACTAGTAGCTTGACCCCACTGGATCCCCTCCACGACACTCACTTATACGGGGCATCCAAGCTATTGTATCCATGAAACTCTCATTGCATACATTTCATTTCCATAAATAAACCATAAATATGTAAGGCGGCTTCACAGGGCCGACCCTGCTACGCCAACAAGTAGGTAGGATTTTGGTAACTCTACAAGAAGGTTTTTAATAAGGGCATTCCATTAGTGGGACACTATCCAACGTCGGCAAGAGTCCATTTATGTAGCCTTAGTCCATCAAAACAAATTCCAATGAGTCTTGGTAAACAGAGGAGCAGGTTTGAACCTGTGTACCCTTAAATTGGTTAAGGCGTTAGGATTCACAAAAGACTGCGTAGACACTTCCAAGAGTATAGTCATCAAGGCTTATGATGATGAAGAAAGGTCATCCAAAGGAGTTGTAACACTCCCTATCAAAATTGGCCCAACGATCATGAACACCAGCTTCCAAGTCTTGGATCTCACCCTTCCATACAACTTGTTGTTAGGTAGACCTTGGATACACGCAATGAGAGTCGTCCCTTCAACATACCATCAATGTCTCAAGTTCCCCTATAATGGCACAAAGATCACTATTGATGGTGATCCAGATCCTTTCCAATATTGTACAAGCCTAAGGGACCTTCCACAACGACAAGTGCTTGTTAACCAAGAGGTCTCATCATCCATTCTATCCCAATACGTTGACCCATCACGTCTCACTAAGTCCATTTCATTCCATCAACCATCATCCACTCCTAAACTCGAGATCCAAGACAAGGGTTGCGGTGAATATAATATAAAGGCATCATACTGCATCACTCAACTAATTCCACCTAAGGCGTATGGCCTACCCATGGCAGATAGAAGACAATCAGTGGTCACATTTTATGTTCCCCCTACAATGACATTAACCAAATGGGGAGAGTTAAGTGAAGAATTTGTGGATCAAGGTGATTCTTGATTGTACCAAGAAGAACATGAATACCCCTCCCCATCTATTCAAATAGCCAAGGATCAGTATGGAAAAGGATTGAAGATAATGCAAAAGGAAGGCTATGATGGGCACAATGGGTTAGGACTCTATCAAAATGGAAGGACAAAACCGATTATTGTCTACCCACGACCAAAATACTTAGGGCTAGGGTGTCAACCGCTTAGAATTGGGTGTCTTGGTACTTCGTCATCATTTCAAGAGGAAGTGAGTGAATCCAATGACATCAAGACATCTCATGAACCACTACCCCCAGTTTTTGACAAACCCCAAGTCTACAACAAACCTCCAGTTTATGATGAATCCCCTTACTCTAGGGATGGTGAATGGGAATCCCTTTCATCTACTAGTACCATGAATATCGATGCCCTATTTGGAGAATTGGACCTCAATTTGAAACCTGTGCCAAAACAATCTAGTCCTCGTCCTAAGAAACACTTGTCAAAGGCACAATGGCAAGAGAACTATTATTGGGAAACCCTTGATCATTCATCTTGGGCACCTAAACAACCATCTTCTGACGAATCCGCCCTCACTATCATCCCACGTCAGAGCATCCCTACCCCTAGGAGGAAGAACAAGAAGGAGTTGGTCCAAAACTTCTATGAACATGTCAATCATTCTATACTCACCTTGTCCGCAACTACCTTTAGGAACTCTGATGATGACATGCCCCTTATCTATCCCGAACTTATCGACTGGGATCAACAAGGTACACCTATCATAGATACATTCAAGAACGACAAAGCAATTGCTGAGTTCATGGGACTTAGAGAAGGTATACCAAGAGGGGATCATAAGGCAGGTTTTACCATAGACTTGGATGATAAAGCATATTTCGGGGAGTCTATTTACACCTCTAGTCACAAAAATGAGAATTAAAAGAAAAAAGACAATGAAAATAAAAATGATGAGTCCCTAGGTGAAAATCGAAAGGCGCTTTTGGATGAAGAAAAAGTCAAAATAAAGGACGTATTGGAGGGCGAAAACCTCTTAGAGGCACCCAAGGATAGAGGTTTACATATTCTCCCCTTTGAACAGGAAAAGTCACCGATGCTAGTAGAAGAATCTGTTGAATTCAACATAGGTAAAGAAGAGAATCCTCGGAAGCTATATTTTGCAGCTTCTTTAACAAAGACAGACAAACATGAGTTTAAGGACTTCTTCACAAAGAGACAAAAAAAATTTGAATGGTCGTATGCTGACATGCCTAGGTTGGATCCAGACCTAATATTGCATCATTTACCACTATAGGCAGGTATCAAACCAGTCAAACAGAAGTTGAGGAAAATGCATCTGCAAATTGCTCTATTGGTCAAGATAGAACTTAAGAAACTCTTGGATGTAGGATTCATAAGGACAATAGACTATGCAGATTGGATATCAAATCTTGTACCAATGACTAAGCCAACTGGGGGCATTTGCATTTGTACTGACTTTAGAGACATCATTAAGGCATGTCCTAAGGATGACTTTCCTTTGCCGAATATCAACATGATCATGGATCTAACAGTAGGATATGAGATGCTATCCCTCATGGATGGTTTCTCTAGATACAACCAGATTAAAATAACACCTGAAGACCAACACAAAATAGATTTCACGTGTCCATGGGGTACATACTATTGGAATGTTATGTCGTTTGGACTTAAGAATGCAAGAGCTACCTATCAACGGGCCATGACTACGATTTTCCATGACTTTGTACATACTTTTATGGAATATTATGTAGATGACATTATAGAAAAATCAAAAATGAGGGAAGACCATTTGAAAGTCTTAGACAAGATATTCCAGAGGCTAGAGAATTACAATGTTAGGCTAAATCCAAAGAAATGTGTCTTTGGAGTGAAATCGAGAAAACTGTTAGGTTATATCATCTCTCAAAGAGGCATTGAAGTAGATCCAGAGAAGGTAAGAGCTATCATAGAAATGCCTCCTCCAACTAGAATTGGCCAACTTAGAACTCTACAAGGAAGATTACAGTCAATTAGGTGTTTCATAGGACAACTGGTGGATAAAATACATCCATTTCAGCATCTACTCAAGAAAGGAGTACCATTTGTGTGGACACCTAAATGTCAAGAGGCCTTCCAACAAATCAAGGACTATTTGCTTACTCCACCAGTCTTAATGCCACCTACAGAGGGAAAACCATTGATACTTTACATCTTAGCAACTCAGTCAGCATTAGGGGCTCTTCTCACACAACACGATGATTAAGGTCATGAGAGAGTAGTCTATTATATCATTCGTACCTTAGTGGGCTATGAATTGAATTACAACAACATAGAACGTGCTTGCCTTGCGGTAGTTTTTGCTACCCAAAAACTTCGGCACTATATTCTCAAACAACAAATAATGTTAGTTGCAAAGATTGATCCACTTAAATACAATGTTACCGAGTATGACATTCAATATGTCAAAAGGAAGGCTATAAAAGGACAGGTGATTGCAGGTCAACTAGCTGATGCACCTATAAAGGTGGACCATCCATTAGTGGCAGATTTTCCAGATGAATTTCTCTTCAACATTGACATTAAAACTGAATAGAAACTGTACTTTGATGGGTCACATACAAATCGCGGTTCAGGAGCTGGTATCTTATTTGTCACACCTCAAGGTGATACCATTCCCAAATCATTCAGGATTGTTTTCCCTTGTACCAACAATATAGCAGAATATGAAGCCTTAGTGATAGGTTTAAAAATGGTAGCTCAATGGAAAATTAAGAGCCTACATGTCTTTGGCGACTCTCAACTTGTAATTAGACAGGTAAATGATGACTACGAGACTAAGGATGAAAATTTGGCACCTTACAAGCGAATGCCTGATAGTTTCAAACAGTATTTCAATGACATAACTTTTCAATAGATACCATGTATCCATAATAGAGCTATAGATGCTATGGCAACCGTGGGTTCCTTTTTGGATATTCTGAGTAATGTGCCTAAGTTTGAGTTTTGGGTTGAACAGTTGTTGGTCCCCACTTATGATGTCCCTGATACTGCGATAGTGTGTACCATTGTTGTTCCTATGTCTCCTTGGTATAAAGACATATTCGACTATCTCATCGAGCAAACCTTACCCCAAGACTTGTCCAATAACCAACGTCGAACCTTCATCCAAAAGTCAGCCAAGTACACCATCATTGGAGAAACATTGTATAGATGCACCTTAGATAACGCCCTTATGAGATGTCTCGATGCTGAAGAAGCACAAATAATTTTGCGAGTGGTACATGAGGGTATATGTGGATCTCATTCGAGTGGTCCTACTCTAGCCCACAAGATTATGAGACTAGGTTACTATTGGCCTACGATGGAGAAAGACTCATACGTCTTTGTAAAGAAATGTAGACAATGTCAAATATATGGAGACTTGATAAGAGCGCCAGCGCAGAAGCTTCGTCCAATTACTTCACCATGGCCCTTTGCCCAATGGGGACTTGACCTCATAGGTAAGATACACCCTTCATCATCCAATGGCCACAAATTCATCATCACCGCCACCGAATACTTCACCAAATGGATTGAATCTATTCCCATGACATACGTAACCGGCACACAAATATCTAAGTTTATCCTAAACTATAACATTTGTCGGTATGTTGTACCCCAATCCATAATCATAGATAATGGCCGCCCATTCAAGAACCAAGAAGTACACCATTTATGTGAAGAATTCCACATCAAACACCATTTCTCCACTCTGTATTACCCACAAGGTAATGGCCAAGCTGAGGCATCTAATAAGACAATTGTTAGAATCCTTAAGAAGACTATCAATGATGTTGGTCATGACTGGCATCTACAGCTTAATCCTACCTTATGGGCTTACCACACAAGCATCCGCACTCCGACCGGTGCCACTCCATATTCCCTCGTATTCAGGTCTGAAGCTATCTTACCTATTGAGGTTGAAATACCTTCTTTACTGGTATCCTTGAAGGGTCATATTGATGATGAAGAATACCATGTCTCTAGTTTACAAGAGCTAGAATTGTTGGATGAGCGAAGACAAAAAGCATTAGATCATTTATAAGCATATCAGAATCATCTTCGTCGTAGTTACAATAGGAAGGTTCTCAAAAGACACTTTGACATTGGTGACCTAGTATTAATGGAGAATCCTAAGAACCAAGCTAAATGAGAAAAGCCAGGAAAGTTTGAACCTAACTGGTTGGGGCCGTACATTGTCACAGAAGCTTTTGGATCAGGAGCGTACCAACTCTCTACTCCTGAAGGAGAGTCGCTTTTGTTCCCTATAAACAGTCTGCATCTAAAAAGGATCTATGCTTAGTCTCTGACAATCCGTGTCTTAATTTGGAAAAATACAAAAAAAACAAAAAAACAAAAAAATGGTTACCTAGATGAAAACCTGGCAAACAGGCATCTTTGTAACACCAAAAAAATTGAGAAAATAAAAAAAGTAAAGAGAAATAAATCTGTCCAATAGTGAAAACCGCTTCGGTGGCGCTATGGATAAGTACCATGGTGAAAACCTAGAAAATAGGCACCATGTGTAGTCAAGCTCGCCCTTCCGTCTACCATCATTCTAATCGGACTTTGTCACCATCGCTCATAATAAATGGTTGTCTTGTCCACTCCTTGGAACGATTGACATCTAGTGTCCATTCCATCACATTATCCACTCCATTTTCCAAACATCTTCCTGACTGGGGGCAAATCCTTGTTCTATGCCCTAACACCTTGTACATAACGTCACACCATCGGATAATGTCTTGAAAAATCTAAAAACATTAGAAAACTCCAAAAATCAAAACAATCAGTCATGTCTAGTGCATCATGTCAAGTTAGTCATGTCAATTCAATCATGTTAAGTCAGTGGTAGACATAGTCGAACTATGTTGCCTCTGCGACTAGGACGTAGGCAAGGCCATCAATTGATGTGCCCCCGAGGCATTAGGTCTGTCAATCTAGGTTTTTCATGTATCACAAACATTAAATCATGACTCTTTGTACATACAAAGTCATTGGTCATGTTGAACTATGAGGTCTATGTGTGTAAAACGTAGGCAAGGCTAATCAATTGATGAGCTCTCCATACCACACTAGGTTAGTCGAATAGGGTTCATTCACATTCAATTCACTATCACACACATTGCATATCATTCACTTAGATGCATGTATTTAGCCGCATTAGGTCAGTACTTTAGGGTATCACCTCATGTCATACACTGTCAATACACACACACACAATTTATCAATCAAAGAATCAAAACAAGTCATGCAACAACAAGGTAAAACATCTCAAAGTCATCAAGTCAATATCCAACACATTGTCAAACTGATCAGCCTATGTCTTAAACAAGATATGTCTTTCTTGTCAACGGATTTCATCAAATTGTCATAGTCTCATGTGGCTTGTCACTTCAACATCATCAGACTCCAACGTGTTATACATCATGTGTCTTTCTGAAACCAGGCTTTGTCATGCCTTATACAGAAGTCACCAAGTCAAAACCAGACTCAACGTCTTATGCCGTATGTGTCATTCTCTCACATTATGCTATGTCAAACATCAAACATCAAATTTTCATAGTCTCATGTGGCTTGTCACTTCAACGTCATCAGACTCCAACATCTTATACGAAATGTGTCTTTCTGAAACCAGGATTTGTCATGCCTTATACAAAATTCACCCAATCGAAACCAGACTCAACGTCTTATGTGGTATGTGTCATTCTCTCACATTACGCTATGTCAAACATCAACATCAAACAATCCCACAAGATCAAGTTTTGGCGAATGCATTTATTTGGCTTTATGACTTTATATCTTATTTTGTCTTATTGTTTTATCGATTTGTGCAAGATCCTGTTACTAGCTTTCTCAATGATGTCCCTTGAAGGATTTAGAGAAGCAACAATGTCTCGAGACTCTTTTTCTTTGGTTGTTGTCTGTCAACTATCTTTTTAACATTTGGTTTTTAAGTCATGTTACTAGTTTCCTCAAGGATTTCCAATCAAGGATTTAGAGGAGCAATGATGTCTCATGACCCGTCTTTTATTTGTCTGATGTTTGTGGTTTGTCTCGACAAAATGATTGAGGCATCTTGTCCTTAGTCTAAGTTAAGACACTCCTTGTCTATGACTGTCTGTTTTTCACAAGTGGATAACTTTGTACGCTATGGTCTATCTCATATCATAGTGTGTACTATCCATATGTGTCATGTCCCGCCCAATGATGATAACAAGAAAGTATAGCGTATTTGGCAATATATCGAAGATTATGTCTTTTTCTCAATCAATAAAACTTAATTGTTTCTTACTAACATTCTAAAATTATCCATGCTAACATTTCTTCTTTTTTGCATCTTCACCACCATTTCTATCCATTTTGAGAGCACACTCATGTTCTTTGAACCCGCCTATCCTCTCGAGGGGGCATACCACTACCTCCTCATCCTTCTCGTCTTTCACTGGGGCATACCTTAACCTGTTTCATGCTGAGGCACGATCAGGGAATATTTTCTTTGACACAACATCGTACCAACATTGTATCAAAGAGGGGCAAACTGTAGATACCGAAAATTGGTCTAGGCCTGCGAGTACACATTCGACATAATTTTCTATAGTCCGTTGTCATGATTAAATAATGTTTTTTATTTAATTACCTTTCTAACACATATTTCCTCTATTAATTAGATACCCTTTTTTAATTAATTCACTAATTCATTTATTCAACCTTGATTAATTAAATAAATCATATTTATTTAATTATGTTGCTAACTAATTAATTCCTCCTTTATCTATCAATTAAATAATTTATTATTTAATTACCCCCTTTTATCATATTTCAACTATAATTAAATATCTTTATTTAATTATTCATTTAACCCCCTTTGTCTATAATTAAATATTTATTGTTTAATTATTCAATTCCACCTTTACAAAAGTCAATTAAATAAATGATCTTTATTTATTTAATCAAAGTCTCTTATTTTCGAATGTGGAATTAAATTAACATTTAATTCATATTTAATTATTTATGTCACATTCCTCTATCCTTCAGTTATCTAATCATTCACTCACCTTCTGACTCGAGATCTATTTTTAGTTCTCCAGTTATCTCTGAATTCAACACCAGTTTATCTCTACGAGAAGACTCTCTGTCATAACTAGTCAGTTAACTAGTTCCAACTCATATGCATGATATGTCTATTAATTAAATATCTTTATTTAATTAATTAACTCATGTTTGCATTCAAATGCATTAGTCTTCGAGTTCTAACTTTGGCTTTTGCATACAAATTCTATTTCTTCTATTTTTGGAGATTAAGATCTTGAACTTGTGTTCTAACTTAGTCCCTATCTGCAGTCTTTCCTAAACTCGTGTTCTAACTTGCGTTCTAACTCATGTTCTATCTGAGACAGAACTCACATCGCATGGCATTTATCAATCTCGTCCGTCGATCCCTCTTTCAATCTGAGCCGATCATTCGAAAACACAAAATCTATAAAATGGCATGTCATTATCATTATTCCTCCTCCTGAAATCATTCATTTTTGAGAAGAGATTCAACTTCGATATTTTGCTTAGACACTCAACGAAGCTATACTTGCATTCAAACACAGAAATCTAAGGGCAAGAATACTAAAAAGGCAAAATGGAGAAGAACAATCAAGATAATTTGAAGGGATGAACGCATATTCGGTGAGATCATTTTGGTTTCATTAGTTTAGTTTATTTCCTTGTTCTTTGTTGTTAGATTTTAAATTTTAGATTAGGATTTAACTTTGTTTATCTAGTTTTAATCATGTGTCTTTCCATGGAAATTTCTCGTCGGATTTATTTTGGCCTTAACTTATGGAACCTATTAAGCCTCGTAAGGACTTCTTTTCCAAATCTTATCAAAACTTTAAAATAAAGCACATAGAAAAATTATCTCTTAGCAATATCCCTCAACCCATGCTTGAGTCTCATATCATTGATGAATCCATGATTGAACCAAAAGCTCTTTATAGTAAGCAAGAAAATACATGACAAATCCTCCACCTATTTCCTACAAGAGAGTGAGAGATAACTATACAATTCCTATTGTGCCTCCTAAGATCAAACAAGTTTATAAACCTAAAGAAAAACAAATTTACCAACCCTTGATGGTTCCTTTCATTCCTCCCTTGTGGGAAGAAAAGAATTTGTGGTTGATAAACCAGCTCCTACACATTCACAACTTGAAAACCATGAGAAAAGAAATTGAAATGCTAAGGAGCGTAGGAATAGGTGTCATGTTATTTCTCATAAGTTAGAGGAAGAAAACCAAACTCAAACAAAGCATGATGATTATCCACCTTCACCACAACAAAAACATGAAACCTATATGGACATTATTATTAGGTCTCTTATTGTGATTAACATGCATGACGATGATGAGAACACTAAGATTGATGAGGAAGTGCATAATAAGTTGAATTTATTGTTTTCCTCTTCTATGAGCTTAGATGATAACAATCATGATGATCCTCCTAACAAGAGCACATCACCACATGTTGAACCTAGTGATTGTCTTAGTATGACACTTTTTGTTGCCCCTTTGGGTAGTCATTTTCCTTCTATATATGATGAACAATATTGGGATGTGAACAACTTTATTTAGGTTAGCTTGCATGTGTCATACTAGATTTTTGTCTTCTCTTCATGTTCTTTGTGTGATTTCATGTGTGTAATATGATCCCCTGTATTATGCTACTTGGTGTGTCTTTATGTTATTGAGCCTACTTTGGATGACCCTTGTCACTCTGTTGGTGCAAGGATATAAAGGAAGTGAATCTGTTGTGGCATTCTTTTATTTGTATATACATTCTTCTATATGTTATAACTATTGTCTTTTTCATTTGTCTTGTGCTTTCCTTTTGGGGATGGTGCAAAGTGTCGAGAAATTTAGGTCTCTTCTGTGTTGACCCAAGAAGCTTCTCCTTTGTCTTTTCTCTTTATGTGTAATTCTTCCTTTTTTCTCATTGTTCTGTGAGTTATTTGGGGAATGATGATGATTCCAAGCTCAATTATATCATTTTAATAAAGACACATGCTAACCCCAAATCCGTGGATCCCTTATGTGTTATCTTAGGATTGCATATGAGGGAAAACCTCTTTTTCATGATGTAGCTTTATTTTGAAACATATTCTTGGCATAGGGATTTCCAAATAATCTCTCATGTCTCTTTCATCTATTGGCTTTTTTTGATGAATAGGCATATATCTATATTAATTTAAAGATAAGAGTACATATTCACAAAAAAAGGGGCGGGTGGTAAGAAGGCACACCCTAAATGTCACATGGGCAGCGCCCAAAAATAACAAAATATCAAGTCACGCGGGCCCAGCCTAGAAGTCTAAAAGCATAAAAAAAAAAAAAAACAGGCCATTAGGTGGCCAGAGCAGTGCCAGCAGAGCCAGGGGGGTCTCTATCATCCATATTTTTCCCCCATACATCAACGAGCTCTGGAGTGACATCAGGAGGAGCACCCCAACCTTCATCATCTTTACCTTTATCTTTATCTTCTTCCTCGTGTCAAGGCGAGATTGCAAGAGCTAGCCGCAGAAATATTTTGCCACTAGCAAGCCAAATAGAACCAAAAGAAGGAGGAGCATCAGAGGGCCACCCAGAATCACCACTACCACTCCTTAACGCACCACCAGAAGGCCACCCCTATGGAGCCCGCGGCGATAGAGAGCGAGCATGTCGAGAAGGGCGAGAGTCCCATCGAGCAGGGACAAGCGGAGCCACTTTGTTGTTGGCCACGAGAGGGCGACCGACTGCAGGAGGAGGAGGGCGAACCAAGAACCTGAGCCACATCACATGGGGCATTTCCCCAGTGGTCCAAGAGGACCTGGTGAGCCACCTCTATTGCAACTTTGTTAGCTTGCACTTGAATCTGTAAGAGAACATTAGAACAAATAACTGCTTTATCATACAAAGAAATATTTATATCCATTTGAGAATGAGAAAATATCCAAAAAAATTTGTCTTTCAAGATGTTGAAGAGGATTTCCACCCTGAAAGTGTGCCAAAGCTAGGTGAATTTAGTAGGGAACCTAGGCGGGTCTCCAAGCAGAACCATATGCCACGAGAAGGGTTTCGGCTAAAAGGGTTGAAAAAAGTTATGTATCTAAGTCCAAAGTTGTTGAGCTCTGGGACAAAACTAGAAAAGATGCTTGAAGATTTTTGGGGTCCCACAAAAAGGGCAACGAGGGTCCTGGACCCCCAAGTGAACAAGCCAAGAACCCACAGGCAAGCCTTGGAAAAGAATACACCAAGCAAAGTGGGCTAGCTTGGGATTAACACGTGCAGACCAAATGCCGTCAAATCTCCTCCGCTAGAGATGAGTGGAGAAATTAAGCAACCACCTCTGGTTTAAACTTTTGATCATAGAAAGATGGGGTGAAAGCCACCTGTAACCAAGTCATGGCTTGTAACTCTAAAAAGGAGTGTTAGGGAACCATTTTCATTCTTTCCACCATGGTTTGTGCCCACGAATGCCAACTTTGTGGAGCATATCAGCTGGAATGATGCCCACCAACCTATCAAAAGTGGCGTGGTCTAGGTTGTGAAGACTATACTGAGCCTTAAAAGCATCCCACTGCATGATGCACATAGTGGGCCAATGAAAAAGCTCTTGCAGGGTCTGAATTCCCTTTTTATGAAATCTAAGGGCTTTGAGCCAAGGTGACTTGGCCAAGGGTTGACCATTTTGAGTAAGAAGGGGAGACCACCAGAGGTTTTGCAGATTGAGTGAAAGCCCATCACGAAAACCAATGTCGACCTAGCAGAGCCAAGGCTTGACAGCCTCCTAGGCACACCAAATGCTTTTGGCCATAAAAGTTGCAACAATTTGAACAAGCTCTCTCATAACCAGGAGGGTTTTGAGGCCTATTCCTTTCCAAGCAGGTCTGTGAATAGGAAATCCGGATTGGATACAATGTCTGAGGAGAATCTTACAGGCTTCATCTCTGGTGAGGGCTCGGATAATCCATTTGATGCAAAGAGTAGTCCCTTGCCGTTGAGTGGAAAGTAGCCCAAGCCCTCTAGAGTCCTTGGAGAGGTAAAAAAACTCCCAAGAAACATGATGAAAACCCTTATGGGATTCAAAGGAGGCCCATAAAAAATCTTGCAGCAACTTTTCAAGCCTACTATAAGCAGCTTTGGAGGGAGCCCAACAGGAAGAATAGTACACATGGGTGGCCGCCAAAACTTCAAAACAAACCTGGAACTTGCCAGCCAAGGAAAGAGGCTTGGTAATCTAATAAGCAAGCTTTTGCTCAACTCTAGATATCACGGCCTGCCAGAGCTCCCTAGGGGAAATCTAGAAAGCAAAGGGAATGCCCAGGAAGTGAAAATCTCTCCCTACCTGATCCAATTCCAATGATAGGTTTGAAGCCACGCCGGGGTGAGAAAAACAAATTGTCTATAGCATAAGGTCTTGTGTCATTGAATGGCAGAGCCGGAGGCAAGGCAAAAAGTGTTAAGACAGTTGAGGGCAACAGTGATAGATTCCTCTTCCTCCAAGAGAGTGAGAAAAGAGTCATCCACAAAGTGGCCATAAACAAGTTGCTCCTGTGAGTTTGGGAGAGAAATCCCTTTGACGTGTTGTTGAGAAATAGCATGGGCTAAGAGGTAACCAAAGCCTTCAGCTGCAAACACATATAATAAAGGAGCGAGGGGACACCCTTGACGAATCAACCGAAAAAGACTGAAAGCAAAAGACTGGCAGCCATTAATAGTAATGCAAGCCGAAGCATCAGCAAAAAGCATACGAACAAACTAAATGAAGTTGAGTCCAAACCCCAAGGCGTGCAACATTGCAAGAATGAAAGGCCATTCGATGCAATCATAGGCTTTAGCAAAATCAATTTTAATGAACATAGCTTTCTGGTTGGAGCATCGGGCCCACTCCATGCCTTCCCAGACATCAATAATATTATCCAGAATAAATCTAGATTTATGAAGCCAGTCTACTTTAGGCACACCACCTGAGGCAAGAGATGGCGTATTTTTAGAGCCATGTCTTTGGAAATGATTTTTTAGGAGACATTCATAAGCGTAATGGGCCTCTAGTTGCAAATATCCTGGGGATCGCTAGACTTAGGTATGAATTTTATATTGCCCTTGTTGATTAAAGTGCCTAGAGAATTAGTGTGAAAAGCTTCAATATACACACGAAGGAAGTCGTCCCCAACATAATCCTAAAGAGCCTTGTAAAATTCACAAGGGAAGCCATCAATCCCAGGAGCCTTGTCATCGGCCATAGAAAAAATGGCTTCCTTGAGATCATCAATTGCTAACAATTGATCACAAAAAAAAAAAATTGGTTTGAAGAAAGCCTATGTGGCACAATAGCAAGGCAGTCCTGAAGGGCTTGTTGTCACACAGGTGTGAAATCCTGCGCAGTGAACACCTCCTCATAATGATGCACAAAATCTTGGAGAATGTCGGGAAGCTCAGAGAGCACCCGAGTACCATCCTTGATTTTTTTGATGCCTAGAGATGAGTGTCTAGCACAAAGTGCCAAAAAACATTCTTTGGAGGCACGATCGTCGATCTTAAACTAGTGGAGCTGAGCTTGTATTTGTGCACCTTTGGTAGTGTAATTATCAACCACCTACTTTTTGTGCCTTAATTCTGTCACTCGAACTTGATGTGATGAGGAAAAGGGACTGCTTGCCAAGGCCTCCATAGCAATACGCAAATTGGCAGTGGTAGCCTCATATGATCACCGATGAAATATAGCCAGTTGGCACCCATAAATGCGCAAGAAGTGAGCAGTACGAAAGATGGCATCATTCCACTAGGTAATCCAGCTTGTATGTCTAGCTGGTCTGCACTCCAAATTCCATACTCGACGAATGTGAGCCAGAGTGGGCTTGAGGCAGAGAAGAGACATGTTTAGAAAGAATTGAGTTTTACATGTGCAGGGCTGGCAAAAAGTCCATTCTATGAGAAAATGAATGGGGAAGTGATCAGACAAAGTCACATCCATTAACAACTTCGCTGGCAAGGCAGAGCTGGCAAAATAAAAGAAAGATTGAGCCAAGATCATGGCATGATCAAGGCATTTAAAAACTCTGTAATATCTGGCCCTATAATTAGACCAAGTGTGCCACAGGGTATGAGAATGGCGGCGGCCAATATTGGAATCAAAAAGCCCCAATTTATTACGCATGTAAAACCACGCCTCTCTCTCACCTGCAGCCCAGTGGAGGGCAGAGTGCCATCCTTGTCATATGCCACCTTGACCATATTGAAATCCCCGCAGAGGAACTAGGTGGCAGCTGGAAGAGAGTCAGCAATCTAGCGCCAAAGCAAAGAGTGCTCCACAACATCGTTAGAACCATAAACATTAATAATCCCGAAGGAATGATTATCAATGTTGAGAAGAACCCAGACAACCTGTTGGGAAGGGTCAGTCCCATGATCCACAATGCAAGAATGCAATTATGGGGACAAAAGAGTGGTGGCTCCACCACGCTCAGCTTCATGCACAGTGCAAAACAGAGTACTTGTTGGCCAAATAGAATAGCAAGAAAAAATCCTGAAATTTTAACTTCTTAGAGACAAAGCACTTCAATCCTTGAGTATTTTTGTAAAGTATCTTTAACAAAATACTTTCTAGAGAGTTCAGTTAGACCTTGAACATTCCATGAAAAAAAAATCATGGATGAAATTCTTCCATGCTTTTGGAATCCAGTTCCTCCTCAACTAGGGAAGAGAAACTATTCTTTAAAAAATCCTGTGGAACAGACCCGGTCTGAATAGGAGGTGAAAACCTTCACTTTTCTGGCACATATTCTCCTTCTTCTGGCAGTGGATACGGACTGCGAGATTGTCATTGAGCCCCCATTGAGGGCTAAATAACTGGTTAAGTGCACATAATAGCCCCAGGCTGGAGCATTGTCTTTGACATAAGCTGCACTGAAATAGAAGTAGTTCCAGAAGGAACAACTATCCCCTTCTCTGAAGGGTTTGAAACCACTTTAGAGGGTTCAAGGGCCTTGGGAGCTGACCCAAAACCATATGGTTTATTTTTTGGTTTTCAACTGTAGTCCATTTTGATTTAGCCTTAGCAGAACGCTCCATCTGGCGAGGCTTTTCAGCATCTCATGACGGTGATTAAGTACGAGGCACTGCCAAAGGGCAATCCTTGATCTTGTGGTCAGTCGACTGGCACCGATAGCACATGTTGGGAAGATTGAAATACATGAATTTCTAGGTGTACCTAATAGCTCCTATTTGAATGTCTACAGACTCTTTCAAATCCTTGGATAAATCAACTTCCACACAAACCCATTTCTACGGTCGGGCTTGGAAGAACTTATCAGGTTTGATATAGACAACTCTCCCCAAAGAGGAGGCAATGTGGTTCAGAAAGGGCACACATGGCAAGGGAAAATTGGGAAACTCAATCAAACAGGGACTCGCAATTTGGTGTCATCTGAGACAACAAAATCCTTGGTCCATGCCTAGAAAACCAACAAGGATGACCTAACATACCAGGGCCCATGCCCTAAAATGGCTTGGACATGATTAACTTCCATGAAGCAGAAAAGAAAAAAGCCTTTGGTCAAGTTCTGGACCATATCAAGGCGGACCCCATGAGGGACCCAAGCCTTGTTGACCCATTCTTTCAGCACACTTTCGGGGGGTGTCCTCCCAACAAAATAACCCACAAGGGTGTGTTGTTTGAGCCACTGGCAAACAAAATCAAAATCAGGTAAAGACAAAACTACATCAGCAAGGGCGTCAAAATGCTTACCTCGTGAAAGAATTTCAGAATAAATTTTTGAGGACGTTTGTCTGGAGGAGGAGCCATTGAACTGCGTTGATGAACTGATAACACCAACATGAATTGTTGGGTTATTGCCGGTTGAAGGCATATTAAACCCCTAAAACTGTAGTAAATGTGGTCGTACTCAATGAGGGGGAGTTTTTCCTACGCAGGAGGCATAGTATTACGCAACAGGGGCAAAAGATGACCGCAAAAAGCAAAAAACCCTAGCAGAGCTCATAGACCCATCTATTGGCTTTTATCATCTTCTACTTTAAAGTAATTGCTCATAGCATGGTGTTTAGCAATTCCTTTAAAGTGAGGGGCATTATGCCTCCTGCTTGTTTCTTGCTTGATTTGGTGACCTCTTGTTCAAAGTGTGGTCTTATTTCACATGATGTGTCTTCTTATTAGTGACATTAGGATTGATGTACATCAATAGTGTGACCTTTCTTGACATATGGCATTCCTCTTAGCGGTAATGCTATGGCTTGTACTCCCTGAGGTGTGAATATTTTATCTCTCGACTAGTCCTCTCTTGATGGTGATATCAAGCATGATGTTCCATAAAGTGAGACCTTTCATGAACTAAGCAAAACCCCATTTGACTATCTTAAACCAAAAATTTTGGTCACTAAGCATAACACAACTTTCTTGGTGGTGCCTTTGGTTCATGAGTTTCTAGCATAATGTAGCTTGCTATCCTTATGTTTGTCATATGTGGTTCTTTATCAAAGGTATCAAGGAGTATAACTTTTGGTATGGTTGATGTATGGGATCCTATAGACCTGGCATGACTTGTCCATCACCACTTATTTTATGGGTACACACCTAGCGTATATCAAATTGCACTAGACCCTATGTGTTTCTCACTTGTTTGGGCTCATTGAGTGTATATCAAACTAAACTTATGAGCATTTTTTCATGTCCACCTTGCATAACACAACTTTCTTTCTTGTGGTTCCATGTGAGAATATTTGATGGACTTGGCATAACACAACTTGCTACTTCATCTTTTCTTACAATAATTTTGACATTGTATGATGTCATATCTTGTGTCACTACTACATTCACATGTCTCTTTGTCCCTTTGTTGATTTTCCATGGGATCTTTGATCTTGGGGGCTTGATCATCCTCCTTGATATTTTTCATCTCATCTTTCTAACAATTTTACTAGTAGACCTCTCTTGACTTATTTGTCTACTTTAGTGTGAGTTTGAGCGTAGGGCTCATCCTCACACTAAAGTGGGGACTAAATGTAGTGTAGAAAAATGTATTTTAAATTTTCACACTGTGTTTGGGTCTCCTTAATTAATTGGACTTAATTAAGCTTTTAATTTCCTAAATTTTGCATTCCTAAACCTTATTATTCTTGTCTTTCAAAAGGGAAATCGACATTAAACAAATGCTAACATTAAATTAATTTCCTTGGAAATTGTGGGTCCTGGACTTAGGTCCTCCTTAAGTCCTAGGTCCCAATTTTTAATATGTTTTGGTGGCATTTTAATAATTCAAATTCAAGTTTCAAATGTTGGCATATCGAATCTAATTTTTTGGGAAATTAGATAAACACCTATAGATACATAGTTATTTTATCAATTCAAACTTAAGACACTATTAAGATTCCACAAGAGAAAATATTATTGTCAAGAACATTAAAAAGAAGATTTATCAGTTATCTACAATATAAAATCAAAATCATATCATCATTTCAACATTATGTGTGTTCATATTATGTTTTGGAGCTAACATTGTGATGTAGGTTTCAAGCATTCAAACATTAAATAAGCAATCATGAAAGATCCAATCCATAAAGAGATGTGTTAAACTCCAGTCCTCTAAGGGCATCCATTGAGGGTTTGGTGATTTGTGACATAGACTTGTTCATTCATCAATCCTTATCATTTGTCATTATCTTTCATTATCAAGGTTTAATTACCAAATCGGGGTTTGACCAAGGCAAACCCCTATTCACCAAAAACAAACAAATTTTCCCTCTCTTTATGTGTGTAGATTTGTAAGTGAAGAAGGACTAAAATTGGATCAAAAGTGCAATTTTACAAAGTTGTCAAAGTTGTCAAGCCATAGAAACTCACCTACAGATTTTATTTTTGAATTTTCAATTGGGGAATATGGAGGAATCATAAGTGTGGATCCAGGATCAGAGGACTATGCAATCAAATTTTGTAACCTTGCTTAGAGACCCAATATGTCCTAGCAGGACACTCAACAACCACTTTTGGTGGCAGGCGCACATTAGTTTCTCCTTTTCAAATCTAATAGAAGATTGTTGTTTATGCTTGTGTTATCATTTAAATCTGCATTTCAAGTTTTGCATTGCATAATTGAGTTCATTAGGCATTTTATGTTTATCTCCCCAAAGTGCATTTTAGTCATATTTGTCATTTTTTGTCATAAGGAAAAATTAGAGATCCCCCATCCCCATAGAGTTGACTCACCTCAAGGTTGAAATTCAATTCTATCCTTAGGAGAGATCTCCCTTTTTTCCATATGAAACAAGTAAAAATGAGGGTGTGTTAGGTCATCATTTCATTTTGGTGAACCCTTTTATTCCCCCTCATCCATTTTTTGATGTTTCAACTTGTAAGGCTAAAATGAAGGTAAATTAATGGAAAATTGCATGGGGTGCTAATTTACGCCATTACAATTTCTAAAGAATCCAAGTGTTAATGTTGTAGGGTTCTAATGTTAGCTTAGACTAAATTAATTACTTTATGTTTATAGTATTAAAATCTCTAATTAAATCATTAATATTTGAATATTCTCGTTACTTTTAAATGGATTAAAATAACATTTGAAATATTAAATTCTTATTTAATATTAAAATATAATATCATTATTATTCTAAAATTTGAACATTTGATTAAAATCAATTAACACTTTAATTTCAATTCTTCTATTTATAAATAAAATGAACTAATTTACCCATTTTATGTGTAACACTTTAAATAAAATAAGGTTTTAATTTCGCAACTCACAATAAAATTAATTGTCATTAAGGTTTTAATTTCACAACTTGCAATAAATTTTTAAATACCTTTATCACCCTTAATAAAATATCATGAGACCTCAATTCATAACCATTGAAAAAATAAGATAGCACTAAGGTATTTCTTCAATTTTTTTATAATTACGCTAACCTCCTTATTAAAATATATGAGAAAAAGGAAATCCAAGTGATTTTAACATCATAAGATTCCCTTGCTAAGTTTATCACTTAAAATAAAATTGGTGTTATGGGTGAGGGGTCACCTTGCCCACACCTAGGACCAAGGCATCTCTTTTTATCATTAGTGTAAAAGCTTGTTTGGTAAATTTTATTTTTTCTTTTCCTAAGGACTAAGCACCAAACCTTACCATTTTTTTCTTTTTTTTGTAAGCTCGCACCTTTGCCTTATTTTTTTCTTTCATTCCTCTACAAGGTTCAGCTTGAGAAACTTTGACAATGTACAAAGAGTTGATATGGGTGCTAGGAGAGAGATGACACCCCAAGCTGCAAATCCAACCTAATCACCATCACTGAAGGGTTTCCTCTTTTCCCTGATAACTTTCTTCTTTTTATTTTGTGTTTTTACACATTAGTTTTTCTTTTTTATTTTCTTTTATTTATTTATCTTTTTATTTTGTGTTTTTACACATTAGTTTTTCTTTCGTTGTTTGGGCACAAAAATAAGAGGGAAAACATGAGACACAAAACATAGTGCTTAAGTGATACACATAGGGGAGGACTAGCATCAAGTGTACATAATGAGGGAGTAGGTCAAAGATTGAGGAGGGGGGAGAGTTGCTACCCACCAAACCCCTTGTTGCCATAGCGGCCAACAACACAGTGATACAAACCCCTTTTTTAATGTCTACATTACAACCTTCAAACCCTAACATGGGTCACTATATCTTAATGGTCTTTGCATTTATTAATAAAAATATGGTTTCCATATTATTTGATTATAAATATATAAATAATTTTGTGTGCATATATAAAATTATTTTTCATTTGTTTTATTATTCTATTTATTCATTTTATTTTTTTGTGTTAAAAACATAAAATTGACATTTACGCAGCAACTCAAAATACTTGAAAAATAATGGTTCGCTCCTCAAGAAATCCCTATACTATTATTCCCTTGTATGTATCACTTAAGCACTACATTTTGTGTCTCTCATTCACCCTCATATTTCTATGCTAAATCAATAAAATAAAAACTAATGTGTAAGAATGGAAAAGAAAAAGATAAATAAATAAAAGAAAACAAAAATAAAAAATTGTTATCAAGGCAAAGAGGAAACCCTCTAACAATGAAAACCAAGTCTGGTTTGAAACTTAAAGTGTCATCTCTCTCTTAATGCCCAAATCATCCCTTTGGCTATTTTTGAATTTTCTCAATCCCAACCCTATAAAGGAATAAAAAAAGGTAGAGGCATGAGTTTAAATAAAAACAAGAAAACAAGGCTAGTTTTTGGCACTCAATCCTTAGGACAAGAAAAAAAAGCACCAAACAAATATTTACATTAAGGATAAAAAGAGGTGCCTTGGCCCTAGGCTTGGGCAAGGTGTCTCCTCATCCATAACGAAAGACTTAGCAAGGGAATTTTATGATGTTAAAATCTATTCAATTTCCTTTTTTTCTTTTATATATATCTTCTTTTTTATTTATTTCTTGAAACATAGAGGTACTATTTAAATTAGCAGTTTATCTCATATTTAAGAATATATATGTATATATACTTCTTACTGTTGTTATAAAACATAGAATTGACATATGAACCAACAACATAAAAATAATACATGCAACACAATATTACATATTAATTTATAAATTCATGCATATGTGTGTGTGTGTGTGTGTGTGTGTATTTATATCTTTTCCTTCCTCAATTCAAATGACTAATGTTACCATGTAATTTAATAATGAGCATTGGAGGAAATTTTTAAATAAAAGTATTTATGTCACTTAAAAAAATAAACAATGTACATAGCAAAATAACTACACCCTTTTTATTATTTATTCTTTTTGAAACATAACAATATTACATACAAATGCAAATCATAGGTAAATTTTATCCTCTACCATAAGAAAATATACAAATTGGGTAAACTTTATACAAGGATATAATTAAGGAATATTTACAATACACTAAATTTCCAACATATTTGAATTATGGGATGGATATGATCCCCCCAAGATTTCAAGGCTTAAATAAATCTTGAACCTACATAATAACACACATAATATTCTCCAATGGTCATAGGGAATCTCACCTCCCAATTATTGGCTTGCTCACAAGCCACCCTTGAGCTAGGAGGCCTCCAAGGGAATCAGGTTACACTCAAGAAAATGCATAACAACAAAAAATACCATTCACTCAACTCACACAAAACAATGAAACACCCAAAAAAACCCTAAAGATGAACACACACACAAGTCTTCTCTAAGATTTAAAAAAGAGGGAGATGAGGGATATCTCACATAATGGGGAAAAATAAGCACATAAACCATATTTCCATTATATCTTCTCCTTCAAAAACTCAATGTTATGTGATACCACACCTTTCCTCCTATCCAACCATACCAAAAGATAAGAAAGGGTACTCATACCCAAGCTTCTCCTTCTCAAAGGAATGATCATTCCCCATTGAGAGTTCTACCCTTTCTCAACCACACACTTTGGGATGATCTCATCAAGTGGGAGAGTCTATCCCATATAACCCTTACCAAAACAAAACACCAAAATAAATCAAGGAAAACCAACACAAAAATGACATGTAAACTCTATTTTATATCAACTACACATGCATTTGAACAAAATAATAATAAAGGGAGCTTGGGAGCCTACCTCTCCAAGTTATCCTAGGATAGAGAAGAGTTGATCAAGAGGTATGAGCTTCACTTCAAAACTCATTATCAACTCTAAAATATTCACAAGTTCTTCCTTCCTCCCAATACTCAAACCTCAAGAATGAAAAATAAACCAAGAACCTCGTCTTTCTCACAAAAAGGTACTAAGTAAAAATCCAATATTGAATCCCTTGAATGGGTTGGTGATACTTGTCACCCTCTCATCACTCTCAAAACACATGTCCCCATAAAATATCCCACTTGAGTGAGATATTAAAGATGGGAAAGTAATATTTGAATAGTAAACCCCTTAAATTCTTACAAGGGGTGTTCACACATGTGTAAGATCTTGTGGCTTCCCAAATTCATATGAAGGAAGGAGATAGGTTTGTGGCAATTTCACTTCACACCTCCACAAAACTCCATTCATGTAACCTTTCTTTCAGAGCAATTAAGAGAGGTAATTTATTGGATTTTTTCCAAATTAAGAGTTTAAATAGGTATCTTACCCATAGGTACCCACCCTAGGGCCTTGAAAAACACAAAAGCGGGTAGGAAAAAATATTTAAAACCCCCAAAAATATCAAATCCAAAAAATGGCCAACTAGGATATTGACTCAACACACATCCTAACCCTATTAGCCTTGGGACACATAAAAATTATAATTTAACATTCATAATTCACATTACATAGAGAGTATAGACCCTCCAAATGGACTATAGTTTAGCATCACGGTTTAATCACAATAAATTTTCTCAAAGACCTCTAATTTTATTGGCCATAAAATCAATCTACACTTGAATTCACATGTTAATATATCCATACAATATCATAGTCAAAGCAACATAATAAAAAACATAGAAGTTCACACATGTGACCAATAATCAATTCCACTATTTAGCTCAATGAAACATCATAATAATATTCAATCATTTTTTTTAATTTCAATTTAAACATGATCCTTGTGATTCTTGAATATCACAATTACATCAAAATATTCACTAAATTTGTACAAGGCAATTATTTGTAACGCATCACCTAATTCATTTTATAAATCCAATCATTTTAATTTAACCATTGCATATTAATTCACCCAAGCAACATGATTTCTAATTAACCTTAAATCATATAATGTTTTGATTAATAGAGAAAAATAGGTTTTGAAGGGACCCGAAACTCTTTACATCAAAATTTTATCGATACAATAGATAAGACAACTAAAGCAATAAACAACTAACAACCCAAAAATAGTGAACCAAAAGACCACAAAACAAGAGAGAAAACAACACAAATACTATCTCATATTTTTTTAGGTGTTAGCCACCTCCATTTCCTAATTATAATACAGATTAACTAGTGACATCAGCTCATTATTTTCTTCCTTAAATGACTTCTTCATGTTGCCCCTATTTCTTGCACTAGGGCAGTATTCCTCATCTTTCATAGATTTCTTGCCTTTCTCTTTGGTGGGAGGAGCCATCACTTGAATCCCAACACTAATACGATCCTCCCTAAGAGAACTTAACTTCTCCAAAAGAACCTTAAGGAAATTTGAACTATTATTAATGGACATGTGGCTAATTTCTAGTAGTTTTTTAATATCTTCTTGAATTTCACTAACCTTTCTTTCTAAACCTTGGAGGCAGTTCTCACAATCATTTTTAAAATTAGAGACAAATTCTCCAGATCCACAAGTCTCTCAATAATCAATTCAGAGGTTGACCCCTTGGGAAGGTTAGCAAAACAATTATGAGGCTTTCGATCTTGATGTTAACTTTGTTAAACTTATTCATTACCCATTTTACAATCTTAAAATTTTAAGTGGCTCCATTTCTAGCCATGTTTAGGAGTTTCATCATTTCATGGTTTTCATCATTAAGGTAAGAGGAATCATCAAAAAGGGGATGAACAATACCTAAGAACTTAGTGTTTCCCAATTTACAACCCACATATTTGGAAACAATATAAAAAAATCTCTCTTTCAATTTTCCCTTGGTTACTTCCTATTGTGGGACCTTTTTTTGTTGGGTGCAGGCCTCCTTAGTCACCATGGGGACATCTCCACTTGTTGCATAGTCAAGAGCCCTCACCTACTGGGGAGAAACCTAATAATTTTCATCATCTCCCGTCTAGGAGCTACTTGACCACGAATGTTGGGAGCCTTTACTTGCTTCTTGGGATTCTTTTTAGGAGTGACATCCTTCTTCCTACCTTTTTCCCTCTTCTAAAGAGATGATTTTGAGGGGGAAGAGGAAGAAACCTCTATTTCTTGATCCCTAGCCTCCTCTTCTAATTTCCACTCTTCATTTTCACCATCATCCATTCTAGTATCCATGGAAGATTATTCCACCACCTTCGGCTAGACCACCATGACAGGTTTTTTACCCTTAACCACTTTGGTTAAGGAATGCACCTTCACATACTCTATAATGAGAAAAATAAGCCCCTGATGGAGGACATGGGTGTAGGTGTTTTTGAGGTGATCATAAAAATAATCCTCCATTGAACAAAGAAAAAAAACAAAAAAGGACACCAAAAGCTTTTGTCAAAAGTGATTGAGGAATATGAAGTGACACCCCAAAATAATAGTGAAATGCCCATCTAATTTCACATACCTCATGATAAAATCATAGACCTAAGCCTAAATTGGTTTGATTGAAAGCTATTCATGGCCCTAGGAGGTCAGCTTAACCAATTTCTCTTTCTCGTCCTTGAAAAACTATTTCATTGCATCATCATTACCCTTCCTCTCTTTGAAGAATTCCCTCCTCTGTAATTGCAAACCAATTATATGGGCTATGAATTCTTTCGTGATGGGGAATTCCACACCATTCACCTTGAAAATTTTATTATGTCAGATTTGGGCAAAAAGATTTGAGGCTTCATGGTCGAAACCATGAAGCTTGTCCATATAGGGCATCAAACCACCCTTTTCCAATATCTTCCAAATCTTAGGCTTGTTCCTCCATTTGTCACAAGAGATTGGTTCCACCCTAATTTGGTCACCCCCATCACTTCCTTGCAAAATCCTTTCTGAATCTAGAAACTACTGCCACAATGCTTCACAATCCAAAAAATTCTATTTTAAAAAAACCATTTGGAAGGGGCAATAGAATACCCATAAAATGTGTGGAAGGGAAGGAAATAATTACTTCCCTAACACACTCTACCTCATGATCTACTTTGGATATCATATCTAAACAATGTGACTATTATCTCAGGTACTAAGTTCTACCCTTCCCATGATTTGGCATTCAAAAGCCATACACCCTCATTAGCAAAAATATCTACTAGATAGTTATCTTCTATAAAGATATGGCTAAATCATACTTCCTTGAATGAGTTGTCCAAGGCAAGAGAATAATCTATAAGAGCTTCAATTGTCCAAATAGGCCTTTTGAGTCCTTGTAAGCATCTAACAATGTTGAGGGAGTCACCCTTGACCCACACCTTTTTAAAACCTCTCTCAAAGATAGTCTTAATACTTAAGAAAGAAGCTTCGACTTCGGTGTGATGATTTGTTTGGGTTCCCAATGGGATTACCACCACAACCAAAATCATACCATATTCATCCCTCAAAACCCTCCACAAATAATAGGCCTAGGATTTCCCTTGGTTGCCCCATCAAAATTAACTTTAATCCACCATTATGGAGGACTCTTCCATTGAGCATTCTCTCTTGATTTTTTAAGAGGTTTAGAAAGAATAGATTGTTCAGAGATTAGCTTCCAATTAGCTGCCACTAGTAGCTCATAGCCAAGCAACAATGAATTCTACATAGATGGAGGAGATTCTAGGAACCTAACTTTAAAATTTTCAATGATAACCCTATGAATTTTAAAGTAAACAACCTCTTCCTTGAGCTTGACCTCCCTGAACACTCTATCATTTTTTTCTTTCCACAAACCCCATGTAATATGTGGTGCCATCAATGACCATAACAGTCATAGCAAGGGATTAGGTGAAGGGAAAATATATTAATCCATGAAAATTTTGAAAGAATTAGGGAAGATCTAATCCAGATTCCAAAGGGATAAAAATTTACTCCAAATTAGAGCAGAAAACTTGCAGCCAAGGAAGATATGAAAGGAAATTTCAACCTCACATTCACAAAGAGCACATATGTTTGGAAGAGAAAACCCTCATTTGAATAGATAATCCAGTGTTAAGACCTTTTCTGAACTCAAAGCTAAAATAAAATATTAGCCTTATGATTGAGAAGCTTGTTCCACAACCCAATCCAAAATGAGATTGGATTCGGTTTAACAAACATTTTAGCAAAAGAAGAAGCCATCGAGAAACTATCTTTGGCACAAGAAGTCCAAATCATTCTATCAACCTTAGGGAATAAAGGGATTCTAATACGAGAGAGAAAATTTTGGATGCCAGCAAGCGAAGGGTCCCAACTTTGGATATCTTCCCACTTACCATTATGAATGTAATCTACCACCCTACAGCCAAAAAATATTAAGCACATGTTCTTGGAAGGAGAGGCCCAAGGTTGCTCTGAGAGCAGCCCACCATCACACCAAACATCGTCCCAAAAAGTAATTTGATTACCATCACCAAGCAACCATTTAGAACCTTCCTTGATAAGACTTTTGTTTGGTTAAATGTTCTTCCAGAAGCAAGAGCCAATAAATAAAGGTTCCTCCATGAGGAAATCCCAAGGTCTCCTAAATGACGATAAATATTTGTTCTTAAGCAAAGAGAACTAGCTCGAAGAAACATTAAGAAGGTGTAGACATTTTTTGGTAAAAGGGCCAAATTTAAGCATCTAATATTCCTTATACCCTAACCACCCCAATGTTTCAATTTGCAAACTTGGTCTTAGGAAACAAGATGCAGTTGAGTTTTCTCTTCAAAACCAGACCACAAGAAGCATCTCCTAATTTTATCCATTTTCTCTTCAAACTTCATAGGGACCTTGAAAAGGTTGAAGAAATACAAGGGAAGATTCTGCAGAGTGGAGGTAATAAACTGCAATTTACCTACCTAAGGAGAGTCCCTTTCCACCCAACCAATTTGTTGTTAAACCTTTCCAAAAGCCTAAGCCAAAAAGAATCAGGAGTCTTTGAAATACAAAGTGAAAGCCCAGATAGGTCATTGGGATAGAATCCAAATTGCAATTAAGAATCCTTTCTAGTTCTTTGCCTAGAGATACTCTGAAGTGTTAAGAAGGTACAACATACTTTTTGAAAGATTAACACGCTGACCAAAATCCTTCTCGTAACCTTAAACTATAGTTTTAATTACCTTGATTTCCTTAACCAATGCTTCTCCCATGATGATTGTATCATAAAAAAAATATTGGTGTGTAAGGGTAGGGCAGCGAGAATATGACTTGATACCTTTCAAAGATCCCACCTCCATGGCCTTTTGAATACTACAGCCCAAGATCTTAGCCATTATGATAAATAGGAGTAGAGATATTAGATTTCCTTGTCGAATTCCCCTAGAGCTATATAAAAAGGAGAGGGGGAGCCATTAACCACCACCAAAAAAACAAGGAATTGAAACCAGATGCTCAATAATCTACACAAACTTTGGAAAAAAACCAAAGCGCAAAAGGAACTTGATGAGAAAACTCCAATTAACTCTATCATAAGCTTTCAAAAGATCAAGATTGAGGAAAAAGCCAAAGTTTTTATTAACTAAGAGGGAGTGGGCAACTACATGAGCCATAATTATAGAGTTGAGGATATTTAGACCACAAACACATTAACTTTGATGGCTAGATATAAGAAGAGGAAGAACTACTTGGAGACAAGAAGACAAAACCTTCGAAAAGAAATTGTAAATAGCATTGCAGAGGCTTATAAGCCTAAAATCCCCAAAAGAGCTCAGACCAAGAACCTTGGGGATGAAAACTAAAAAGTTGGAATTAAGTTCTCTCAGAATCTTCCTGCAACCCAAGAATTCCTTAGTGGTATTGATCACATCGAAAGCAACAATATCCTAAAAATATTGGAAGAAAAGGAAGGGAAATCCATCAGGATTGGGGGCTTTATTCCCCTCAAAGGAAAAAAACTCTTTTAACTTATCTAGCAAAAGGGATGGCAACAATATTTTTGTTAAACTCCTCATAAACAACATTTGGAAAATCCTCCACAACCTGATCCAGCTGGAGATCATCCTTCAACAAATTAGCAAAAAAATCAACAACAACATTATGAACAGCTCCTTACTCAACAAGCAACAAACCATATGAATTAATAGAGTTAATCATGTTGAAAAACTTATGTTTGAGAGAAATGAGATGAAATAATTTAGTATTATAGTCCCTAGCATTAAGCCATACTGCATGAGAGCATTGTCGAGAAGCCTTCCTCCTCATAAATGATATCATGAAGATTGGAAAGGAGAGCACCCTCTTCTAGTTGGAGAGTCTCATTCATCCCATTAGACTGAATTTCCTTTTGGACCCCATCTAGGTACTAAGTCACAAAATTCTTTTCATTAGAAATTTTCCCAAAGGACTCCTTATTCCACCTTCTAAGCTTTTGTTTAACAAAGGACATTTTTTTGGAAATTCTAAACATAGTCATTCCCTCGATACTTACTTTCCACCATTCAAGAATACAAGCTCTAATATTTTGGTCCCTCAGCCACATTTCTTCAAATCTAAAAGGAAAGTGCTTCCTCTTATCAAATTTATTCATTGTCGAAACAATGGGAGAATGGTCATAACCAATTTTAGTAAAGGAAGAAAGATTACATGAATAATGCAAAAGCCAACATGCTGAGATGAGAGCATGGTCCAATATAACTTGGATGATATCATCATCAGTTCTCCTATTTGATCACGCGAAAGGTAAACCCTAAAGAGCCAAGTCCATAAGAGCATTATCATCGATGAAAGATCTTTAATCAATTATACTATCAAAAGGAATTTGTGAACCACCTGCTTTCTCATTATCATTTAAAGGGGTATTTAAAATCCCCCATAATAATCCATGAAGAGTTCAAAAAAGAAAGTATGAGCTCCTCAAGATGATCCCAAAGCTTCTTTCTATCTTTCTAATTGGGAGCATAGATATTGGATATAATCCAAGAAGAATCTTCCTTCAGATGATGAAATTGGGTCTGGATATGGTTTGGATTAGACTACTCCTTACTGACCTCATGTTCCAAAAAGGAAATTCCACCTGAAGCTCCATTAGAATTGATACCATGGAAGCCACAATCCTTGAAAATACTACTTTTAAACCTCTCTGGTTTATCACATTGCATTTTTGTCTCTTGTATAAGTAAAACATCTGGCTTGTGATATTGGATCAGATTTCTTAAGAGGTCATGCTTCTAAATGTTATTTAACCCCCTAATATTCCATGAAATGATCTTTATTCGCAAGAAGAGGGTGTACTCTTGGAGCACATTTAAAAAAGGGTTTTTTAGACCCCTTCCATAATATATTTCCTACATTCCCTTTGTGACCGATGGATTAATATGGTCCCATTATGCTTGATCCATGAAGAATCGAAGCATAACTAAGCCACTAACTTCAATCTCAACAAGATCAATCAAATGCAAATTCAACCAAGAATCCATTAAAACCAAGAATACCAAACTATGAAAGTTTTAAAAATTCCTACTCCAATCCATTGAAACTTATCCTATTGAGGGAGTGGTGTTGCGTTGATGTGGAATGGTAACCCTTTCCCAATCCCATGGATAAATGAGTGTGTTCCAGTTAGTTTTATTAAATAAAACTGATGGAATAATTGTGAGATGTGTATGAAAACATGATTTAAATGCTAAACTAATATGATGCAAGCTAATTCAACATGATTTTATGCTAAAATGATCTAGATGTGCAAATCCAAAGCCAATCTAAATGGATTTTAAATTAAAAGGTTCAAACCCTAATCAACAAATAAGCTAAATGGATGCATTATGTGACCATGAAAGCCATTAATGGAAGCTAAGATAATATGCAAGAAACTAAACTAAAAAGATACTAAATATGTGCTAAATATGAGTGTGATTATGAGTTATTTTAACAACATAAATTTGATGTTAAAAGATGGATCCATTTGTCTCCAAATGGTGACCTATTTATAGGAGAGAAAATGAGAAATGAAGGGTTAAGATTAAAAAATTAATCAATGGTCAAGGATGAAAGAAGTTGGAGGTATGGATCATGGATTCCCACCAATACATGAGAATGAAAGATGAGATTTTAATCAAGGGTTAATATTCCTTAAAACAAACACACTTTTGACCTGTATAAGAGTTTACAAGTTAACTTGCACAAGAAGTTTTGCATTAACCTGCACATGAAGTCAAGTAAGTTTTTTGAAAATAGAATATTCCCCTTTTTCAAATGAGTGAGGAAAGAGAATATTTGCATGGGTGAGTAAAATAGATATTTAGAAAATTAAAACAAAGTTATAATGTAAATAAGGAGGAAGGAATATTCCATGGGAATATTCCTTTTTTGGAGGAATGTGCAAAGAAGGAATATTCCCTTGCAAGTGGGGGGAATTAAATTTATTAGTAATTGAATAATTAACACAACGTTAATTATGCAATTAGGAGAATTAAATGACATTCATTAAATAAAATGATATTTAATTAAATAACTTAGGGTTATTTAATTAAATAAGGAGACTTAGGGATTTAAATTAAATAACTTGATGTATTTAATTTAATAAGACAAAATGTTAGTATGGAAGGGGGGTCAAATCAACCTAATTAGATTAATTAGGTTAATAGATGAAAATGATGCAATTAATTAAATAGCTAGGAAAATTTAATCAATTAAGCAAAAAGAGTATGGGTTTTAGATGTTAGTATACCTTATTCTAGTGCATGATATCATTCAGGACATTTTTCAATGTCTAAATTTTGCCCCACTTTGAAGCAATGTATTTGTTGCATTGGTTCAAAGATTGACTCTCCTTCGGATTAAATATTGTTGCCTAAATCAAAAAAAAAAAAAATGCCTCATTGTTGCCCCAATGGAAGGAATAAGCTAGTTCCCTGCCCCCTTGAGAAATCGGGCAAAAATTTTGAATTTTGTGTTGATTTCTCGACAAAGGTAAGAGGCTGCCCTAGGGGTATGAAAAGGCTCTAAGATACAAAAAAAATGCAAAAAATGCAAAAAATGATGCAAAATAAGCCTCAGTTTGGAAAATGGTGATAAACCCTAGCTACATGATTAAATTAGGGTAAAAAACCTTAATTATTAGGCATAAATAGGTGAGGAAGGGTCACTGTCAATTCATTTTGGCATTCACACCTTCGAGAATCCTTGCATTTTTTAGCTCTCAACCACTTATGAAATGGTGCAACTAGTGCTCCCATGACACATTTCCGACTAGGTTCATGAGTACCAAAGGCCTCCAGGCATAGGACCATTGGTATGTGATTCAAAACTTGACTCACATTTAGACGTTTGAATGCATTTATTGCGATTTGAAATTTGAATATTGGTGGCATAGCTATATAGCGATGTTATTTGTAGAAATGGTGATGCTATTTTGATTTATAGCAACACATATGTGATTAGCGATACAATTTGTGATTTATAATTAGGGTTTCTTGATGATAAATAGCGATGTATGTGTAAATAGCAATATCACAAATAGCAACGCTTTTGTCATTTTGGGGGATAAAACTCCAAACTTAGCCATTTTTTTTCAAATTTTGGTGTTGTACGCTTCCTGGGTGCAGGAGGTTATCCCGCCTTTGATGTCTCGTGAGCACTGGCTGATAGTTTAATCTAGACTTGATGATTTGTCTAAGTTGCAACAAGAGCACCTGGGAGAGATCGGTTTGTGGCACATTGTCTACATGCACATCATTCAGACCCATTTGGTGATGATGACAGTGTTATGTGAGTGATGGAATAGTGAGACCTCGTCATTCCACTTACGTATCAATGAGGCGACAGTGATGTCGGAGGATGTATGGCGAGTTCTATGATTTTCAATACATGGTGAACGCGTGATCTATGATACTAACGTCGGTTATGATCCTACCATGAGGTGCTTGACCAAGAGTCTTTTGTCTTGGTCAACTCCCAAATTGACCTTGAGATGTATAGAGGTTGGGCATCAACCTTCAAATTGATCATTGTGGTAGTGATCTCAGGTTTGGTTTCCCCAGATCGGTGGAGTAGGGAATTTAGTCTAGGATGGGAGCTAGCCTTGTATAGGTTGTTGTGATCCTAATAAAATGCTATGTCCTAATGTGAGATGCTAAATAAAAATTAGTAATGCAACAAGAGGAAATAACAAGATAAAAGGGCACCTCAATGATTAGCCTAAGAAAATGGATAACATGGAAGTAAGATAAAACAAATTGAATGTTGTTATACCTTCATGTTGTTGCTTCCTTGGTTGACCCTTGATCTTTGGATATCTTGTGTGCTCCTTGGATGGAAATGGAGTTGAATCGATGCAAGATGAAAGATGGATGAGAATGCTAAGTGCTATGATGGATGAGAGCTCGAATGGTAAATTTGCAAGAGTTTTGTTGCAAAAGACTTGATCCCCAAAATGAGGGAAATGAGGGGGTATTTATAGGCTAATTGGAATTCTCTAGAGAATTCAACAGTTGGGATTGATCCAACAAGATCAAGATGAAGGGCTATGGTGAGTTGAGGACTCACAAGCCCTCACATCTTGACATGTGGAATGTGAGATGTCTTAGGGTGGAGTGATGTGGAAATGAGGTGGAAGAGAAGGACAAGAGGTGGAAGAGAAGTACATGAGGTGGATGAAGGACAAGTACCTTTAAGGTACCTTGGGGGATGAGAAGATTCCTTGGAGGAATAAAAGTGAATTAAAAATTCAGAATGATTGGAAGAATCTAGTGGATAAGAGAGGGTAGCCAAAAAGCTGGAGATTTGTCACATGTGGGTGATGTGACAAGTCCAAGGTTCTAGAAGCCTTGGGCACATGTAAAATGACATGTCACATTTGCATGGGGATAGGGTAAACCTTGGAAGAATAAAATGTGAATTAAAAATTCACATGGGGAATAGAGGAATCTTGGTTAAATAAATGTGTATATAAAATTCACATGGGGAAGGGAGTCCAAGCTAAAAAGGGTAAGTGGGAAGGTTGACCAGAAAAGGTAAGCCAAATGTGGCTAATGATTCTGATTAAGGTTGTGCAAACATAGGATTAGAATAATTAATGAGAGATTAGGGACAAGTGGGAGATTATGGAGGATGTGACACTTAATCTTGATTAAGTGGTGCACATCCTAATCATAGATTAATTAATTTAATCTAGATTAAAAGAGGGTTATGGAGAGAGAAAAAGAGGAATTAAAAATAGGATTTTAATCCAAATGGGTTAAATGACTAAATTAAATAATTTGTCATGTTTATTTAATTTAGAGAAGAAAAGGGGGTAAGGTAAAGTATTTAATTTATTTAATTACATACTTTAGGAACCTTAGGCAAAGAAAGAAATAATGATTAAATAAATTATTTAATCACTCTTAAAGAAATAGATGAATATAATAGACATTTTTGATCATGTGGAAGTGATCAATTTTAGATGTCTACAGTTGTTACTCAGGAGGACCCAATTTGCATGGGGACCAATGATGTTGCCATCCCTTTACCGTGATATGCATGACTTTGTAAATTGTGATGGGAGAGCGATTGGCACAGGTTTCACCCTTCTCCACATATAGGCATGGGAGAATATTGTTGTGCTTTGAACAATTGTTCAGATGGTAGATGCGGAGCCAGATGATCCAGTTGTTTAGTGATACAGAGTTGCCATCACATTGTAACACATAGGTCAGCTTAGCATTCGTCACTAGTGTTGAGCGATCGATGAGATCACAATTTTCAGATGGTGGTCATGGATTCAAATGCCAACTTGGTATGATGATGTGCAGTACATTTTTTTATCGATAGACCTATTTCATGCAGGTTTGAGATTATACCTTCATAAAGAGGTACTTGCCTGATAAGGTTGCTAGACAGTTTGGCGAGAGGCAGGATAGACTCAATGATCAGTACACTGATATTTTTTCTAGGTCAACACAAGAGACAATATGGGGTCACATGATCCCAGCCCCATGAGGTTGTTGAGGGCTTCCAATAGTTGGTTGTAAGGCCATGGTCTTATGATTAAGGATGCGTGGATGCACAGAATATGCCTTCTTATGATGCATGGTTTGTAACTTCTTCTCAACTTACAGATCCAACAGGTGTACCTCCATGAGCGAGGCTGAGAGGGAGGGGCATAGGTAGAGGCAGAGGATAGCTAGAGGATGGATGAGATAGAGGATAGGGTAGAGGACCAGATGGTAGGGACAAAGGATAAGATGGCCATGATGGCCAACATCGGGATGGACAGGTCTCGGGTGCACCACCAATGCACCAGCAGCCACAAATATAGCAACAGCCTCCATGGTAGCCACCGTTGAGGATAGATCCTTGTGATGTTCTGATTTAGTAGCTTTAACAATAGCTACATGTGGCTATAGGTGAGAGAGATCGGGCCAAATAGCAGATATTGGCCAGCACTGTTGAGAGAGACCAGGCTAGGAAGCAGGTACAGGAAGTGATAGTGGAGAGGGATTAGGAACATCAGCTCAGACAAGTCTTTGATATGTAGTTGGCATAGGAGGTCGGGCGATGCCAGCAGTTAGAGGCCATGGTAGGTGCAGCCTAGGGGTAGACATTTTTTGCTCAATTGTACAAAGAGGTTGTGAGCGAGGCAGCGTATCATCGTATGCACTACCATCAAGATGTCCCTATGACAATTAGGCAATCATATTACTCACAAAAGAGTGGAGAACATCCTCAAGCTAAGGATCCACCATAGAGATAGCTTGGTGAGGAGATCAGCCATCAAGGTTAGTCCGTTTGTATAGAGACTTTTTATTATTGTTTAATTATTTATACAGATATACATTCATGGGCTACTTTTTGATAGCCTCGTGGATATTGTACTTTTGATCGATATACAAACACTGACTCAAATATTTGTATTATGATAGTCACCATTTTTTGATAAATATATGATATGGATTTGATATGTGATGTGCTCTTTATTTCATGTTTTATGAATGTAAGCATTTTGATGTTGATATGATGTGATATTCTTATATATATTATGATCATGTGTGGATGCAACATAATGAATGGATGTGCTATGTGATATGTGATGATGATATGAGATGTAATGATATATAATAGATGCGATGTTATATTCTTTTCAATATCCTTTTATGCAATGTATGATATACTGTGAGATGGATGATAAGATATGCTTATGTGGTGATTATACAAATGATATGGGTTCATTTCCTTCTCTCTTTTTTTTGTTACATTATTAATGAGATGATGATGTATGCATATGGATGTATGGATGGATAATGCAGATGTTTATGCTTATGAGAATGTGATGTATGTTTATGATATGTGTGCAATAATTTAAGATGCTTAGAATAAAAAATCTATATTATTCATCACAACTTAAATGATAATGATGGTGTAGTGAAATATGATATGTTGTGATTATATATGTATGCTGATGATTTTTGGATGCAAGATGGATGCATTGATGATTTTTTCGCTGACTATCATGATACTAGGTTAGCGTGGAGAGAAGATAGGAGAAACAACATGACCAATTATGACCATTGATTTTAATGATTGATTCAAAAGATCCAACAAGTCTTTGATCCACTGAGAATTTATTAGAGATGGTGGTGAGAAATGCATGATGATGATTTGATCATAATTTGGGATTGGTATTTTCTATCATTTCTTATTTTTGATATAACACATAAAAATGATGCATCAAGGTATTAATAACCAGGATGGTGTTGTATCTAGTGTAATGGACTTTGACTTTGCAAACAGATAGGATAGTTCTTGTTCACATCTTGACATACAAAAACCTCATTGGAATGTAAGGTGGAAGCTTAGAATATATCATACCAAATCATATGCAATAGTCAACAATGTATTCCAAACAACCTCCCTACACACAACTAAGCATGTATGTACCAAGATTATTTTACAAGGATACCCACAAGCACAACAAACAAAAGATAATGATCGATACCCCATTCCTTTCTCTCTAAATATTTTTTGATAGAGATCATCGAGAAGTCCTTGGAATGGGCCATTAAGATAAATCATAAGAAAAGATCAAAGTCAAACAGTTAGTGTTATCTATATCTCTTGCCAGTTTAGCTAAGGTGATTTCTGATGCTAATGTCCATTGCAGGAAGGATGTATCTTAAGACACGTTGATTAGGTGTTTTGATTAGGATGAGGTGTGTGATAAGTCCTTGATACAAACTTCATAGAATCGTTTACCTGTGATCTAGAATTTAAATTTTGACACTTAGGTTCCCATTTTATGATGTGTGATGCTTTCTATTTTTTTTCCCAAAGGGTGAAGGTGATGGTCAATCTATTATGGATGAGACTTATTGCGAGTGAAAGTGAAATGGGATGGATGGTTTTGGGATTTTCTGGAATATTTCGATATTTTTGGTATTTTGAAAATGTTTTGAGGTTGTTTTTGTTCTTTTGAGAGTTTATGTGAATGTTTATGTTTTTTATTTATTTGAGGTTTTTTAGGGTTTTCTCTAAGATATTTGATGTTGTTTAAGTCTTTTAAATGTTTTCCAATGTTTTGGGCTTTTCAATTTTTAAATGTTTTTGTATTTTTTCTAAGTTTTTTGAATGTTTAGGGTTTTTCCAAATTTTATGAATGTTTAAGGATTTTCAAAGTTTTCCGACCAAGAACCTAACCTAAAAGACCTATCCTAGGGGCCTTGGGTGCTAATCAAAGATTAGCCTTGCCTACGTTATACACGCAGAAGCCTCATAGTTCGAATGACTCGACTTATAGAAGATGAAATATGAATAGGTGAAGGGATGCTAGTTTATTATGATGCACTCCTAAACACTAACCTAGGGTGTCTTAGGGGCACATCAATAATGGCCTTTCCTACATTCAAGCTCAGAGACTCATAGTTCGACAAGGTACTATTTTTGGATTTTTTGTTGTTTGACCTTTTTAGGGATTTTGATGTGTTTTGGATGTTTTGGATTTTGACTTCACAATTTTCAAATGTTTTTGAATTTTTAATGATTTTTTTTTCAATTTTTTTGGAATTTTTGATAGCCTTAAGATATACAAGAACCTAATTTGATCCATAATGAAGTGCCCCCGGTGTGATGCAATAGACTACCTTGATATAGGCGAGACAAACTAACCTGAGGAATATGCCAAGTAGTACTAAGGGGATACGATACTTCACAACATCAAGTTATGATATGGATGCAGATAGGTGATGGAATAAATAGGATGAATGATGCGATGGATGGATGGGATTCCAAGAATTCTAGGATAAATAACCATAGATAGATGGAGGTGCTTTATTTATGCAAGGTGCCTATTTTCCAGGTTTTCACCAAGGTGCTTTCCTAAAGCGCCACCGAAGTGGTTTTCATTAGAGGAAGATTTTTTTTTTTACTATTTTCAATCCATTTTCTCATTTTTTTGGATTTTGATCATTTTTATTTTTTTTGGTATTTTCATATTTATACCCTTCAAGACTAAGCATAAAAAAATTTAAGATGCAAGATGTTGCTTGGTTCCTATAAGGGTTCACCTTCAAGTGTTGACAATCGATACACTCCTGATCCATAGCTTGTTGTGATAACAAAGGGACCCAACCAGTTAGGCTCAAACTTTCCTTTACTATCCTGATCTAGAAGATTTTTTTGATTTTGCTTTAGAACAAGATTCCCTACATAGAAAGACCGACATTTGATCTTCTTGTTATAGCTTCATTTTAGTCGGTTTTGATATACCTGCAAGTGATTAAGGGAATCAAGATGATTCTCATCTAATAATTCTAGCTCATTTAGCTGAGATACTATGAATTTTTCATCAATGATTAGGTTTTGTAGTGACACTCATAGTGATGGAGGCTTGACCTCAATAGGCAAGATGGCTTTTGATCCGTAGACCAAGGAGAAAGGGGTTGCACCTGTAGGTGTGTGGATACCAGTTTGATAGGCCCAAAGAGTGGGTTTCAATTTTAGATGTCAGTCATGAACACCTTCATTGACCATTTTTTTAATATTTTCAGGATGGTCTTGTTTGTAGCCTCAGCTTGATTATTGCCCTGGGGGTAATACAAGGTAGAGAACTGGTGTTGGCCATTGAATCTTTGACATAGCTCTTTCACATATTGATTCTTGAAGGGTGTTCTATTGTTTGAGATAAGAGTTTGTGGAACACCATAATAGAAGATAAGGTAATTCAAGATAAATGTGGTAATATTCTTTCTCGTTATGTAGGTCATAAGAATGGTGACCCACTTGGTAAAGTACTTCATGGTTGTTATGATAAAATTGTGGCCATTGGATGAGGTTGGAGTGATCTTCCCTATGAGGTCAAGCCCCCACTACGGGGAAGGCCAAGGTATGATCATTGGTTTCAAATCCTAAGTTGGAGCATGAATCAGATCTCTATGTTGTTGACACTAGACACACTTCTGCACATACTAGTGGTCTTCTTTTTCCATGGTTGGCCAATAGTACCCCGTCTTCAATAGTTTCTTAGCTAAAGTCATACCACTAGAATGGGAACCACATATGCCATCATGTACTTTTGTTAAAGTGATCAAGGCTTCCTCTTGGTTAAGACATCGTAGTAATGTCCCTTCGATGCTTCAATGGTAAAGGGTATCACCTAGGATCACAAATTAGGATGCCTTTTTGACAAAGGTATTTTTAAGGTTAGAAGTGATATCAGATGGGAGGATTCCTCTGCTTAGGTATATGAATATGTCATGATACCATGGAAATCTAGGACCAACAATGACACACGTAAATTCAGATTTAGGTATTTCAAAAGTTGGTATGAGAAGTTGTTCTACCAATAATTTGCATTGGAGGATGTTGTTCAACATGTATAACAATGATCTGATTGTAGCCATAGCATCCTTCGCTCGGATGTTCATGCGAGGAATCTACTCAAAATTTATATCAATAAAAAGGTCTTTGAGATTTTCTACTATCTTCTTATAAGGAGTAAGCTTGTCGTCCTTAGTTTGATAGTCATCATTGACTTGGTTGATAATCAGTTCTGATTCTCCATAGACTTTCATCTCTTGTATCTCCATTGAACTTCTATCCTTAGAACTATGATTAGGGCTTTGTACTTAGCAATATTGTTAGTACATGTAAATAATAGCTTTTATGACTTTGGAATGCAATCACCGTGAGGGGTGATAAAGAGGATTCAAGCTCTTGATCCATGTTGGGTGAATGATTCATCAAAGTACATTTTCCATCGATCGGTTTGATTGATAAGGAATACCGATTCATCAAGGAATTCAGATATCAAAGGGTTCTTTGCATAGATAGGTGCCTCTATTGGTTTTTCTAAGATCACTTGTCCCTTGATTTCCTTGCACTCCACGTACTCTATGTCAAATTTAGTTAAGATCATCACCCATTTGGCCATTTTCCCAGTGAGAGTGGCTTTACATAACAGGGATTTCTATGGGTTGATCTTTATAATGAGCTTTACTTGATGTGACAACATGTAATTCTTAAACTTTTATGAAGCAAAAACAATTACTAAGCATGCTTTCTCAATAGATGAATGGTTCATTTCATAGCCTACCAAGCTCTATTGATTTAATAGATAGCCCTTTCCTTTCCATCTTCATCATGTTGTGCTAGAAGGGCACCTAGTGCTACTAATGTTGCTAAGATATATAGGATCAATGGTTTGTTTGGTATCAGCAGAATGACCACTAGAGGTGTTAATACATACTCCTTGATTTGTTGGTGTAGACATCTAAATTTGATCACTTCCATATGATCAAAATCGTCTACTCTATCTATCTATGTCATTAATATTGATTAAATAATTTATTTAATCATTATTTCATTTTATGCCTAAGGTTCCTAAAGTATGTAATTGAATAAATTAAATATTTTACCTTACACATTTTCTTCTCTAAACTAAATAAATAAGACAATTTGTTTAATTTATTCATTTGACCTATTTGGATTAAAACTAATTTTTAATCCCTCATTTCTCTCTCCTTGTCACATTCTCCATAATCCTCTTTTAATCCGGATTAAATTAATTAATCTATGATTAGAATGTGCACCACTTAATCAAGATTAGTGTCACATCCTCCATAATCTCCCACTTGCCTCTAATCTCTCATTAATTATCATAATCATGTGTTTGCACAACCTTAATCAAAATCATTAACCACATTTGGCATACCTTTTCTGGTCAACCTTTCCACTTTCCTTTCTTGGCCTTGACTCTCTTTCCCATGTGAATTTTTAATTCACATTTATTCACCCAAGGATCCTCTCTTCCACATGTGAATTTTTAATTCACTTTTATCTTTCCAAGGTCTACCCTATCCCCATGCAAATTTATAGAAGGCTTGACTTGTCACTTTACATGTGCCAAGGACTTCTAGAACCTTTGACTTGTCACATCACCCACATGTGACAAATCTCTAGCTTTTTGGAGACTCTCTTTTATCCAATAAACTCTCCAATAAAATTCACATTTATTTCTCCAACCACTTCCCCTTTTCCCATGGAGATTTTTGAGGAATTCTAGAATTCCTCAAATGTCTCTTTCATGCTCATTTGGAGACAAGAAATTCTTTTTTGAGAAAATCTTCTCATCCCCCAAGGTACCTACAAGGTACTTGTCCTTCATCCACCTCATGTACTTCTCTTCCACCTCATTTCCACATCACCCCACCCTAGGCCATCTCACATTCCACATGTCAAGATGTGAGGGTTTGTGAGTCCTCAACTCACCATAGCCCTTCATCTTAATTTTGTTGGATCAATCTCAATCGTTGAATTCTCTAGAGAATTCAAATTATCCTATAAATACCCCCTCATTTCTCTCATTTTAGGAATCAATCTTTTGTTATCCAAACTCTTGCAAAATTACTATTTGAGCTCTCATCCACCATTGCATTTAGCATTTCACCCATCTTGCATATCTCTTTGCACATTCAATTTAGCTTGTCATCCAAAGAGCACACAAAACTTCAAAGATCAAGGGCCAACCAGGAAGGAGCAGCATGATGGTATAACCAATTTCAATCATTTTTCATCTTATTTTCATGCTTATCTCTCTCCTTAGGCTAATCATTGAGGTGTCCTTTTTTGTGTTAGTTCTTATTATTGCATCATTAGTTTTTTAGCATCTCACATTAAAACATAGCATTTTAGGAGATCACATTTCTGGCACGCCCGGTTGGACCCACAAATAGGTCTCTTTGTTTTACATTTGTTGTTGTTTAAGTTGTTTGTAGGTTCAAGTTGTAGAGAGGTGGATTTTCCCAGCAGAGGGGCGGACTTGCCCTCCCGGGCACTGCAAAGGGGTGGATATGCCCTCTTGTTCCGACATTTTTTCTAATAGTTTGTTGCAAAAATGCAGATACACCCTCTTGTTCCGACATTTTTTCTAACAGTTTGTTGCAGAAGTACGGATATGCCCTCTTGTTCTGACGTTTTCTAACAATTTCCTGTAGAAGTGCGGATACGCCTGCCTGTTTTGACATTTTTTAACTATTTCCTACAGAAGTGCGGATATGCCCGCTTGTTCTGACATTTTCTAATTGTTTTATGCAGAGGGACATTTTTCCTCCTGATCTGACATTTTTGACAGTTTTTTGCAAAAGGGTAGATATGCCCTCCTATTCCAACATCTTTCACTGTAGAGGGGTGGATTTGCCCTAAACAGCACGTTCAGGAAGGTAAAAAAGTTGCATTTTAGCTTCGTTTTTGCCTCTATTTTTTTTTGCTTGGAGTTTTAACCCTCTAACCTTGTTTTTTGGTGGGTGAAGTCATATTTCTTGCTAATAATTTGCAGTATTTTTGCTAATATTCACAAGGGACAAAAAAAAGATAAAACAGCTAACATTTGCTTGCAGGGCCTTTATTTCATTCAAATTTTAAAGTTTTTCTTACTGTTTTATCTATTCATTTAGCATAATTAGAGGGAAGTGATACTTGTTGCTTGTTGTGTCTATTTTTCTTTATGTTATCCTAAGGGGGCATTAGCTTGTTTTCATCTTCCCCTTGCACATTGTGCAGACCAGGGGGGGTACTTGGAAACAAATAGTGTCTTCTTCTTAGAGGGACCTACTTAGGAATTTCATCACCATAAGGAACGATCCCAACCACGCGTACCGGCGGAGTATACAAAGGGGGGAGATTCAAAGTTGTACCCCAATCCAGTTGTGTCATAATTGGCGGAGTGTCGAAGCTAGGGTGATACCTAGATAGACGTAAAGAGTTGGTCTGAGCCTTTCAGTATCTTGTTGGGGTTCCTGACTCACACTTGTGATGGACTAGTGTTCATGGTTGTGCCTCATGTACCGAGCGTATATTGAGGATTCCCTAGAAACCTTGTTCATCCTAGAGTAAGACCCTTGTTGGCCATACCCCTTAACATTAATCATAGGATTGTGCTTGTTCAAAGTGTCTTTCTATGAAAAACCAGTAAATTTTGATAATTCAACCTCATTGATTCATTTCAAGTCCTTTCCATAATCTCATCATCTAAACCAAATCACTTTCCACTGCAGAGGGGTGGATTTGCCCCCCTTTTTCAGCATTTTTCATTGCAGAAGTGCAGATACGCCCCCCTGTTTCATCATTTTTCACTGTAGAAGTGCAAATACGCCCTTCTGATCCACTATTTGACTGCACAAGGGTGGATATGCCCTCCTGAATGAATAGTTTCATCCATTTGACCATTCCAAACCTCTATTTAACCAATCCAAACATCCATTTGACCATTCCAAGCCTCCATTTAACCTTTCTAAATGTCCATTTATCACATTCACATTGATCATTTCACAATTTGGAAAAACCCATTCTACCATCTTCTCGTGTGACCTAAACATTTACACTCTCCAAAAAGATCATTCCATCAAGTCATCTTCCATTTGCGTTCATCATCATCTCTCAACACAAAATCCCTTAAACCTTGTTTTAGGAGTTATCTCCTGAATTGACCAAGGCGTTAAGTTTGTTCATTATCCTACATATCAATCATTGTCTTCAACCTAATCAATCTGCTTATATCTTGAGGCGGATTTGTGTTGTAAGTCAACATCATTGGCCCAAATCAATCCCCTTCTATCTCAAGGAAAATTTGGTGTCATGATCATTGATTAACCAGTTTAATCCGATCAACCAACGTATTAAGTCACCTAGGGTGGTTTCTGAATTGGGTTAAGACCCTTTCCATCAAATCCAATCCTCATCCAAATCATCAAATTGATACGTCATCAATTGATCCATCAATCCAATCCTCATCCAAATCATCAAATTAATTGATACATAATCAATTAATTCATCAATCCAATCCTCATCCAAAATCATCAAATTGATACATCATCAATTGATCCAATCAAATCCAATCCTTATCCAATCATCAAATTAATTGATACATCATAGATTAATACATCATCCAATCCAATCCTTATCCAAAATTATCAAATTGATACATCATCAATTGTTCCAATCAAATCCAATCCTTATTCAATCATCAAATTAATTGATACATCCTCAATTAATACACAATCCAATCCAAATCATCATCAATCCAATTGATCCAATCAAATCCAATCCTTATCCAATCATAAAATTAATTGATACATCATCAATTGATCCATCATCCAATCAGAATCAATCAATCCAAATCATCATCAATCCAATTGATCCAAACAATCTAATCCAATCTATCCAAATCATCAATTTGATACATCATCAATTGATCTATCATCCAATCAGAATCAATCAATCCAAATCATCACCTAGATCATCCTTGGAAATTGCATCTTAAAATCACTTAGTTGTTTTACATTTTCATGCCCGTTCAGACCCGTTCACAAACAATAAAGAAAATGGCAGACCAACAAACACAAGGTTCCCAATCGAATGTCCCTCAAGGTCCTCATAATATTCCACACGATCCCCATAATGACGTCTCATCTCAATCAAACACCAACATCCGAAATATCACACCACCTAGTGACAAAAACATGGTCAATCAACCTGAATTCACCGTTGATGAATATCTTGATAATCCCACCAATGTCCAAATGATAAATCATCTCCTAAAAAAACATGGAGACAATATCCTTCACACCTTACTCATGAAGGGATTCAAACCATCATCTAGTTTTGATACATCACAATATGCACTTCCCACATTTGTTGATCCACAAACCTCATAAAATGTTCCAGAGGGTTCATACGTTCCTAAGGGTGCACCCACTAAAAACTGGTACCACCCCTAATTTGGAAATGCAATCATCCATCAAGTCCAAGAATATCCTCGTCTTCCAACCACAAAATCTACTATTCCACCACCCAATCCTAATGATCCCCATACCTATGGCATGCCACCATATGTCCCATCTGCTCCACCGCTTCCTCCCCCATATTCTAATATTGGGGGCACACCTACACTTACCAATGTGCTACCTCCTTCATTTCGACAACCTCCAAATAATCCACACCAACCCACCGCACTACCAACACCACCCCAACATACTTCTCCTGCTCTAGCTTCATCTCAATCCTTGCATCCACAAAATTTGCAACACACTACCATTCTTGCGCAACCTATCTCACAACCACAACCACAACCACAACCACTATCACATAACCCTTTCATGGTTGCCCCCCAACAAAAAAAATCTCATCTCACCCATCTCATCAACAACAACCACAACAATGACCTCCAAAACAACATGATCATATCCCTACACAAACACACCATAATCTACTTACTAAGTACCTCTATCATCCCTCTAGCACATACATAGTTCCATCCAATCTCAACATGAATCCTCAAAACCAAACACATACCCAACCGCCACCTTACACCAATCCTTCGCAACCTCAACATCATCCCCACAAAAAAACATCGAATCCATCCCCATATGCCATGCAAAAACCCACCATTTCACAACAATACCAATCCTATCCACCTCACTTCCAATAATAACCAACTTATCAGCAGGGGGCACCTTACACTTCCTATTACCAACAAACATTATCACATCAACAAAGAGGCCCTACCTCCACATATTACCAAAATGCTACACAACAACAGGACCCATCCCTCGCTTTCTACTATCAATAACAAGTGGATCCCACTCATCACAATCAATCATCCAACTATCAATCCACTTATAATCAGCAAACACACTCCTATCCAACTCAAACCGTCTATGATCCAACAATGGTAGGGCCATCCTCATCATATCTGTGATACTACCCATACAATAAATCCACTTTGACTCCCACAACTCTCGTCAATAAGGACTTGGAAGAAGTAAAAGCAGCATTAAAGGACCTACAAGCTGGAGCGGGTAAACAAATATTCAAGTTTGAGGATATATGTTCTTATCCTTTTGATCCCTCCATCTCCTTGATTCCTTTTTCCAAACATTTTGAGATACCAAAATTCAATAAATACAAAGGAACCAAGGACCCTAGAGCCCACCTTCAAGAATTTTATGCCCATTGCCAAGAGGTCATGCATAATGACAATTATCTTATCCAACTTTTCCCTAAAAGTCTATAAGGAGTTGCCCTTAACTGGTTTATGGGCCTTGAAAAAGGATCTATCAAAACCTTTGCACAATTATCCGAACAGTTTGTCTCCCACTTCTCTTTTAATCTAGAGAAGGATATTGACACACTTGATCTCCTGAAAGAAAAACAACGTGAGGGAGAGACCTTTGCAATCTACTTGCAAAGATGGTGTGCCCTAGCCAGCAGGATGAAATCCCCACCATCAGAAAAAGATATGGTTACACTATTTATCAAAAATTCTCACCCAAATATGGCTCATAACTTCCAACTCCATTGTATCACCACCTTTGCAGCACTTGTGGAGAAGGGCCCCTTCTTGGAATGAGCCCTTGTTGCAAAAGGGCAAGTCAAACATTTTAATTCTGATAGAGAGAAATCCTTTGGGGATAAACCTCATTATTGAAATAGAAATAAAATGTTGTCAATAATGGTGTCACTGACACTAAACATGTTAAAGTAGCCACCACCATGCAAAGATACCCTCCTCAGCAACAACTGTCAGTACAGAATGCCATATTCGTCCCCAAGGGGCACCATGACAACAATCCAACCAAAATAACCAAGGGGGAAACAAATGATAGTTCACTCAGTTGGGAGAACCCCTTAGCATGGTATTTAACAAGCTTCTTCAAGCTAATTATCCCATCACATATCATGTTGTCAAACCTCTTGATACATCTAAACCCAAACCAGGTTGGTTTAAAGACAACGAATATTGTGAATTTCACAAGATTAAGGGACATACCCTAGATAAATGTCAAGGCTTAAAAACCTACATTCAAGGTCTCATCGATCGAGGTGAAATCCACGTAGATGCTAACACAGCATCTTCATCCAATGCTCAACTCCAGATATATCAAAACGCTTTTCCTAACCACAATCAAGGTCCTAGTACTTCCAACTCTAATCTTGGATCTAGCAACAACAACAAGCAAGGTAACAGCACCAATAACATCAGTTATAAAAATGTGCCATACAATTAACAAGGTGTGGTCTCATATGTAGATCAAGTAGAGCCACCTGTATCCATGATACATGTAAAAGGAAAAGATCCATAATTTGTTTTTACTACTCAATAGACTTGCATCACAGTCCCCACAACTCCTCCATCTACCCAACGGTCATTCATCCATTCACAATATAACATCCTAGACCATCTAGGTAAGACTATAGCCCAAATATCCATCTTGGATCTGCTTAAATCATCTCTCATGCATCAAGATATCTTGACTAAGGCTTTGCAAAGCACACAAGTGCCTAATAATATTGACCCTACCCAATTTCAAGCATTGGTAGGAAATCTCTCATCAACCTATCAATTAGCCTTTAGCCAAAAAAACATGTCACGTCTTGATTCAAGCCACAACCGCCCCCTCCATCTCAAGGTTGATGTAAATTTTCAAAAAATAAAAAGGTTATTGGTAGATAATGGTTCGGCCCTAAATCTTTTCACATTAAAATTCATAGAACAGGTTGCATATACCCAAGCTGATTTAAGAAGTCAAGTGATCACCATCAAGACATATGATAACGCAGAGTGGGATTTTGAAGTAATTATTTGCCTCCCTATTCAAGTGGGTCCTATTGTGTAGTACACTATGTGTCATGTTCCGGACCTTGAACTTCCATACAACATCTTTCTTGGTCGTCTATGGATTCATTTTATGCAAGTCGTCTCGTCCACCTATCATCAATGCTTAAAATTCTCATTTCAAGGAATGGAGGTTACCATACAAGCTGATCCCCAACCTTTTGAATATTTTCGTGTCTTGGAAGCTTCCTTCCCACATTCACATTACTGCCCAGGAGTCAAAATGGGGGCATCCCCAACATCCAATCCTGATCCATCCACCAATACCCTAAACACCTCATCTCCACCATCATCCACACCTGCTTCCACCATCACCAAGGTCCAGATCATAGACAAGGAATGTGGTGAATATGAAATGCATACCACACTAAATGTGGCAACCATGCCACCCTCGCCTCACACATATGGACAACCAACTCTATCAATACCAAAAGTGGAATAAAAGACACTAACACTCACCTCCAAGAACATGGGTTCAACAACATTCAATGACTTGGGATCCCTTCAGGATCAAATGGAAGAAGACATCAGTCAATGGGTTTATCAAAAGGAACCTGAGCCACCACATCCCCTTATAGAATACTTTCAATAATTTTATCCACGTGCATCCAATTTCATTGAAAAGTTTCATTACCAAGGCGGAGGCCTTGGCGCAGAAGAACAAGGAAAATGCCAACCCATTGAAGCAACTACCATCTGACCAAAAAATTTGGGCTTGGGTTATGATACTAAACAAGAGGTTCCTACAACATCCTCTAGCACTTCTAACAATGTTAGTGTTGGCGAGGGTTCCCTTGATGACATACCAGAGGAAGAGTCCATCATACACGCGTATGATGATTTGAATCATGTTCACCTACCCGTCATGTTCAAATGCTTATCTGTTTGCACCATAACCTTATCCCTCAAACATCCTGAACTTATAGATCATGACCTACAAGGTAGTGCACCTGTCAACACATTTCCCTCAGAGGATACCTATGTACATCTCATGGGATTGGGGGAAGATTAATGCCCTAACCACATAAGTAAAAAGAAACAAAAGCAAAATAGGTCATCAAGTGAAAACCTAACTGAGGCACTTTTTGACTGTGAAAAAGTAAAAACAAAGGGTGTATCTAATAGTTAAAACCTCAATATGACATTGGAAGATGGGGATGTTCATCTTCCCCTTTTAGGAACACAAATATCTGAATAGTGTTCTATTCTTATTGAAGAGACGCAAGAGGTAAATTTGGGGACAGCAGAAACTCCAAGGATCACCTATGTAGCCAAATCCTTATCAGAACAAGAAATCTCACCATTTATTGAATTCTTTGAGAAGGGGTTATCAACTTTGCATGGGCTTACTCTGATATCCCTGGCCTGGATTGTAATCTTGTTGTACAGCATTTGGATGTCCATCCAGATGCCAAACCTGTCAATCAGAAGCTTTGGAAGATGCACCCACAAATAACACTAATAGTTAAAAAAGAATTGGAAAAATTACTAGATGTTAGCTTTATCAGACCCATTGATTATTCCGATTGGATTTCCAATATAGTACTTGTTGCTAAACCTAACGGAGACATCAGAATTTGCATAGATTTTTGGGATCTTAACAAAGCCTGTCCAAAAGATGACTTCCCCTTGCCTAACATCGACATGTTAGTCGATATTACTCTGAGACACGAGATGTTATCCCTTATGGATGGCTTCTTTGGATACAATTAGATCCAAATCACCTCTGAAGATCAACACAAAACTGCTTTTACAATACCTTGGGGTACCTTTTGTTATAATGTCATGCCCTTTGGCCTTAAAAATGTGGGGGAAACATATCAACAGGCAATGACTGTTATATTTCATGACCTCATCCACATCATCATGGAAGATTATGTCGATGACTTGCTAGGAAAATCTGAAACCAGAGAAGAGCACCCTGCCATCCTGAAAAAGATCTTCGAGCGCTTGGAGCAGTACAAGCTAAGGTTGAATCCGAAAAAGTGTGTGTTTGGTGTCACATCATGGAAATTGTTGGGCTTCATAGTTTCCCAAAGAGGCATCAAGGTTGACCCTGCTAAAGTAAAAGCTATCATGGATATGCCTCCATCGAGAAACCTGAAATAGTTAAGGAGCCTTCAAGGAAAGCTACAATCCATTCATCGGTTTATTGACCAACTTGCTGATAAATGTCAGTCATTCACTCACCTTCTGAAGAAAGACACCACCTTCAAATGGAATCAACAGTGTCAGTTGGGTTTTGATATGATCAAAAAATACTTGTCCCACCCACTAATCTTGATGACACCTATCCCTAGAAAACCCCTCTTGCTCTACATCTCTACCACTTCAGTTGCATTGGGGGCATTGTTGGTACAACATGACGAATCCTCAAAAGAGCGAGCAATCTACTACATTAGCCGAACATTGGTTGGTTATGAACTTAATTATTCACCAATGGAGAAATCATGTCTCATTGTGGTCTTCAGTACACAAAAAATGTGTCACTATATGCTTAGCCATCCGATAAAATTGATATCAAAAGTTGACCCCCTCAAGTACCTGTTATCTAAGACAGCCTTAACTAGTCAAATGGCTAAATGGATCATGCTTCTCAATGAATTTGATATAGAATATGTGGATAGAAAATCCATCAAAGGATAGGTAATAGCAGATCAGTTGGCAGATGCCCCGTTGGTAGATGCTATCCCATAATAACCAAATTTCCAGATGAAGGAGTATTTGCAGTATCAGAATCTACCACATGGACACTGTATTTTGATGGATCACACACTAATAATTGATCGGGGGTAGGAGTCTTGCTTATCACCCCCCAAGGTGATTACATACAAAAATCATTCAGACTGGCTTTTCCCTGCACCAATTACATTTCCAAATATGAATCCCTTCTCGCAGGCCTTAGAATCGTAGTCCAATGGCACATCACTCATCTACAAGTTTTTGGTGACTCCCAATTGGTTATAAAATAGGTCAATGATGAGTTTCTAACAAAAGATGAAAATTTGTTTCCTTACAAACGTATGGTGGGTGACTTCAAAAAATATTTCACCTCCATCCAATTTGAGCAGATCCTGAGACTCCAGAATAAGGCAGCAGACGCTATGGCTACCAATGGTTCTCTCCTCGACATGCCAAAATACTGCATAGATTGTTAGCTCCTAGTCAAGCAACTCCTAATCCCAGCGTATGATATCCCTGAGAGTGACATGGTGTGTGATATTGTAGGTCCTAAATCCCCTTAGTAGCACAAAATTTACACCTATATCCATGACAACACCCTCCTGCCTGATCTCACGAGAAACCAACACAAATCATTCATCCAACGCACCATCCGCTACACCATCATCGGTGATACACTTTATTGACGTGGGTATGATGGAACTCTCCTCCATTGTTTAGACAAAACCGTAGCCCGCACGACATTAACGGAAGTGCATAGCGGTATTTGTGGGGCCCATTCTAATGGTATGACCCTAGCCAAACAGATTCTCAGAGTAGGATATTACTAGCCTACAATGGAACATGATGCTTGTGAATATGTCAAAAATTGTCTTCTGTGTCAACAACATGCAGACTTGATTCATGCTCCGACACAAGAGCTACAACCTATCACGACACCCTGGTCATTTTCACAATGGGGTTTTGACTTGATTGGTAAGATCTACCTTCCATCCTCTAATGATCACACTTTTATCATCACAGCTACTGAATAATTCACCAGGTGGGTGGAAGCCATACCACTCACTCAAATCACTGGTGTTTAGATCTCTAAGTTCATCCTCTACCATATCCTCTACAGGTATGGTATCCCCTCCACCATCATCACCGACAATGGAAAGCCATTCAAGAATAAGTGTATGAAGCTTCTATGTGACATGTATCATATCCAACATCATTGGTCCACCCCTATTACCCCCAGGGTAATGGAAAAGGAGAAGCAACAAACAAAACCTTTATCAAAATCATTAAGAAGATGGTCAATAGCATTGGCTAAGATTGGCACCTCCATATCCATCCCACTCTTTGGACCTACCATACATCCATCCCCACCCCCACCGGTGCTACTCCATACTCTCTTGTCTATGGCATTGAAGCCATCTTGCCAATCGAAGTTGAAATCCCTTCACTCTGAATATCCCTCAAGAATCTCATACTGATGAAGACACCTGAGTGGCATGCCTAGCACAATTGGAATTGTTGGATGAAAAATGGGTCAAGGCTTATAACCATCTGCAAGCCTATCAGCATCGACTCAAAAGAAGCTACAATAAGAAATTTTTCCCTCGCTAATTCAATGTTGGTGATTTGGTCCTTAAATAAAATCAACAGAATCAGCAAGATCGAGAGAAAAAGGGTAAGTTTGAAGAAAACTATTTGGGCCCTTATGTTATCACCACAAAGTATGGTTCTGGTGCCTACAGGCTCTCTACCCCTGAAGGGGAGCCTTTAGAAGAACCCATCAACATCATGCATCTGAAGAAGTTCTATACTTAGGTCAACTAGGGTATCCTTCCTAGTAAAAATACAAATAAATCCAAAATAAAATCCAAAAAATAGCAAAAAGAAATAATTTGTCCTATGGTGAAAACCACCCCTATGTGGCACCTTGGATACGTACAATTGGTGAAAACCTAGCAATGGGCGCCTCTCGTATAGGGCTTACTCATTATCTACCTCGTGTCTTGGCTACTTTATGGCTTATCCACCGATTCCTCAATCCCCCTATCCTCCCATCCGCTTACATCACCTCGTCGCTTGGTATATTCTGGTTGAGCATTGGAAGACCGTCATCCGCTATCTGACATCTTGAGCTTGTTATCCTAATTTGAACTTGTGTCCTCTCATTTTTCGTGTGCGTCTCCATCTCGGCCCACTCCTCATGTTGGTCACCATCTAGGTCTCATCACGTCTTCTCTTGAACTACAACGCTTTTGTGCTTCCACATAGGCAAGGCTAATCTTTGGATCAGCCCCCGAGGCATTTTTTCCTTCATCATCTGTCCTCATGGTCCAATTTTTTATCTTGTCCATCCTCGATCTTTTGTCCTATCCAAACAACGTTGCCCCTGTGCTTTCACATAGGCAAGGTTGATATTTTGATCCACCCCTGGAGCCTGTGTTTGTCTTGGTCATCCATCAGTCCACTTTCCACTCTTTTACCATGCTTTTCTCCTGAACTATGAGGACTATGCGCTTTCACATAGGCAAGGCTGATCTTTGATCAACCCTCGCATCCCTAGGTCTTTAAGTTGTGTCTTGTCCTCTTGTTGTCTTGTTGTCAAGTATGTCCCTATCATTGTTGATTCTTCACAAAAAAGATCTTCTTGTATCAAGAAATCTACCCAATGGCAATCATCCTACATCATCTAGGTCACTTTAGCTTAGTATCCATCATCGGTCTTAACAGGATGTATCCTTCCTAACAGATCACATCAACCCCATCCATCCTTGGTATCTTATGGAAAAGGACACTTGTAATTGTTCGTGATCTTTTGGTACTTTTTTATTTTGTTTATTATTTGAGCTCCCCCTCTTAACTAGTCAAGATCGCCATAATCCATCATATTATGGTGTGTTTTTCCTAGTCAACATAGGGGCATCTCTTGACTGTTTTATCGTTGATGTCTATTGGGATACTCCACATAGTACCCACGAAGATTCCTCTCGGATCCTACATTATGTGGGGGCATCCCTTTGTGCTTGTGGTTATTCCAATACCTGGCCCAACCAAATTCATTGCAACTTTGGGGTATTGGGATACCCTTCTTGTTTGTTGTGTTTGTTTTATGCATTAGACGTTAATCCGTCTTGGTTTACATACCCTGGCAACCAATGTCTTATGCTATAGAAAAACTCACTGCTCTAAAGGATGGAAAATTGCATTCATGTTGCATTTCATCTCATTGCATATTCCCCCTTCATCCAATCTTACTCCTACATCTATGATTCTTGATTTTGCTTGTGCAAACACTCATTCATTCTTACTAACTTTCTTTCTCAGGATCCCTATGGTTCTTTCCAGGTACCATGTCCCACAAACCCTATGCCTATCACCTACCCATTGATGCTTATGTCTACATTACATTTAGTGTGTCAGTTCATCATTTATCCATTTGCATCAATTCATTTAAGTTCATCATTTATCCATTTGCATCATTTATCCATTTGCATCAATTCATTTAAGTTCATCATTTATCCATTTGCATCATTTATCCATTTGCATCAATTCATTTAGGTTCATCATTTATCCATTTGCATCAATTATGTAAGTTCATCATTTATCCATTTACATCAATTCATTTAATTTCATCATTTATCCATTTTCATCAAGTCATTAGATTCATTCACCCATACATTTCCATACCCATCTATACATCGTTCTTAGGTCCATATTAATTACATCATACATACAATTGCATTACCATTCATAAATCATTAACATCATCCATAATCACATCATCCAAACACACATAAATAAATCATTAATATCATACATCGACACAACATCCATATCAACACAACTCATCACATACATGTGCATAACATACATCATCTATCATAAAAACATAAATATATAACCATCTGCATAACATAAATCATCTATCACAAAATAAATGTTCGGCATAATATCAATGGGAACCATCAAATATCATCATCAAAATAATACAATGACCATCTCATATCCAAAATATATTCATATCATAATCACATACATCCCATCCTCAAAATAAGGTGCATCATCTAAGCATATATGCTACACCTCCATCTGGTTCCTGTCACAACACCT
>CM021101.1:249975202-250117147 GCA_007115665.2 Sequoiadendron giganteum | reverse complement strand
ATCCATTCCCCCGCTAATTGGACAGCTCAGGTCCTCCTCTCCACGCTGGGGCATCATTTTCTGGTTACTTCTTCTATAGAGTCATCTGCATTTTATTTTTCTTTGAAGCATGGTTATTCTAACGGTACTTCGAAAAGGGGAAAAATGTAGACATCTAAATTTGATCACTTCCATATGATCAAAATCATCTACTCTATCTATCTATGTCATTAATATTGACTAAATAATTTATTTAATCATTATTTCATTTTCTGCCTAAGGTTCCTAAAGTATGTAATTGAATAAATTAAATAATTTACCTTACACCTTTTCTTCTCTAAATTAAATAAATAAGACAATTTTTTTAATTTATTCATTTGACCTATTTGGATTAAAACCAATTTTTAATCCCTCTTTTCTCTCTCCTTGTCACGTTCTCCATAATCCTCTTTTAATCCAGATAAAATTAATTAATCTGTGATTAGGATGTGCACCACTTAATCAAGATTAGTGTCACATCTTCCATAATCTCCCACTTGCCTCTAATCTCTCATTAATTATCATAATCATGTGTTTGCACAAATTTAATCAAAATCATTAACCATATTTGGCATACCTTTTTTGGTCAACCTTTCCACTTGCCTTTCTTGGCCTTGACTCTCTTTCCCATGTGAATTTTTAATTCACATTTATTCACCCAAGGATCCTCTCTTCCACATGTGAATTTTTAATTCACTTTTATCTTTCCAAGGTCTACCCTATCCCCATGCAAAGTTATAGAAGGCTTGACTTGTCACTTTATATGTGCTAAGGACTTCTAGAACCTTTGACTTGTCACATCACCCACATGTGACAAATCTCTAGCTTTTTAGAGACCCCCTTTTATCCAATAAACTCTCCAATGAATGTGAATTTATTTCTCCAACCACTTCCCCTTCTCCCATTGAGATTTTTGATGAATTATAAAATTCCTCAAATGTCTCTTTCATGCTCATTTGGGGACAAAAAGTTCCTTTTTGAGGAAATCTTCTCATTTCCCAAGGTACCTACAAGGTACTTGTCCTTCATCCAACTCATGTACTTCTCTTCCACCTGATTTCCACATCACCCCACCCTAGGCCATCTCACATTCCACATGTCAAGATGTGAGGGCTTGTGAGTCCTCAACTCACCATATCCCTTCATCTTAACTTTGTTGGATCAATCTCAACCGTTGAATTCTCTAGAGAATTCAAATTATCCTATAAATACCCCCTCATTTCTCTCATTTTAGGAATCAATCTTTTGTTATCCAAACTCGTGCAAAATTACCATTTGAGCTCTCATCCACTATAGCATTTAGCATTTCACCCATCTTGCTATCACTTTGCACATTCAATTTAGCTTGTCATCCAAAGAGCACACAAAACTTCAAAGATCAAGGGCCAACCAAGGAAGGAGCAGCATGAAGGTATAACCAATTTCAATCATTTTTCATCTTGTTTTCATTTTTATCTTTCTTTAGGCTAATGATTGAGGTGTCCTCTTTTGTTTTAGTTATTCTTATTGCATCATTAGTTGTTTAGCATCTCATATTAGAACATAGCATTTAAGGAGATCGCAGCTAGAAAAATTTGTTACACTTCTCATCCTACTTGTAATTTATTCCTTTATGGAGAAGATGTGAAAAAAGGGGGGATTTTCTCTAATAGTTGCGCTATGAACCTTTTGATGGACTACAATCTTCCTTGTAACCCTCTCATCTAATTTAGTATTTGTGGTGGTTCCATGTTGAGGATGGATTTTCCTTTTTTTGAATCAATTTCTATTCCTCTGTGTGGGACAATGTAGCCAAGAAGTTTCGCTGATGTAACCCCAAATACACACTTTTTTGGATTTAGTCGTACTTTGTACTCTTTGAGTTTGTCAAAGATGGGTCCTAAAACTTATTTGTGCTCATTCCTTTTCTTTGAATTTTCCAAAATATCATCCACATAATATTCAACTATTTTGTGGATCATGTCATGAAAGATGAGGGCCATTTCTCTTTGATAGGTTGCTCCTGCATTCTTTAGCCCAAATAACATCATGTTCCAGTAATATTTTCCCCATGGACAAGTGAATGTAGTTTTTTGTTGACCCTCCTTGGTGATCATGATTTGATTATAGCCTTAAAAACCATCCATGAGTGATAGCATTTCATGCCCTACTATTAATTACATGATGAGGTTGATGTTAGGAAGAGGGAACTCATCCTTTAGGTATGCTTTATTTAAGTCTCTAAAATTACTGTAGATTTTGATGCCCCGGTGGGTTTGGAGATTGGTACAAAGTTGGAAACCAACTCAGAATAATCTATCGATCAGACAAATCCAGCGTCGAGAATCTTTTGTAACTCAAGTTTCACCAAGAGTGTTATCGAAGGGTGCATCTTTCTTAATTTTTGCTTCATTGGTTTGGCTTTAGGATATACTACTAAGTGATGCACAACTGATTATGGATCGAGCCTTGGCACATTAGGTTATGACTATGCAAAGTTAGTTCTTTTCTCTTTTAGGAATGCTACTAGGTTTTTCAGTTCTTCATCCAACAAGGATTCGACATAGAAAGTTATCTTGGGTGAATCTTTTGTTCCCATTCCCACATTGAATAGGGTGGCCTTTTCTTCTAGCACTATTGAATTCTTTGGGTGCATTTCACTAAGGGATAGATTGAATCCTTCATCCTTGGGTACCTCAAAGAGTTTTTCACCTTTGAAAGTGTCCTTTCTTTTTACTATTTTAGGATTAAAAAGTGTCACAGTGTGGTTTTCACTCAAAGATCTACATGTTAGTTGCATGTCATTAATTTTGTGACTGAAGGACTCAATCATCTCCTCGTAGTTGCATGTTATTAATTTTGTGACTGAATGACTCAATCATCTCATGTTAGTTGAAGGACTCAATTGTATCCCCTTTGTATAGCTCTATGTCAAAACCTACTTTGTGATATGCCCATGATAAGTTGTCACGGAGACCCATGAATTATGAGATCGCTTCATCATTTTCAAATAAATCTAGAATCGGTGGTCCTTTTCTGTTCAATTCAATGAGTTGTGGGTATACTAGGTGTATTTTAGTCGGTTGATTTCTCAAAGCAAAGGATGTTATGGATATCATGAAGAGGGATTTGTTCCTCAAATAGGTCAACAACATCAAGCAAAAATTCATTTAAGGTCATATCATGTGATGTAGGTAACCAAGAGGAAGCCTCAACTCATTTAGCGGAAGTACCTTTGCCAATAAGGGTGACCTTTCTAGTAGTACAACCTAGTCCAAGATTCTTTAGGCATTTCTTAGGAACAATGGGTTCTAGCAAACCATTGCCATTTTGTCCTAGCTTTTCATTCCTGTTATAGCCCCATCCCTTCATTAGTTGCAATCCTTTATTATTATCTTCCATGGGAAGAGCAGGGATAGGTTGTTCATCTTGATAGAGGATTTTAGAGACATCCTCCTCATTGACATCTTCTTGGTTCAAATCTCCCCACTTGGTGAAGGTGGTAGCTGCCATCTTGATTGTTTCGAGATCTTTGTTGCTAGATGTGGGTTTCCCATGGGATTGAGGAGAAAGAGGTAGCTCCCCTAACACAAAAGTGTTCTTCATTAGTTTATAGTTTCCACAACCATCATCTTGGATCACTTCTTTGATATTAGGAATATTCTACACAATAGGCATTTTTATTTTTGATGTCGATGCAAGGGATGATGGGTCAACAAATGAGGAGGATGGTGTAGACCCTTCATCATTCTTATGTATTTGAGGGACCTTATAGAACTTGGCCTCAAGGTCCTTGCAATAATAAAAAGGGTTTAGTATCTCCATGGACGGTAACTTCTCTACCCTCAAAAGGAAACTTTATGTAGTGATGATAGGTCAAAGCTACAACTTTTAGGGAATGGATCCAAGGTCAGCCAAGTAGGATGTTGTAGGGAAGATCAAGGTCTAACACTTGGCATGTAGTCTGTGCAATGATAGGTCCCACTTGGATGGGTAGTAAAATGATACCTTGTGATACCCGCTCTTGGTCATAATATGCTTTGATGGTGGTACTCTTTGCTTTCTCAATAATATCTTTTGAATAGCCCAAGTTCTTGATCAATTGAAGAGTGAAAATGTTCAAACTAGCACCTCCATCCACTAAAACTCTTTTGACCATATTCTTATGAATAACGACCTCAAGGTGTAAGGAGCAATTATGAGATGGTTGTGATGGTAGGTCTTGTTCTGAGAAGGTGAGAAGATGATTAGTGATATGCCCTACCATAGCTTGAAATTAATCTATATCAATATCTTCAGGGATGAATGACTCTGACAAAGCTTTCTCTAAGATTCCATTATGTGTTGGAGATATTCTCAATAGTTCCAACATTGATATATGTGTAAGGTCTTCTTAAGTTGATTTAGGAGATTGTATTTGTTGGGATTTTATGTTGGTAAAGTAGGTTGTTCCCTATATTGAGATGGGACTCCTTGGATTGTGATTTTTCCATTGCTTGTGGTGACTCCACACTTTGCACTAGGCCCTTTGATGGTGACAACACTAATGAAACCATCATAGGAAGTGACTACATTGGAATAGGTATGTTGCATGTTTGTGTAATCTTTAGCTTTTTCATTGTTGTTCCCTTTGTTATAATCTAGTATAGGGTTCTTGTATACGTTAAGATCTTGGTTAACAGTTGGTACTTCAATAGATATGGTGTCACTCTCTATAAGGTCTTGGATAATATTGTTGAGCCTCATGCAATTTGTTGTTTTGTGTCCCTTGATTTTGTGAAATTCACAAAGATCGTTCTCATTGTACCAATATGGTTTTTCTTGTGGTTCTTGGTAGTTTTCAAACTTGGGTAGAATTATCAAGTTTGACTCAACCCAACTTCTTCATGATGGTTTCGATAGGTTTGGATAATTTTGTGTACTTTCATTTTGGATAGTTATTTTTGTTAGGGGTTTGCCTTTGTTGCATGTTAGTGTTGTTGATTTGATTGTTCTAAGGACGTGTCATTTGTTGCACAATTGGTTGATTGCTAGCAACTTTATTATTGTTTGGTCTAGGAGCACTTAATACTACCTTAGCATCTACAACACCATAATTTTTTATGTTTTTGTTTTTAGCCTAAACACGAGACTTGTCGTCTAAACTAGTTGATGGGCGATTATCTTTGTAAGCTTGTGTATTTCCTTGTGAGATTAGAGCTCTCTTAATTTTAAGGGCTCTAGGGACTAGCTCATCATAAGAGGTAATGCATTTCATTTTCAAGTGGAAGGATAGATCTAGATCTATATTTTCTATGATGATCCCCACTTATTGTTCATCGAGAAGGGGCCATTTACTCTTACTAGCTCTTTGTCTCCACCATTGTAAGAAATTGGTGAAATATTATTCTTTATATTGTTTGATATTATACAACTCTTCTAGGATGACATCATATCAAGTTTAAAGGAGAAGTGATCTATGAATTTATCGATGATTTCTTGAAAAAAATTGATACCCAGCGGTAGTTGAGAAAACCAATCCATGGCAAGACCTATTAAAATTTGAGGGAAGAGGCGTATTAAATAAGAATCATTGTAAGCAACCTCCATACACATGATGTTAAACTCTTCGACATGGTCTACAAGACTTCCTCTCCCTTTTTATTTATCAAATTTAGGGATTTCAAAGCCAGGAGGGTATGGTACCATTGTGATGTTTCAATAAAATGGATATGGACACAAGTTCTGTGTATGGGGCTTCTTTGTCTTGCCCATACGAAGATATTATATTTCTTGTGATAATGCCTTATGTTGCAGTGCTAGATCATCTTACGGGTTTGGTGGTGGAACATACATTGTGTATTGTGGTATGGTGGATGGATTATATGTGGTATTCTGATATGATAAGGTGTTGTATAGTGGTGTGGGATTTTGTGAAAGTGATTGAGGTGTTGATTTGTATATTCCTAACGTGTTTGTATTGACGATGATCTGTTGAGGATTAGAAACTTTGTTGTTTTTGTTGTTGTTGTTCGGCATATTGTTGAGCTGGTAAAGCTTGTTGTTGTTGTTGATCCACAAGGGCTGCTTGTTGGGATTCTTGTCATTATTGTGTTGCTAAGGCTTGTTATTGTTGTTGTGCTACTAAGGTTGCTTGATGTTGGGCTTGTTTTTGTTGTTGTGCCACTAGGGATTTCTTTTGGGATTGTTGTTGTTGTGTTGCTAAGGTTTTTTGTTGGGCTTCTTGTTGTTGTTGTTGTTGTTGTTGTTGTGTTGCTAAGGTTTTTTGTTGGGCTTGTTGTTGTTGTTGTTGTGTTGCTAGGGTTTCTTATTGTTGTTGTTGTTTTTGGACGGCTTGCTAATAAGCCTATTGTGCTTGCTATAAAGCTAAGTCATGTGCTTGCAATGTATGATCAGGTGGTTTTTGGAAAATTTGTGATGGATTATGGGTTTTGATGTTTTGAGTGGGTTGTGGGTTGTTGATGAAAGGTTGGGAGTTCCCTTGGTTCAACATTCTTTCGAGGATAGTGGATTGAGATGAAGGAATGTAATTTTGAGGTCCCATTTAATTTTACATGGTGAAGGGGACCGTGGGGAAAGATGAGTATGGTGTTATTAGATTTTGTGATGGTAATGACATTCTAGGCCCTTGACTCGATTGATTAAAAAGGTTCCCTCGATTGATGTCTTGAGGATTTCCTTGTGCTTGGGATGTGGAAAAATTATTACCTAGGTTAATGGGATTCGTAACCAAGGGATTATTCTAATTCAGGTTAATGATAGATGGTATGAATGTGTTTTATGAAACCAATGTTGTGGATGAACTATTTGGGGGATTGGATAGTGGTGTCCCTATTGTGTTAAGGGTTGATTTTTCATTATGTTGTTGGCATGCCCTTGTGGGTCAATTTGAGACACTTGGTCCACACTTCCTTGCGAGATGTTGGGAACACTTGTGGTACTTGTGGGGATGGATGAAGATGGGTACCCTCAATATGTTGATGTTGTCATGGATTCATGAAGTGTAAGTGGTTTATGTTGATGCAAGGGGTGTTTGGGAATGGTGGAGGTACCAAAGGTTGGTTTCCAAGTAGTGCTTTGAGGTGGATTGGTATTGAGAGTACCCACAAGTGTGTTGCTTTCAAATGGAAGAGTTAGACCAAAGTCTTTGGAAAAACCAGTTGCAAGACTAGGATGGGATGCTTGATTTAGCCCTAGTGATGGATTTGTTAAATCTTGTGTCAAAGGTTGTGCAACAAATGATGGGGAAATTGGATCAACATTTTCTAAAGCTTGATGTTCTTGTTTGTACTCCATGATTTCTTCCTTAGTAATTCTAAATGGGTTTGTTGTAACGTCTTCAATCTCATAGGGCCTTGATGGAGATGAGGGTTGTTGTGATGGGGTAACTTGACTTCTTGGATAAAATTATAAAGGATTGGGATAACTTGAGGTAAATGTGACTTTGGTTTTCTCTGTGATTCTCATGTGTTGTGATCTTGTATTTACCATAAATTTTGGGTCACCTATGGGAGAGTTGTGTTGAGATTTCTAATGTTTTAACTCTCTAGTTGACTCAAATCTAGGTAAAAGGGAAACTCTAAGTATTTTGGGAGAAATGATGATAATGGGAGATGAAAAATCTGGATGATGTGAGAAGTGATCTTTGCAAACGTTTTGGGACAACACTTTTGACTTAAGTTTGATGTTTTGATGTTTGGATAAAGGATGTTGATGTACTTGGAAATATTTAGGGTAGAATTATGACCGTCAAGATAAACTAGTTCAAATATGATAACTAACTTAACTAAGTGCATGGAAAAGGATTCATTTCGCATACAAAGTAGTTAAGTTAGGAGTTGGTTTGATAGATGTTTAAGTCCAAAAGTTTTGGTGTGTTTGGAATTTTTGAAAAGTTTGATAAAGTGAAGGATGAAATTTGATGAAGGGGTGGATGAAATTGTTGACCCAATGTTGACCTATAATGAGCCTTTATTTGATAAGACCAAGGTAGTAAGAAACATGCTAGACCTCTAAAGTTCTCAAATCCTAAAGATTCAATGATTTAGATAGGTTCAAGATTGTGAAAGAGACCAAGATTTTGACTATAAAAGAATGCATGCAAGTCTAGATTGTTCCTTGAAGCACGTTTGTAGAAGTTGTATACCAACCTGGTTCTATTTTGGTGAAGTGTTGAAAGGTTTTTTTTAGAGCTTTTGGACTAAGATGACTAAATTTGAGGTGACCACCTGTAGACCTTCTCTTGGGGATTCCAATTTTGTGTGAGATCATTTAGAGAAGTCTAAATCTATGGTAGAAAAGAATATATTTATTGCCATGCGGGTGGTGGTAATATGGGCCTTCCAGCCTCAATATCGGTTTGTTCCTCTTCTTCATCTAATTTGGTTGTTGTGTTTCTCCATTGAATAGGTGTTTCCTTTGTTTCAAAATTGAATCTTCTCAAATTACTAATTATATCAGATTGTTCTTCTTTAATGCGTCCAAAGTTTGGTTGAATGATAGTGGGCATAAGGTCAAGTTGTTCAATGGGATCGATCAGTCCCCAAATTTTCATGTGGGGTTCAAGTGATTATGTGAGTTTCTTTTTACCACAAATACTCTGTCTTGATTAAGTTCAAACTGAATTTCTATGTCAAAAAACATCACAAATTTTACAAATTCCATTTTGTGAAAATCATGAGGTTGAAGCCATAGTTTCCTATGTTAACTTTGGGAAGTATGGATTGAGATATAAACCAAAATACTTAGAAGTCTCTATGAATAAATTCTTAGTACAAGCATTAATATCAAGGTTTTGTCAAAGGGTATCGATACTTAAACCAAAGGGTTTGAAATTTTGAAATGAGTTTGTTGATGTTTATTTTCAGTGTTTTGAAACCAAGCAAAGTATTAAAATGACTCACAAGCATTTACCACCTAGGTTCAAAAGATACTACTTGTTGAATCCCCACTTAGATTTCTCCAAACACTAAGACAATGTGAACAGATGGAGATTTGGTGACACTGGCTCCCCTCCATGGCACACACTTCTCGGGACCACCAAATCTCAAATCCTGAAGATCCTAAGATCCTAATAATTTTCCTATTTCCATAATGAATAGTAAAATGTGAGGTGGCTTCAAAACAACCATTTATGCACCAGCAAGCATAAAGGTTTTTGGCTTCTAAACAATTGGTTCATAGTAGGGGATTTCATTCAAGGTGGCCATACACACAAAAATATTATCTCAAGATTATTTCAATCAAGAGGCCTCCTAGTCCTTTCCTAAGAAAGTATTTTGACATGTCACGTGGACACTAAGGGTGACTCTTGTCTGTATGATGCATCTGCACCTGTTGTTTATGACTTTCATCACAAACACAATTTTATATAGCAGTTCGAAAGAGCTTGGCTTTAGCTCATTTCCGCTTGGGTTATTTCCTCCTTTCAAAATGGGGAGGCAGACACTCTAAAGATAAACAAAATCAAGGAAGTATGTTTGTAGTTCAATCTCCTCGAGCACATGAAGAAAGGAGAGAACACACAATGCCTTTTCCCTACACTAGCATGGGGTTCATTTTAATCCAAATTGAAATATGTTGGTGATTATACAAAATATCGAAGGAATGCTCTTGATTCTCAAGATCACTGAGTGGTGTGAGAAAAGTGTATACACATTCAATCACAAAAATGTAAATCACAAAACATAGTAAACACTCATTAATTTTATCCTTCAAAGCAAAGGTGAGTTTATTTTATGCACCAAATGAAGTGTTAAGTTGTATTGTGTAATTTTAAACCCAAAGTAAAATGATGGGAGGGTTCATTTTAATCCCATTTGAGTGTTCTTTTTAAAACCCAATTGAAAGCTAATGTGGTTCTAAAGCATAAAATGAAAAGCATGATAAATGGGTTATAATTGCCCCAAAAGTGTTGAAATGCTTGTTACAATTATAATATTTTAAAGAGAAGAATGCTTCTTCACTTCAACTTTTATCGTCCAACCTGTAAAACACAATTAGCCTAAAAACCAGAACAAAGTCAAAGGCATGTTAGTGATCAAATGAAGTAAAAAAATTAAAGCACATGCTAAAAATTGATCACTATTTTGCTTACCAAATAAGGGCATCGCTATTCATGATAGCATCTTCATAAATCAAATGAGAGTCACTCTGGTGAAAATTAGTGTTGCTCTACAAAAGGATAGTGATGACGATAGTGTCACCATTTGGGAGCATCATTGTTTGCAAATCCTTGATACCTCTAAAAGTATTCAATGTCACCATTTATTTTAATCAATGCCAGAGTATTAATTAGGCATCACTATTTTTGATGATGATAGTGTCACTGTATGGCGAAACCCAGCAAAGGCATCGCTAAAATTTCTTGGAGTGTTGTTGTATCCTTCAAGAATTAGAAAAAATGGAATTCAGGATAGAAATTGATTAAATTTGATTAGTTAGGCCCTCCTTCCAGCGCCAAATGTGACTGACAATTAGTATGGGCCGATTATGCTTGGTCCATGATAAATCGAAGCATAATTAAGCCACTAACTTCAATCTCCATAGGATCAATCAAATGCAAATTATACCAATCATACCAAACTAAAAAAAAATTAAAAATACCTACTCTAATCCATTGAAACTTATCCTATTGGGGGAGTGGTGTCACAATGATATGGAACATAAACCCTTTCCCAATCCCATGGATAAATGAGCTTGTTCCAGTCAGTTTAATAAAGAAAATTGATGGAACGATTGTGAGATGTGTATGAAAACATGATTTAAATGATAAACTAACATGATACAAGCTAATTCAACATGATTTTATGCTAAAATAATCTAGTTATGCAAATTCAAATCCAATCTAAATGTATTTTAAACTAAAAGATTCTAAACCTAATTAACAAATAAGCTAAATGGACACATTATGTGATCATGGAAGCCATTAATGGAAGCTAAGATAATATGCAAGAAATTAAACTTAAAAGATGCTAGATATGTGCTAAATATGAGTGTGATTGTGAGCGATTATAACAACATAAATTTTATGTTAAAAGATGGATCCATTTGTCTCCAAATAATGACCTATTTATAGGAGAGCAAATGAGAAATGAAGGGTTAATATTAAAAAAGCTAATCAATGGTCAAGGATGAAATAAGTTGGAGGCATGGATCATGGATTCCCATCAACGAATGAGAATGAAAGATGAGATTTTAATCAAGGGTCAATATTCCTTCAAACAAACACATTTTTGACCTGTACAAGAGGTCACAAGTTAACTTGAACAAGAAGTTTTGAGTTAACTTGCACATGAAGTCAAGTAAGTTTCTTGAAAAAGGAATATTCCCCTTTTTCAAATGAGTGAGGAAAGAAAATATTCTCAAAGAATATTCTCATGGGTGAGGAAAATAGATATTTAGCAAATTAAAACAAAGTTTTAATATGCAAAGAGGGGAAGGAATATTCCATGGGAATATTCCATTTTTGGAGGAATGTGCAAAGGAGGAATATTCCCTTGTAATATTCCCTTGCAAGTGGGGAGAATCAAATTTATTAGTAATTGAATAATAAAACAATGTTAATTATGCAATTAGGAGAATTAGATGATATCATTAAATAAAATGATTTAATGAATGGGGAAAGGTGGAATGATATTTAATTAAATAACTTAGAGTTATTTAAATAAATAAGGAGACTTCGGAATTTAAATTAAATAACTTGATATATTTAATTTAATAATATGAAATGTTAGCATTGAAGGGGGGTGAATCAACCTGATTATATTAATTAGGTTAATAGATGAAAATAATGCAATTAATTAAATAGCTAGGGAAATTTAATCAATTAAGCGAAAAGAGGATGGGTTTTAGGAGGAAATGATGTTATTATACCTGATTCAAGTGCATGATATCATTCAAGACATTTTTTAGTGTCTACACCCTTTCTCTACTTTTTTTGAGAAGATGGCCTACCTCGACCTCTATTATCCAAACCACAATTAGCTTTTTGCATCCTAGAAATGACACCTTTATGGCTCGAAGGGGAAGGCAGAGTTTGTTTCTTTTTTCTACATTTAGCTATTGTAAAGGAGACATCATCCTTGACCAAAGGCACCTCCTTTGGAGCAAAGGAATCCTATAGAGTAGGAAAAGATGAATGATAAACAACACCCAAGCTAGGGTAGCCACTAATAGGATGGGAGGCTGAAGAGGGTAAAACTTCCCCACCAACTACCTCCCGGGAAGGAGAAACCACCCAAGGGGATAGAGGATTAGTAGTAGAAACATCACCCCTAATACCAAAATCTCTCTCAGTCACTGGAACAAAGCTAGGGGAGACAACAATTTAACAACAGGGGACCCCCTCCTGAATAACTACACCTTTATCTAAAGACTCTTTAGCCACGGGAGCAAGAGAAAAAGAGGGAGAAACTAGGGTGACCCCACTTGAACAACATATTTTTCCAAAGCCTCTTTAGCCAAGGTATCAATAGTATCCATATCATTGACCTCTTTCTCCTTCCAAATTTTCCTAAGAGGTTATTGTACCTTTGAGGGGTAGTTTTTTGCCTAGTGCCTTGATTTAGTATAGTTAAAGCAAGCAAATGGGAAGGATTCAAAAATTATTTTCTGCTTCCAACTACCCCCAACTTGTATTTCAAGAGAATGTGCTTAGAGAGATCCTCCTTATGGTCCACCAAAATGTAGTGTCTAGCACAGAACAACTACCTTCTTGAAAGCATCATCTCATCAATAAAGACCAGGTGACTAAAAGAGCTAACAATACCCTTGAACACTTCCTTGTCCCAATATTCCAAAGGCAAGTTTGGGAGCTTGACCCAAACCAAATTAGAATTAAAGAATCATTTAGAGAGGTTCATACCTGGTTCCCAAGGTCGTAAAGCAAGAGTAGAGTGCTTAATGAGCCACGGACCTCTGGAAAAAACCATTCTCAAGTCTTCTTCATTGGAGAAGGAAAAGGAGAAGAAACCTTTTTCCATATTCATAACTTCCACCTAGCCTTTAAGAGGTCACTTCTTACAAAAATAGGAGTGAACCACATCAATATTAGGTCTAAGACCCAAAAATTTACCAACCAAGAAAATTCCATCAACAAAATGCTCTTCTGCATAATAGAATCTGAGACATAGAGGATGATTTTACCCGATTCTATGGAAGAGACCAACTTCTTCAAATGAAGAAAAACTTTTTCCTTTGGGTTTGGAGTGAAATAAATCTAACCACTAATGTTTTGGAAGATAGCCCAATCCCACTAAATAATTCTTTCTGACAACAGGAACCTCAACACCTCCAACTTTAAGGGAAAGGTTAGAAAATCTAGTCGCAACATCTTCAAGGGCCCCTAAATCATCCTTACCTAATGCATTAAATAAAACCTAACCCCCCACATGGTCCTTGGAAGTAGGGAAAGGAATCTCTACTTCCTTGCCAACAGATTCACCAACATGAGACATCACACTAATAATAAAACTATCGCCAATTGCATCACTAATCGCCACATTAATATCCAAACTATCAGTTGCCAACTCCACACTCACCTCACCAACAACCAAATCACCATCAAACAAAATTCTGCCATGGAAAACAATTGCAGAATTCAAATTTGAACTCAAGAACTCCTACCTTACCACCAATGGTTGCCATTATTTTTTTCAAGCATGTAATGTTATTAAAGCATAATTAAAACTATTATACTCATGCAAATAATCATCAAATCATGGTCTAATATTGAATCTAATATCTAAATCATCATAGTAATAAATGCTAATATAAGGTGTCAACATAATTATACTCAAAATGACATAAATATCTAATTCATCAAAAGGCGGGACTAATATTTTCCTTAATCTTTAATACCGAAAACTCATTGACTACACCAAAAAACTCCTTATAATTATCCCAAATTTTCTTACGAGTCTTACAAGAATCTATATGAAATAAATGAATATCTGAAACATGAAGTACAATAAGACCTATGGCTTCATCCATCTTATTTTTGCAGGAAAATCTCTCATATCTTGAGTAAAATCAAGTATGGTATCATCCAAGGTATACCATAGTCTTTTTAAGGACATGCACAATCTAGTCATTTTAGGTTTCAAGTTATGATAATTATTCAATGTAAGGTTCTCAATAGAAGAGTTTTCTACCAAATGTATTGTAATGAACCTATTGACTCATTAACTAGAAAAACTATTAAAAAATTGATATATAATTGATACAAAATTATTTGAAATACATAAACAAAAGTCAAGCTAGACTGTTGAACATCTTATTATGGATTTGATAATGATGCTAAGATCCTTTGATGAGATTCATGTTATGCATATTTATAGGTAAGGTAATTCCCTAGCTGATTTGTTTGCAAATAAGGTTGTTAGCCTTAATAATTTCAAGGTGTGGGAGGAGTACTCCCTCCTTCCCGAGGAAGCCAATCTTTTAATGTGAAATGATAGCTAATTTAGAGCTTGTGATTTGGGGTGATCAAGAAATTATTGCCCTCCTTATTACCACATGTTTTGTGGGTTATGTTTTTCCTAACCCTATGTTCATTCTTAATTCTACAAACTTTTGATTTGGCTCTAGAATTTTTTAATGGTGACTGTTGAAATGGGAAAATATAGGAGTAGATTTGAGCCTCTATCTTGTGAGATTTGGAAGAAGAAGCGAAAAATTTGAAGAATCTTGAGGCATGGCCAGTTTACGCCTTTCCTAGAGAGGCTTCATGGCCACGACCCCAAAGCCTCTATGGATTTTGTCCATTGTTGGAACAATATATTTTTGAAGGTGAAAGGAGAGGATTTTGTTATTAATGAAGAATTTATTACCTTCATTACTAGTTTGTTGTCAGATGACTGTAAATTTAATAAGGAAAAGAAGAGCAACGATGATGCTATTAATTAATTCTTCAAGGACAATGAACAGGTGAAGCTGATTAAGATTCCTTCGTGGGGGTATGAATGGGATTTCTTGAAGCATATCTAGGCAAATGTGACCAAGGTTATAATGTGATATGTTACTCTTGAAGGTCATTTCACTGCTATTCTTGGGCACCATATTACTCTGCTTAATCATTTTAGACATGGGTTGCATGTTTCTTTCTCATTTTTTCTCTTGTCATCCTTGGAAGTTTTGGTTTATGCCCGTTTGAAGAACCATAGGGCCCCTATTCTCCATGAGGGCCTCATTTTGCTCATTATGGAGCATGTGAGAACTCAAACTCCAGCCAAGTCTATTAAGGGCAAAGAGAAGGCCACAATTGAGGATACTTTTTTGACTGGCTTGAAGACAAGTGTTGATGGAAATGCTAATTGGAATGAGGAGGATAACACTATGGGGGGTTCCTCATCCCCCGTGGCAGCTCATCTAAAAAAAGAAAGAAGGGGAATTTAAAGAAGAAAGGCCTTGCCAAGAAGCTAGTTATGCAAAAATTGAATACCCGTGGGCCCCTATTTGATGGGAAAGACATTGATATTATCTCGGTGGCTCTCATTAATGTCATTCCAAGGAGAATGTTGAGCTTCACGGGGTGGGCTCTGGTGCGTCTGGTAGTAAGGAGAAGGGTTGGTCTATGAAGGCTAAGGTTAATGTGACATTTAGGAGATTCCACGAAGGGCTTCCAGAAGGATTGCTAATTTAAAGAAGAAGGATTCAAAATGTGGTAGGAAGGGAAAGAAGGATACTACGAAATAGTAAAGGATGTAGACACTAATGTTGTTATTAATGATTCCCCTATTCAACAATCTTCTCCTCGTGGGGAGGATGATTGGGTTTCGAGCAGTGAGGAGGCCTTAGTTGAGAAAGTTTTGAGTGAGGATGTTGGTGTGAATCCAAACCTTGGGAAGCCAGAGTCGTTGAAGGTTAATCCTCTTTTTGAGGATTTTTCTTATCTTAATGATGACAACACCTCCATGTTTGAGTTGTTGGATATGGCCTGATTGGGTGCCACATGCACCTTTAAACTTGTTAAATGGGTGTTGTGGGAATTTAACAAGGTCAATATCAAGATCAAGGGCTTGAAGGAGAACATGACAAACCAACCAAAGTGCTCTTCCTCGGATCTTCTTATTGAGAGGTTGGTTGATTTGGAATGCTCCTCTGATTTCAAAACCATGTGTGAGAACCGCCTTGGTGAAATAGAGGAAAGGATATCAATAATTTATTACATGTTAGTCATAGCTTGGTTAAAAATAGTGTGGATTCCCTGAAGGTTCTATTTGGTAAGATTAGTCGACTCGGGGAGGATTAGATGTACTTTGTGGATATGCTTGAGAAGGACTAGACCTCCAAAGGTAAGGGGAAGAAGACCACTAAGGATGAGGCTAAAGGCTCGTGCACTAGAACAAGGGGGAACCTTAGGAAGTCCTTCAAAGAAGAAAAGCAAGAGTTAATGGACATGGTTAACCTACACCGCAACCAGGAGATCGAGGTAGCCAACACCTTGAATAATGTGAAATAGATTTTGTGTTTTTGTTATTTTTTTGTTTCTAATTTTCTACTGCTTTGTTGCAATTTTTTTTACTATTGGTTGTTATTTATGCATTAATGTATTTTTCAGTTAGAGCAACATTTTGGTCTTAAGTGTTTTAAAGGGTTTTGGGTCCCTTCAAAACCTATTCTTCCATTATAATCAAAACTGAAGGTAAGAGATTCAACCATTTACAATGTATCAAATTTTCATATTCATTCAGCATTTATATTCCTTTTTATAATAAAAGATTCATCAACGAGTTTCACTATAAAATTTATTATATTTAGAAAAGTCAAATTCTTTTTCTAAGACTCATATTAGTCTTTACATAAGACATACATGTTCAATATAAAAATAACTCACACTTTAGTATATATGTGTGTTTGTGTGATCATTCGCATGTAATCCTACTTATCCCAGGCTTACACTGCCTTATTTTACAAACATCAAAATATATTGCACTTACAACTATACATCAACATGCATGCAACATACACATGTGCTTCTACGGTTTCTCCACCGGGTTTGTTTCTTTGGAAAAGTTTGTGTCTTTTTTGTTTGGAAGCATCCTTCTCTTAGTTTTGTAAAAGGTTCTTGGTCCTTTCAAAACCTTGCTTACCTTATTAAAAACATAAACATGTTCATATGTAAGTACATTCTCACTTTTTCATTCCAAAAGTATAGATCACGCCAGTAAAAAATAATACAGTCATGTTTCACATTATTAAAATTGGAACTTCTTTATCACTATTATTTTCTTTAAAATATCAAGCATTATCAACTTCCACATAAGTTTATTACAAACCTATACTTTTGAAAATAAAGTTCAATATATAAACATACGCATATTCTTTTCATGGCTAAAGCTTAATATAACACAGTTTCCTTTTTCATATCTAGTTCAAATACCATCGAGCTCTTATGAGTTGGCATACATATATATTTTGGATACACTGCCCATACACAATATTATCACATGGCTGAAGTTTATTTGCACAATTGATAATACTAGTAAGGATAAGAAGTATAAATATTAAAAAGATAGATTAATGTCAAGGCTGAAATATTCATTTGAATACCCTTAAAAATAAGGTTGAAATATATATTATATAATATCATAATATCAAATCTAAATACCACATATTTTCATAGCATTAAGAGGGTCAAACACATTAAGATTAAATTTTCATTACATTGACCAAGCCAAAAATATAAATAATAATTAGCAAATTGCATTGACAAGGCTAAACATATAACAATACATTGTCATTATATTGACAAGGCCAGATATATTGAAACAATAAATTGTCATTACATTAACAAGGCCAACATATAAACAATAAAATGTCATTATATTGAAAGGGTTGAACACTTAATGCCATGACATTTTACAAGGTCAAACACATATATAAAATATTGGCTTAGATTGATAGAGTTGAATACCTACTATCATAACATTTGGCAAGGCAAAATACACACTATTACAACATTTGACGAGGCCAAGTACTGTAGACACCTAAAAATGACTTAGGCCTGCAAGCACTATTTTATCATCTTTCGTCCTAGAATAATTATGGCATTTTAATTATGTTTCTAACCCACATTCAACTATTAATTAAATAATTCATAATTATTTAATTAATTCACGATTTTCTCATTCTTCATGATTATTAAATAAATAAATCTTATTTATTTATTTAATATGTCACTAATTATCAAAGTCTTCTTACAATTAAATAAAGTCTCATTTATTTAATTAATCCTTATCATTAATGTCCTCCTGATTATTAATAAGTATCTTTTAATATATTTATTTAATTTGTCACTAATTACTAAATCCTCTCATAATTAAATAGATTCATTAATTTATTTAATTAATTAACTACCTCTTCTAAATTAAATAATTATTAATAATTATTTAATTGCCTTATGTGACATTTCCCTCTTTTTAAATAAAGTAATTTATTTAAAAATGACTTCACATAGTTAACTGATTCTTCTTTTAATAATTGATCTCAAAAATCAATTGCTCATTATCTCACAAAATCCATATTTTGAATTAATTTAATTCAAAATGGAAATATTCTTCTACAAATCAAGTAATTACTAAAATTACTAATTTTCTAAAATCGCATCTCCTTATCTCTTGATTTTTACTAATTTCATCTCAGGGTCACGTTTATTCTCCACTTTTTATTTTATTTATCAAATTAAATCTTGTCCACACATTTGGGGATTGTTGCCCTAACCCTAATTGAGAGTTGTCACTTTGAATCTTAACCATTGATTCTAGGGCATCTCTCATCTCGTCCGTCCGTTCAAGATTGCATTTTCTATAAAATGACAATCTTGATCTCATTTTCGGGATTGATCATTATTATCTCTTAGCATTTTTATAATCTCATTATTATCAATTGTCATATCGTCTTAGACTCATTGATAACTAGCATATTAGGATTGAATTTCTAGTTTGCACATTAGTTTATTTTATAAATCCTTCAAAGGCTTTGTTAAGACTAGGCATATAGAGTTTGCTCACAAATCTGACGGCATCCATTATCACAACAAAGCTTGAGGAGGTACAATGAAAATAAGGTCATGGAGTATAGGAATGGGTGAGATCTTTCCAGTTTCTTGCATTTCTTTACATTTCTCCTTTGCATTCAATTGTTTGATGTTTTTATTAACTTGCATGTGTTACTAATCCAGATCTGACCTTGCAGAAAATAATCCTTCATTACATTGGTGAACCTGACAATCTAACACTTTTTTGCAGATTCTCATATGGTTTTAGATTTTGTTTTGCAGGTACAGGGTACAGAACAACACAACCAAAGGCCAATGCGATGCAAGTGCTCTATTGCACCGCATTTGTGATCACGAATGACGCATATGCTTTGTCGCACCACATACAAGATTGCTAATGACGCATTCACAAGAATGCGACGTATTTCATAGATCTTGAGCCGCAAATGACTGGTTGAATTCTGTTTTTAATTTTGTTATCTAGATCTGACGTGACCGCGGCCAGTTACTATTTTTGATGGAATTAAAATGAACCAACCCTAGGATAGACATTTAATTCGAAATTTATCAATCCTAGGATAGAAAATTTAATTCGAAATTCATCAATCCTAGGGTAGTCACCAATTTTTTTCTTTTTTTTTGGTTAAAATTAACCCCATGCTTGTGGTGAAGCAACATCTTCACTTAGTATAGAAAATTTTCATTTGGGTTTAAAATTGAACAACTTTTTTGTTGTGCTTGATTGGGTAATAGGTATATGCTCTCCCCTTTACTGGGTGATCAAAAAGCTAGACTTATCCATTTTTATATTTATGCATTTTATGTTTTCTTACAACCTTTAGAAGGCCTGCCGTAGTGGGAAAAAGTACTCACCCTACGAGAACGACCGAAGTGGGAACAACCAAAGCCAGGTTTTCCAACCCACTATAATCAAAAGTGAATTTTGGGGAAACCCATATTCAACGGCAGTAGACAAGATAACCATCCCCAAATTCTTTGTTCTAAAGATTGGGAGGTCTCCTGAGGGAGTTTATCTATCGAATGGAAACCTTGACTAAGAACCATAGTATAGAAGTCAGTTGTGTCAGTATCTAGACATTGTTTCAATCACAGTGCAAGGGGAGGGAAGAATCTCCCCCCAAGACACTCACCATATAATCGCCATGGATTGTTTGCTTAGGGGATTCGGTATCCACTTCCGTCACCTTGAGTATGCACCTAGAAAAGACAAAAACATGGGCGCCCTCTAGGGGGTGACATGGTTGTGTGAGTCAACACGATTTTAAGATGTGGGTTGTGATTATTATGATGACCCTTTGACTATTAAGAGTGAGTTTGCTTGACGTGTCTTTTTGTTCAAAAAAACTAGTGAAAACAAAAAAGGGTCATGCCTGATCCTTGAACATACACTCTATGTTGTAGTTTCTAGGTGTTTTCCCACTATTTTCAAAACAAACTTCAAAAAACTGAGCATCAACAATCTGGATACAAAACCTGTCAAATCTGCAATACTGTTTTCCAAAAATTTGCTTCATGCGACGCAATCGCTCTGTCAAACCGTAATCGCCATCTTTCGAGCCGCATTTGCTAGTATCAAACCACATTCAGAATATTGAGTCGCATTTGAGAAATATCAACCCGCATTTGCCATAGTGTGTCACAATCGACACTTTTTGAACCGCATTCACCTCTGTGAGCCGCATTTTCTCTGTCATATTGCATTCACTACGATGCATTTGTGATAAAAAAATTTATCACCTTCTCACTGTAAAAAACTGAAAGTCTACAACTTGTCTTTCATCCATTTAAGTCTTCCTTCACTGTTACAGTTCAAACCAAACTCTGCATTGCTCAAATTTCATCAAACATTGCATTATAGGAACCATTTTAAGCTCACAATAGGTTTGCATTGGCTTTCCATTAGTTGCATTAGTAACTTCACCATCTCTTTAAGACACTTACTTTTGCAGATTTTAGGATTTGACTCTTACCATTCATTGTCAAAACTTTGCATTCAATACTAGGTTATCATTGGACCCAATTACCCTTTGTCATTTGTCAAAACTTTTGTGAATTATTTCCCACTCAATAGTCTAGTGTGGAAACTTCACTTTGTCCTCTTTATAGTCCTTCCATGGTCCATTGGTCTTCCAAACTTGAATCATTGCAAAAACTTTGTTTGCTCAAGTTGTCCTCTTTAAATCCCTCAATAATAAGTACATCTTAGGCTCCTTTAGTTGCATATCATTTAGTATCTCCATTTTAGTATCACACCATTTGCATTCACAAGTCTTTAGCCTCATTTTGGTCTCATTTTCATTTCATAACATTCCTTAAAAATCCAAAGAAACCAAAAACATAGTGTCATACTTAGATCATTCTCTCCATCATCGCAATTTGAGCAAACCTTGTATGGTTGAAACTAGATTACAGAAAAAGAAAAGATTCGTGGATTCCTTTAGACAAGACACCAACTTTCTTGAATTCACAACTGGCATGGATTCATTCCCTAATGCCACGAACAATCCTTGTTTTGACATGGGAAATTCCAACATCAATCCTTTCAGTGAAATGAACATTCCACCATCTCTATCACATATTTTTGAACCATTTATCCGACAGGATCAAAATGAGGAAGTCTTTGAAGAAGACTTATTAGTTGTTGCCCAACATCCAGAAGTTGTTACTTTTATGGAAGAAGTAGTATTAAATAACTCTTCTAGATTCCTAGCTATGCTCCTTGACCAAGGGGCTAAGTTACCAAAGGGATTTGATCTTGACACTCTTAGAGAAACATCTCCAAATCCCTCATCACACAATCCTTACATGGGATTCTCTTCACAAAATGTCATCAACACCATCAATGCTACCTCCCTTGGTCACACTACCACAACCAACACAACATCTATTGGGGGAACATCTACCCAAACCAACACGGCATCACAATCCATCCCCCAACAAACATCCACTATCCCTTCACAAACAATGGGTGCAACCACCTCAAATCTCTTTGGAACTTCATCTAGTTCCATGAGTACATCAACAAACCTATTATTAGGTTCTTCAAATGCTATGGCAACCAACTCATCCAACCCTTTTGGGAGAAATAAAAGAAGAGTTGTCATACAAGGCACCCAACCTGCTTCCTCACAGGTTAATACCAACATTCCTGTGACCCAAAACACCAACATTCCTCATGGCCACAATCTCTTATTTGGTCAAGGCAATCAGGGCGCTCAATCCTTCACTCCATTTGGGCATCAACAAGCTCAAAATCAACAAGGCCCTCAATCCTTCACTCCATTTGGGCATCAACAAGCTCAAAATCAACAAGGCCCTCAATCCTTCACTCCATTTGGACATCAACAAAATCAGAACCAACAAGGTCCTCAAATTTAGTCCAACATGGTAGGATATCACATCCCCACTTATGCCTCTCAAGTCCATACACAATAGCACATCCCTTATCAAAACACTCATTTCCAACAACCGCCTAATCAAAACACTCATTTTTCTCACCGACAACCAATTTCAAATCAACACATCTCATCACAACAGCTGGGAACTCAAGCTGCCCCTATCACCAACATGGGTGATGCTACCAACCATCCCATGGTGGAAGCACTCACACTCCAACTCGTTGCTCTTCAAACACAAGTGGAGACCTTGCAACAATCCAACAAAAATTCATGCATGTCACATGAATTTTGTCCATATCCATTTGACACAACCTTGTATATGCCACCCTTTCCTCATGGATATGTGGTACCTCATTTTCCCAAGTACAAAGGCAAAACAAACCCCATTGAACACATAAAAGAATTCACCACTAGTTGCATGGACATTGCATATGATCAGACTTATCTCATGAGACTTTTTCTAGAAGTCTCATAGGTCATGCACTAGAATGGTTCTCGCTTTTGCCTAAGGGAATCAAAACATGGGATGAATTGGCAAACAAGTTTGTTGAAAACTATTCCTATAACATTGACACAGATATCGACATTGCCTCCTTATGCAAACTTACCCAAGAGGATGCAGGAGAGACTTTTATTCCATTCTTTCAAAGATGGAGAACCTTAGCAAGCAGATGTCCAGTCGAAATACCTAAAAAGGAGAAAGTCACCATGTTTGTGCAAACTCTCCTAGGATCGCTAAGGTATGGCTTACAAGTCCATTGTTGCACCACATTTGTTGACCTTGTTGAAAAAGGTGTTCAACTTGAGAAAGCCTTGATCGCTAAAGGTGAATTAAAATATGGTGGCAAAACCATCAACACCACCACAAATGATAACCCAAGTAGCTCAAATGACAAAACCAAATATTGGGTTAAGAACAAGCATATCACAAGCGATGGTGTAGTTGATGCAAAAACTGTTAATGCAACTGGTCATGTACTCAAAATCAAAGGAGTACAAAATCAAAATGCACCTGTAACTACACCGACACCAACTACCAATTCTATCCAAAGCAATCAGACGCAATCTAATCAAAGGCAGCTGTGTCAACCCCGACAATTCCAAAAATGCACATACACCCTTTTGGGTGAACCTATTGAAATTGTCTTGAAGAAACTTCTTCAAAATGTCGTCATAACGCTAGAAGAGCCAAAATCGTATGACCTTGGTTAGTTCAAGCCGTCATGGTGGGATGATAGTGCATTTTGTGATTACCACCATGCCAAAGGGCACAAAACTTCCTCTTGTCGTCAATTGTGAAATCTGGTGCAAGACTTCATAAAGAACCACACCATTGAGCTAGGTGGTCAATCATTTGCATCCAATGCAGATCATACTATCCACAAAAACCCACTGTAGGATCATGGTAAAGCTTCCTCATCTAGCGCAAAGAATACCAACAATCAAGCCAACCACATCCGTCTAGCTTACAATACTATCCGTCCTGCATATAATTATCTCGATGGTACTATTATTAAAAATCTCCATGCTGCTGATGAAGATGAATTTGTTAATACCATTAACATTAGAAAAGCCCTAGAATGCAATGTGACCATGCGTAAAGGAAAGTTCACTATCACAGGTCCTTTTGCACGTCAATCGAAAATCACCATACCTGGTCCGTCCACCAGACAGCTAAACCCAAAACTAGAGTTCAATATTATTGAGCAACTGAATAAATCACCTGCTCAAATATCCATTCTCAAACTACTTCGTATTTCTCCCACACATAAATCCATCCTGGATAAAGTTCTGCAAGAGTCGTTTGTCCCAACCAACATTGATGTCAACCAATTTGAGACTATGGTCAGATATCTGAATTCGCCTCATCACATCACCTTTTCGGACAGTGACTATTCCTCACCCAAACCATCACATAATGATGCCCTTCACATCGAGGTTTTTCTCCACAAGCATAAGGTTAGACGAGTCCTAGTAGATGGCGGAGCAGGATTGAACATATGCTCTCTAAAATTGGATAAAGCTCTTGGTTTCTCTGATGCATGTGTAGATGCTAGCAAGAGCATTGTCATCAAGGCATAAGATGATGAAGAACGCGCTTCTAAAGGCGTCATTACCATTCCACTCTGGGTAGGACCAGTTATCATAGATACAACATGCCAATTCCTGGATCGTGACATACACTATAATATCTTACTTGGTCGCCCCTGGATTCATGCTCTAAAGGCCATTCCATCCACATACCACCAATGCCTGAAATTCCCTTTTGACGGTACTAAGATCACTATCCCAGGAGATCCCGATCCATTTCAATACTGTACCAACTTGCGAGCCACTACTGAGCACCAGGTACCCATCAATCGGGAAGCCTCATCTTCCACCTCATCCAAATATATTGACCCATCAACTCTCACAAAATCATCCATTCCATCACCTTCTACCACACCATCTTCATCGGCCTCCATCCCAAATAAAGACCTTCAGATCTAGGACCTTGGTTATGGAGAGTTCAAATTGAATATGGCTTACTGTATCACCACAATACCGAAGCCGCCTAAAGTCTATGGTAGACCATGTTTTGCAGTGGAGCCCAAAACAGCTTTCAAGGTTCCACCGAAAAGTGTTTTTACACGGTGGGGCAATATGGGTAATGAAGTCATTATCGACATAGATAACTGGATCTACAAAGATCCAATAGAGTTATCTCCACTATTGTTGCATCTCTATGGCAAAGGCTATGATATATGCAAAGCCCTAGTTTTCAACAGTACAAGCGACCTTGGAAAGAACAACAATGGAAGAAGGGAACCTATTATCATGACTGCAAGACCAAGGAATATAGGGCTAGGTTTTGACCAATTCAGAACTAATGATCAACGTACCCATGAACTTTCAAGTAAGGGCATAATGGTTATAGAAAGTGTTGAGACATGTGAAGAATCCCTTATCGAAACTGACTCAAATGAATGGGAATGGGGATCTGACAAAACCGTCAATGACTATGACATTGATGAACTATTCTTGGAACCTGGCCAACTTTCCTTTGAAGAACGATTCTGTCAGGAATATAACATTGACCCTATTGACCGACGTTCCAAAAATAAGGAATGGGTAAGCATTCCTTGGAATCCAGAAGAACACAAGGTGTCGTCGACAACACCTGAATCATCCCACCCCATTCCTAAGCCCGCCCATGAACCTAACTTATCTGAGCCCACTACCCTTACTTGTGAAATACCAACCACTAGTCACGATGTTGATAATTTTATCCCATATTATGATTTTGAATTCGATTCATCTGAATCGGAGTATGGACCATCCATCGCTTCTGCCACAGAAGTGGAATTGACAACTTTGCCTTTACACTTGAGGCATCAATTTGCACACTTTCTGCATCTTCCCCATCCTTTACCAACACTAATGATGGGATCCCCCTTGTTTATCCGCAACTAATCGACTGGGACCAACAAGATTCACCGATGATGGACATATTTCAAAATGACGAGGCAATTACAAAATTCATGGGGCTAAGAGAAGGTATTCCATGGGGTGATCACAAAACAGGGTTCTCCATTGATCTAGATTGTGCAGCTTACTTCGGGGAGACTGTGCAATCCTCCAGTAGCAAAAATACAAAGATTAAAAAAGAAAAAGAAATGTCTTTAGGTGAAAACTGCAAGGCACCTTCTGATAGTAAAATAGTAAAAACAAAGGACGTATCCGAAGGTGAAAACCTCTCTGAGGCGCCTAAGGATGGAGGAGTGGACTTTCTTCCCGTAACACAGGAAAAATCAACTATGCTCATTAAAGACACAATGGAAGTTAACATAGCCACACTAGAGAATCCCAAAATGATTCTCTTGGCCGCATCATTATCAGAAGAAGAAAAATCCGAATTTCAATAATTCTTAACAAACAAGAAAGTTAACTTCGCATGGTCATATGCTGACATGCCAGGCCTTGATCCAAAATTGGTTTTACATCATCTTCCTCTAATCCCAAGAATCAAGCGAGTCAAACAAAACTTGAGCAAGATGCATCCACAGATTGCACTACTTGTCAAGGTTGAACTAAAGAAGTTACTGGATGTTGAGTTCATAAGGTCAATAGACTATGCTGATTGGATATCAAAAATTGTCTCTATTACAAATCCAAATGGACAAATTCGTATCTGCATGGATTTTAGAGATTTGAATAAGGCTTGCCCAAAGGATGACTTCCCCTTACCAAATATAGACATGATTGTTGACCTCACGACAGGGTATGAGATGCTATCTCTCATGGATGGTTTTTCAGGCTATAATCAAATATGAATTGCAATAGAAGATCAACATAAAACGTAATTCACCTGCCCATGGGGAACATACTATTGGAATGTCATGCCTTTTGGCTTAAAAAATGCAAGCGCCACATACCAGAGGGCTATGAAAAAAATCTTTCATGACATGATGCATATCTTAATGGAAGATTATGCGGATGACCTATTGGAAAAATCTTTGACAAGGAAAGATCATCTCAAAGTCTTAGACAAAATCTTTAGACGGCTTGAGGATTACAAAGTTCGATTGAACCCAAAGAAATGTGTCTTTGGAGTCACTTTAGGCAAGCTGTTGGGATACATAGTTTCATGACGAGGCATTGAGGTTGACCCTGCAAAAGTAAAAGCAATTATGGGCATGCCTCCTCCAAAAGGAATTAGTGAGTTGCGAACAATTCAAGGTAGATTGCAGTCTATTCGCCACTTCATCGCACAGTTGGCAGACAAGTGTCAACCATTCCAATATCTGCTATGCAAAAGCATTCCTTTTGTATGGATAGATAAGTGCCACATAGATTTTGAAAAAAATAAGGAATATCTTTTGACACCACCAATTCTCATGCTGCCTATTGAGGGCAAGCCATTGATCCTATATGTTTCCGCAACAACAAATGCACTAGGGGCATTATTGGTGCAAAATGACCATGAAGAAAAAGAAAGAGTCGTATACTATATCAATCGTACACTGATAGGATATGAGCTCAACTACACAACCATTGAATGGGCATTCCTGGCAGTTTTCTTTGTGGTGTAGAAACTAAGACACTATATGCTAAGCCATCAAACACATTTGTAAGCAAAGATTGACCCATTAAAGTATCTCCTAAGTTGAGCAGCATTGACAAGTCATTTGGCAAAGTGGGTCATGATATTAAGTGAGTATGACATAAAATATGTGGAGCACAAGGCAATAAAAGGTCAAGTAATAGCAGATCAACTGGAAAATGCACCAATCCAAGCCACTCATCCACTGATAACTGATTTTCTTGATGAGTCAATCTGTCATGCAGAACCAACTTTACCATGGAAACTATACTTTGATGGGTCCCACACTAGTCACGGCTCAGGAGCTAGCATATTATTTATCACACCACAAGGGGATTCAATTCCTAAATCATTTCGGATCACTTTCCCTTGTACAAATAATATTGCAGAATACGAGGTATTGGTCACAGGTCTCAAGATAGCAATTCAATGGAAAATTCAGACACTGCTTGTATTCAGGGATTCTCAGTTAGTCATCAACCAAGTGAATGATGATTATGACACAAAGGATGAAAAGTTGCTTCCTTACAAGCGCATGGTGGATAGTTTCCTGATGTACTTCAAACTGATTGCATTTGAACAAATCCCAAGGACACAAAATAAGGTGGTTGATGCAATGGCTACCATTGGATCTCTCTTAGACATCCCTAAGAATGTGTCACAGTTTGAATTCTTAGTAGAACAACTCTTGATGCCTGCATATGATATTCCAGAGTCAGCAATGGTGTGTGATATTGTTCATCCTAGTTCACCTTGGTATCAGGACATCTATGACTATCTAAAAATCCAAACCCTCCCACCCAACCTTTCCAACAACCAAAGAAAGTCCTTTATCCAAAAAGCGGCTAGACATACCATTGTCAGTGACACCTTATACCGTCACGGCTTTGATAACACCCTTCTTCACTATATCGACATTGATGAAGCCCAAACAACTTTACGTGAAGTGCATGAGGGTATATGTGGATCTCATTCTAGTGGACCAATGTTAGCTCGAAAAGTCACCAGACTTGGATACTACTGGCCAACATTGGAAAAATATGCTCTTCAATTTGTTCGAACATGTCAGAAATGTCAAGTGCATAGTGACCTAATTCATGCATCTGCACAGGAGCTCAGACCGATCACTTCTCCATGGCCTTTCGCACAATGGGGACTCGACCTCGTGGGTAAGATCCATCCATCCTCTTCTAACAGTCATAAATTCATAATCAATGCCACTGAGTATTTTACTAAGTGGATTGAAGTCGTCCCTCTCACTTACATCACTGATAAGCAAATATCCAAGTTTATCCTAAATTACATCATTTTCTGGTATGGTGTCCCACAATCCATCATCACAGATAACAACAGTCCATTCAAAAATTAGGACGTTCATGAGCTCTGTGAGCGATTCCACATCCAACACCATTTTTCCACCCCATATTACCCACAAGGTAGGGGCCAAGCTGAGGCGTCCAACAAAATAATTCTTCGCATTTTGAAGAAGACCGTCAATGACGTTGGCCGAGATTGGCACCTACAACTTAATCCTGCTTTATGGTCCTATCATACCAGCATTCGTACCCCCACTGGAGCCACTCCATTTTCTCTGGTCTACGGATCTGGGCCATATTACCCATCGAGGTCGAAATTCCTTCTCTCTGAGTCTCTTTGAAAGGAATGATTGATGATGAAGAGTACAAACATACTCGCCTACATGACCTAGAAATGTTACAAGAAAGGCGACAAAATGCCTTGAATCATTTGCAGGCATATCAAAATCATCTTTGCTAGAGCTATAACAAAAGAGTAATGGTGAGAAAGTTTGAAATCAGTGACTTGGTTCTCATGCAGAACCCCAGAATTCAAGCAGACCGTGAAAAGCCTGGCAAGTTTGAGGCTAATTGGCTTGGTCCTTATATCATTACTGCCACATTTGGTTCTGGAGCTTATCAGTTGGCCACACCTAATGGAGAACAATTGACAGAACCCATCAATAGCTAACATCTGAAAAAGTTCTACACATAGCATCAGAGAGCTGAGCTGAAAACCTACAAAATACAAAAAAATGAAAAATAGAAAAAATCGTCCCTTGATGAAAACCTGGCAAACAAGCGTCTTGGTGACATCAAAAAAACCAAAAAATGAAAAAAATAGTAAAAAGAAATGAATTCATCCAATAGTGAAAACCTAGCAAACAGGCGCTTTGGCTAAGTACCATGGTGAAAACCTGGCAAACAGGCACCATACATAGTCGATCATTGATTCACCATCTACTGTTACTCAAATCAACCATTATCCACTTGTCATACTCACAAAATTCTGACACATTCATGGCATCCATCTTAAGTCCTGTCAATTTCGGCCATGGTTAGCATTTGGTTGACATCATCCCTTGCATATCCTTGTCATTTGTCTACCTATCTCTATATCATTTGACTCAGATGATCCCTGATTTGTCTGGGGGAAAGACCTTTATCGTGCAACTACAGTGGGTACTGTCCATGATCCCACATTCTTAAAAAGTCTTGAAAAAATCCTAAAAATCTGAAAAAGTCTTGAAAAAAATCCTAAAAATCTGAAAAAGTCCTAAAAAAATCCTAAAACATCTAAAAAATGTCTTGAGAAAAGTCTTCAAAATTTGAAAATGTCCTGAGAAAACCCAAAATAGAGTCAAGGTCAATCTAATCGATTCAATTGATCATTTCAATCAATCTTTTATCCATGTCCGAACTACGTTGTCTCTGCGCATTTGCTACGTAGGCAAGATTCATCTTTGAATCCCTGAGACTTTAGGTCAGTATTTCTAGGTTTGTCAAAATAAATTCATGATTCAATATTCTGTCCTTTGGACAAATGTCATTGGTCGTGTCGAACTACAAGGTCTCTGAGTGCACGACGTAGGCAAGGCCATCAATCGATGGACCCCCGAGGTTGTACTAGGTCAGTCCATTAGGGTTCATCGCACAACATTTTCATAGACGTCAAATTATCATCAAATCAAGCAAATCTTTTGTCAATCTCGAACTATCAGTCTATCAGAAATCTATTTCGTGAAACACTCTCAGTCAATTCAGCATGTCAGCAATGACATGTAGTCAAAATCATATCAAGACAATTCACCCTGAAAAAACCTTTGGGTTCTTCTTCAAGATGTGTCCTTCTAAATAGCAACTCTTGTCATTTCTTTAGGCTTTTGGATGTGTCCTTCCTAAGAATCATCATCATCACTTGGCATTTCAATGGATTCTCCTAACTTCGAGAATCGATCTCCTAGATATCAATGTCATTCAGGATGTGTCCTTCCTAAATTTGATATCGCTCAAAATTTGGCAACACTTGATATTCAAACACTTGGCAAACTTTTTTTTTTGTCTTTTGATGATTATCGTGATATTAGTTCCCTATGTCTTAGGAAACATGACATATCATGATGATTATCCTTGTCTTCTTACCACTCTACTATTAGTTTCTCCAGGATGTCCTGACTTCAAGATTTAGAGAAGCAACAACGTAGTACGATGTCTTTACTGTCTATTTCTTACTATCATGTGGCTATTTTCTCAAGGATGTCCTATCATCAGAATTAAGAGAAGCAATGACGTCTCATGATTGGTTTGGTTTTTTTGGTAGTTGGTCATGACAAAGTGACTAGGGGCAATTGTGTTCCTGGCATGAGTCATGATCATCCTTGACTGCGACTATTGATCCACGTGATGGTTCGACCTTGCACACTATTGATCTATGTCATATCATAATGTTTGTTGGCCATCATGACATTTTCGCCCAATGATGATTAAAGAGCAACAACTAGAATAGAACTATAGCAAAGCTTTGAAGGATTTCTTTTTTTTCCGCACTAACATGCATATCTTTCTTCGCACTAACATCAATCTTCTCCCATTCTCTGAGGATATCCTGTGACATACAAAAAACAAAGTTGCATACATAATGGCATGAGCATTTCATATTCACATATGCATAAATCAAATACCATAATTCACATTGCATAACGCTATCATTCATAAATAAACATTTGCATTAACATATAAGCATCATAAATAAACATTTGCATTAGCATATAGGAATCACATCATCATCACAATACATACATAACCACATCCATAAGTGCATTCATAAACATAAGCATAGTAGCTATACAACTCATAGGATCACATAAGCATATGATAAAACATTAGAATACCATAACACATAACATCATATATGCCGCATCAAAACTGCATCGCATATATATATAATCTCAAAAACATGTCATATCACATGATAGAGTCATATGATATCCCAAAAATGGAGCTCGCGGGCTCGAATATCAAAATATACAAGTGTCTAAAAGCAAGTCCTAAGATGGCCCTCCTTCGTCCCATGGAGGTGAACTGTGAGGTGACCGTGACTGACCCATCAAGTGAAATGTGACCTGAATCGGTGTCCTCTCCTATGTCTCACTCTGAGATCTTGTAGGATCAGTAACAAGAGCTTGGCTCTGCTCTTCCTGGTGTCTTGATGACACTGATTTGTGCCCATGCTCAGACCTATGGCTATGGCCTGATGAATGCCTGTGCGAACTATATGACCTGTGACCTGATGACTGCCCTGATGCAGTGGACCCCCCAGCGCTAGTATGACTATTGCTATGTGATTTGTTGTTGCTATGTGTCTAGTTGCCACTGCCTATCCTACTGTAAGATCAAGACAATCCTAGATCCCATCTCTCTGGGGGAACTGCCTACTCATATAATAATCTGCATCGCCCCCTGCTCTCTGCCATCCTGGCCAACTCTCTAGCCATGTCTCCTGTCGGCCCTGAGCATAATTCGACAAACTTTGTCACCCACTGATCTGACTCCTACAATCAGAGAACAGCCTGATCTCTCTCCACCCGGGTGACCTCTAACTCTATTGCCAAGGCCTTGTTCTGAGACAAGGCCGCATCAAGTCTGCTCTGCAAATATGCGATCTGCTAATCAATGGTGGCATCGGCAGGCAAAATGGGTGATCTGTCACCCTCATCATCCCTAGAAATCGTACGCTCCCGTAGTCTCTGGTCTACCTCATTCTCCTCCTCCTCCTCCTCGTCTCTCTCCTCCTCGGCCTGGACCTCCTCCACATCTATATCATTTATTTAATTAATCCTTATCATTAATGTCCTTCTGATTATTAAATAAGTATATTTTAATATATTTATTTAATATGTCACTAATTACTAAATCCTCTCATAATTAAATAGATTCATTAATTTATTTAATTAATTAATTGCCTCTTCTAAATTAAATAATTATTAATTATTTAATTGCATTATGTGACATTTCCCTCTTTTTAAATAAAGTAATTTATTTAAAAATGACTTCACATAGTTAACTGATTCTTCTTTTAGTAATTGATCTCAAAAATCAATTGCTCATTATCTCACAAAATCCATACTTTGAATTAATTTAATTCAAAATGGAAATATTCTTCTACAAATCAAGTAATTACTAAAATTACTGATTTTCTAAAATCTCATCTCCTTATCTCTTGATTTTTACTAATTTCATCTAAGGGTCGTGTTTATTCTCCACCTTTGATTTAATTTATCAAATTAAATCTTGTCCACACATTTGGGGATTGTTGCCCCAACCCTAATTGAGAGTTGTCACTTTGAATCTTAACCATTGATTCTAGGGCATCTCTCAATCTCTCATCTCATTCGTCTGTTCAAGATTGCATTTTTCTATAAAATGACAATCTTGATCTCATTTTTGGGATCGATCATTATTATCTCTTAGTATTTTTATAATCTCATTATTATCAATTGTCATATAATCTTAGGCTCATTGATAACTAGCATTTTAGGATTGAATTTCTAGTTTGCACATTAGTTTATTTTATAAATCCTTCAAAGGCTTTGTTAAGACTAGACATATAAAGTTTGCTCACAAATCTGAAGGCATCCATTATCACAACAAAGCTTGAGGAGGTACAATGGAAATCAGTCATGGAGTATAGGAATGGGTGAGATCTTTCCAGTTTCTTGCATTTCTTTACATTTCTCCTTTGTATTTGATTGTTTGATGTTTTTATTAACTTGCATGTGTTTCTAATCCAGATCTAACCTTGCAAAAAATAATCCTTCATTACAAGTACATACTACCATAATAATTGATAAGGTTGAGTACATACTATCATAACATTTGACAAGTTTGAATACATATTTAATATATATTCATGATATTGGTAAAGCCAAACACGTGCACAATATACTATCATAAGATTGACAAGATTGAACATATAAATAATATGTTGTCATGGTTTTAGCTAAATCAATCAAATGATAACAATACCATTATCAAAAAAAAGAAATAATATTCAACTAGGTTAAACCCTAACATGATAACAGAGTAAAATTTAAAACTAATTCCTTTATGAGATTACAAGCATGGAGTTGAAAATACCAAGATTGCTCAACAATACTCTAGTTTTTAGAGATCATTTCTAATTAATTGAATTATATATACTAAGACCTAATGGTTGAATGGTTTAGTCCCAACAAAAGCATACTAACCCTTATTAGGTGGAGAGTTGAATTTCTTCAAACCAAATATCAAAATCATGACCACATTTATTTGTAAGCAAAGTATAAAATAACAAAAATACTCCTTGCAATTTCTAAATTCAATATCTCTTCAAAACACATGGATTAAATAATAATATATTGAAAGTAAGGGTATGTTACATACTTGAAGTCTACACCTTTTAATAATCACAAAGAATTCTCAAATTCCTCTTCTTCATCCTTAACTCACCTCCATCCCTCCTTTTTGCATTCTCCCTTCCTCCTTAACATCTTCTCTCTCCACTTCGAACCCCACTCATTTCTTTCAAGCCATCAAATTATGAACTAAATACAGTTTATTGCAAAAAAAATTATTTCTACCACCACTTTTAACTGAAGTACCTCACAATTAATGCATATTAGTACAAGATCACTCTACTTTGGAGTTGACAACTCTTTGCTTCATTAAAATTGTTATTAATAGTTACAATTATCTCTATAATAAATATTCATATTTACACACACATATATATATGTATCTATTTATATATATGTATGTGTGTGTGTATATACATATATACACATATGCATATGTATATATGTATGTATATATATATACACACATACACATTTATATATGTGTATGTATATCCTTACACATATATACACATACATACATATATATGTGTGTATGTATATATGTGTGTATATTCATATATATACATTATATATACACATATACATACATACATATATATGTGTATGTTTATATATGTATGTATATGTGTGTGTATATATGTATGTATTTACATATGTATGTATGTATGTATGTATGTATGTTCTGACATATATATGTATGTATGTGTATGTATATTCATACATATGTATGCATACATATACACACATATACATGTAATAATACATGCACACATATATATGTAATCTCTTATATGATTAAAATATATATAAAAACTTATAATGAAAATGAATAAATTCTTATATATATTCATGCAAGGGGTTTATCTGATGAACATATGTTCATTTGAGAATAGTTTCACTTAATTTTGAATTAAAAACATAATGGTAATACAATTTATGAGATTAATTCCTAATCAACCAATTTGACAAAAATATAAAAATATTCTTACTACAATGCAATGCAATGCATAATTATTTTATTTTATATTTCAAACATTATCAAGTTTTAATAAATAAAATTGAAATCATATAGTGTGCAAGTGTGTTTGTGTTCTCAAGACTATGATACACATGAGTTTCTTTCAAATATGTTGCCCTCTCTTTAATGATGCTCTCCCTCATAATCCTAGAGGGAAAAGTTATCTCTTGCATCCACCCCATCCAACCAATTAGGTAGTTAGTCTGAAAAATATATGAGAATATATATTGCTAAAATATAATATAATCATTCATTATCATCTCAAGATAATTCAATTTCACATGTTCATCATTAACAATATCAACTAATATAAATTTGAATAATCATCATAGTATAATTTCTCATTAAACAAGATTTGGCATCATAATCAAAATGTAGCACAAAGTTTAACAAAATCTAGAGGCTAAAAAAATAGGGTGTGACATGTATATTCAATTTTATTTTTTTCAAAGTGACTAAATTCTAGTTTTGAGTGCTTATAGGTATTGTAGGATGTATATTTACTCCCCCCACAACAGGAAAAAAAAAACCCTTTTACAAATCTGACAAGTAAAAAGCAAGAAATGAATTTTTTTACTCTAGATCTAATATTTGCAAGCTTGATAAAAATTATAGATAATTAGGTTTAAGAATTATGTAGTTCTATGGACAAAAATTTTGATGTCGTAAGAGTCACAAAAAATGGAGATACAAGATAAAATTTATGAGCTTGAAAGCAAAAATAAGTAGATCTAACTTCAATAGGCAATAAAACTCATCAAAAAATTTGAAAAAATAAGAGCAATATTGGAAAGTTCTTGAAACCATGTTTCTAATGATATCTTATTTGTGGTAACTGATTTTGTATGCCCAAGATAAACCTAATTTCATAAAATAAGTCCAAAAAGGCAAAAAAGGTAGTCCATGGGGCTAAATATTTTGGTCCTTGGTTACCTAGGCATTGGGTATGGTGGCTAGCCACTAGGCTATAATGCCTAGTCACCCATGTGATGACAAATAGGGATTGGCATGAGATGGATCTTTGGTTGTGAAAAGTGGGTGGTTTCTAGGTAGTGGTGAGACATTGTCAAAAAACACAATTAATCATCAAAAAAAGTTCTCACTAAAAAATTAAAAAATCACCAAAAAAGTTAAAAAAACTTGCTACTATTTAAAAAAATTGCTAGAAAATTGTGCAAGTGCATGATTTTTTTTGCAAGAACCAAAAATGCTAACAAAAATTTGAAAAAAGGCTATTAAAACATACAATTAATATATTTTCCAGTATAGATTCATATGACTATATGGATTATATGTAATTGTATGAATTTTTTGCGTAGCTTTCATTAACACCCAAAAATACCTAAAATTTTCCTTGCTTGGATTTTAGCATTTGGAGTAGTGATATTAGGGATTTTGTATGTTTTGTATGCAACAATGAGGTTCGTTTTTCTCCAATATGCATTGTTTTAATGCTCAAGGCTAAATCTCTTAGAAAAAGGAAAGGGCATTGCAAATTTGGAGCTCTAATTCCATGTTGAAGTTTATTCATCAACCCTAAAACTCCTAATAATTGCCTGCAAGAAAAAACCTGTCATAAAAGAGAGAAAATACATTTACTATAAAATATTGAGAGTTCTATTGATGCAAAAAATAATGAATCAATGGTAAAATGTACAATGAATCACCCTTGATAAAGGATAAAGAAACCCTATGTAAGGATTAAATTAGATTAATACATGTGTCCCAATCCTATGACTTGAGAAAAAAGAACACATGACCTAAGTAAGCTTAAGTATTCTAGTGTAAAAAGGGACCTAGTAATCAATAAATTAGGTAATTACCTTTTTACTTTAATACCCATTGCATATATAAGTTTTCAAAATTATCAATTACATTGGTAGAGTTATGAAAAATAGCATTTTCAAGATTCAATAGAGTCCCACATCGATATCCATTTTTTAGTACCAAGTTCCCTCTTGTTATCGTACAACCATTATGATCAAATTTCATGTGCACTCAATAATAATTTATCTAAGACATTGAAACTAAATTTATTGCAAGACTTGAAACATGTAAATCATTAGTGAGATTTTTCTCTATCCTAGCATTTAATCATGGTTTTTACTTCCCTTTTCCAATAATTTGATGTGAAAATATGTCACCAATGAACACCTCATCACTACCATAATATTTTTAATAAGATAACCACTCCTCATGAGGAGTATCATGGTATCAAGCACTTAGATTAGTAAACCAAGAGTCATCGCTAGTTAAGATAGTAGAAATAAACAATGCATCACCACCATCATTATTAGAGGATTTACATGTGGAGGAATTATCAAATTTATTCTTCTTATTTGTATCTTCCTTTTTTACATAATCCCTCTCTAGATAGTCACACAACACTTCACTCTATTATGCTCAGGGGTTTTCAATTGTCCTTTAGATTTAGATCTATCATTAGATTTCTTTCATTCCCCTTTTGAATTGCCTTTATCCTTTGACCTTCCCTAAACATACAATGCATCCTTCAAGCCCTCTTGCATGGATTCTATCCTTATTTCTTCACTATGTAAATTAAAAACAAGGGCATAAAATTTTGGATCTATAGTAGAACTATTTAGAGCAACCATTAGATTTTCCCAAGAATAATGCAAAGAACAAAGCATTGATATACATTTTTCCTCATCTTTTATTTTAACATCAATATAACTTAATTGACTCAAAATCAAATTAAAAGTATTAATATGTTCTATAACCAAGTCTCCCTCGGTACATTTTATGGTACAACTTATTAAAAAGACTCTTTATTTGGTAAATATCACCTATCATCTTCTATAGACTAAATATGATAGCCCCATCTTAAATATTTAAGAGGAAAAAATGTAAGATATGATAAAATGGTTCATGATTCCTTCTTGACTAAATTTATAAGTCTTCATATAATATTTCTACATGTTTTCTTTCATTTGAGGTAACTCTCCATTGATCCCTCTCGTGCAAGAAATCCTCTATCTTTTTCATCTAGAACTCATACTTGGAGCCATTTAATTTCTCAATATTTGAAAGAGGTGTGCTAATCATGGTTCCAACCACTCAAAAAAATTCAAAACCAATAATTCAAGAACTCCCACTACATCTAAAAAACCCATAACATTTCTAAGAAAGGTGTACTTCTCTAGTCAAAATTGAATCTTTCATACCCACATTGAGAAACATGGCAAACTACTAAAGTGAAATCATAGGAAAATAGTGAACTAATTTGATATATCGATTAAAGTAGAGTGTGATTCCAATTCAAATAATGTGAAGAATCATGTAGGAATTCATATTAGAAAACTCATAATAAACACATAATAGTGAAATTTACATGTATAAACCCTTTTGAAAAATTCTATCACTAAAGATACTAAACTTGTATTAATCAAGAATAAACCAATACATCATTATAATCCACTCTATCTTCTTTATCCTGACAAAATTTAGATGAGCTAACCTTACTTCACTTGTAATCAATCATAAAATAAGTATCCTATGTCTCTAATACATAAAGAAAACTAAATCAAGAAACCATAGATGATTTATAAAACTAGTGGCAAAAATCACAAGCCCAAAAGTAGGTGTCCGACTTCCACAAGTAAATATCTAACACTCCATATTTATGAATAAAATCTCTCATGTAATAGTGATTAACTCATGAGTATGCAACCCCTACCATTATCTAAGAAGAATTCAATTTTTAGCTACAAAGCATGACCCTTTGTATTCTAATATGACCTTTCATATTCCATGTCTATGTAGCCAAATATTATTTGTTGAAGAATAATATTAAATAAACATTATCCCCACCATACATGGGCATCCAAATTTTCCCATCTAAATGTGCTAAAAAAATACAATAATTGTCTATCTACTCATATTATTATATACATTAGACATAAGGAATTGCAAGCTAGATATCACCTAACCCAACATTTCAAGTTCTAGCATCTACTTAAAAAATCTCTTATGGTTTTCTTCATCACATTTAAATTGTACAAAATCAAAGATTGTACAGTTTCTACATTCACATCATTTTTGAGGTTTTTCATTGGAACAATGCTAAGAAATGGTACTATATATCGTGTAAATCGATATCTTATCAACTTAGCTACTCAACCACCTAAAGATGTATCTCTTCTTCTTAACAATCAAAATATTCCAATTACCAGTCTCAACACCTTTTATAAATAGTTGATAATATAGTTTATGTCTACGAATAATTTAATTTCCCTATGATTATTCCTAAGATTTCATACTAAGTTGACTTGATTATTTTGAGGATGTGAAAGCTTGTAAGAATGGTAGTAATTTATGTAGAAAATAAATTTATGTATTGTATTTTGTTTGCTAATAATATTCCATAAAATAGTAAGTGAGATCATATTATTCCTTTTAAATTTCCATATATATGATAATTGATATGATATCAAATTTTATATATGATAATTGATATGATATCAAATTGAGTCTTTTCTAATGTAAAAAAAAAATCTTGTTAGAACTTGATGAAGTTTGCTTCTTTAAAATACAAAGAAGTCAACTTCATCTTCACCTTCATAGTGTTTCTTTATATGTAATATAAAACTTCATCTTGAACCTTTTGTATGCTTTTATAGTTTTCAAATAATCCTTAGATATTTGATTTCCTCTCTCAGGAAAAATAATTATATTCTAACCGATAGTGTTTGTCTTTTTATTTGGCATCTCCAAAATTAGTAGAGTTACAATTGTATGCTACGAAAAAATAAAGATTTTATCAATTAAATATGGTATAAGAACCAATAAAGTGTAGTAAAATGATTTGTTATTGTTAATTGTTATCCTCAAATCCAGTTGTGCTCGATTCATAGGATAAAGCCCTATGAAATTGGTATGTTTTATAGTCCTGTGTACTCTAAGCATGAAAAATGAGGTGAGTTTACATTTTCCTTCATGTGTGTTCCTGAGCCTTGAATCGTCCCTTCAAACGTTCATCCTTCATCATTTCTCGAAAAATTTCAAAACGAATACTTTGTCAATTTTCAGTCTTCCGGAGTTGAAATTTTTTTGCCCATACAAGGGCATTGTTTTTTAGTGCCCCTACATGAGCGAGGTTATTAATTTTTTTCTAATTATTGGAGCATTTTTTTTCAGCGCTCCTACACTCTATCCCCACTCTTCATATGTTGAAGCACTGATTTTCAGTGCTTTGACATGAGTTTTGTTTAGTTTTTGAGTGTTGGAGTGGTGTTTTCCACTGCTTTTACATCTTTGTTTTCCATCATATTTTAAATATGTAAGGGCGATGAAAATCACCACCCCTACATGTCCCTGCCATCCACATGCATGAAATTAATGCAACTCATGGTTCATTAATTATATGTTTTTAAAGTCTTTTTACTGGATTTTAAAGTCGTTGTTATCTCATTTTATTGTTTATTAAGCTTGACTACTTTTTTCCTCCTCGCCCCTTACATTCGAGATTTCTCCAAAGCATATTTTCATCATCGAAGCTCACATGGGATTCTTCATTCTATGGTTTTTGTTCTTCTACATTTTACTAGTGTGTTCTTCATTTATTTTTATTCTCTCTTCACTCTGTCTTGTAGGGTTTTGGTATCATTTGTAATGTTCTTTACTGTCTTTTTCTTTGCATTTTCTTTTGTTTCTCATTTTTTTCTTTCCTCCATTTGTTTTATTTTTCAAACTCCTTTTTTCCTAGCCTTTTAGGGTTTTCGTTGTTTCCTTGATGTTTTTCATCGCTCGATGATTTTCATGTCATCTACCCTAACACCATATCTTATGCTCTTTATCGAAGCCCCACATGAAGAGGCGGTATTTATTACCGCTAACTCATCCATGATTTTCCCTTGTGTAATGACATTAATTTTTAGTGCCTATTATAGAATGAGCACATGCACTAGTAGTGAAAATCATTGCTTATTTGTGTTAGATTCTTTCCTGGATGTTGAGGCAACAATTTTCACCACTTCAAAAAACTTAGCTCATTTCCCCTTGATGCAAAGGTGCTAATTTTTGTCACCTTTGCATGCAAAGTGTTGTGCCAAGATAAATATGTATAAGCAAGATTTTTCACCGATATTACATGAAGTCACCCTTCCAAGAGTTGTTAGGGCATTGAAAAATAATGCTCATTGATTGAATTTTCCAAGCCTTCCCAAAACATGTAGGAGTGTTGTTTTTCAGTGCTTGTGCAAGAAATGCAAAACTTCCAAGTGTAAGGGAGCTAATTTTTAGCACCCTTGCACAAAAAACAAAAATAATCACTAACGCTCAAAATCATTCCAAATTGCTTTTCAAAATTTGTTCCTTTTGCAATTACTTCATTTTTTCGTGCTCCATAGCTCACGTTCACTTCCTTCAAAGTGCTTGACTAGCTTCACACATTTCAATTGCTCCCATGATGCATATTCTCCTGATGTTTGATAAGTTCATGTTTCCTCGCAGTTACCTTTAGCTCTTATCAAGTATTCCCTAAAGGTGGTTTCCAATGATCTCTTGTGATCTTAATGAAAATATAAGAATATCCTTCATCATCTAAAAAAACAAAAATGAAGTACAAGTATCAAGGTGTATGCCCGACCACTATTGTGATGTCTAAGATCGATGAGACTAAGGAGATAGAGATTGGTCACATTAACATGGAGGACTTTGTAAAGAGGATAGAAAATCAACCATTGGAAGGAGACTTGCAAGCAATTTTCCATAGTAATATTCATCAAGTGGCTTCATTTCCAATTTTTGCTCATTGCTCAAATTTGTCTTAAAGGTTGCTTCATGCTATATTAAGGATGATAGGAGTGTTAGAGATTCTTCTGGGCAATTTATGATGAGATTGGATACAAAATTATTTGACATAGTTTTCCAATTCCAAACATGGAAAGGTATAAAAGTATTTCCATTCAACAAGGTCAAGAGGCTTACAACAAAGATCAGAACAAAGCCAAAAAATTGATCAATTCATAATGGTTAAGACTCTAAGGCCCACCATTGCTCGATGGCCCAAAGGTCTTCCATGAAGTGACTTCAAGGAAGATGTTTGAGACATGATCACTCTTCTAAGCAAGGTGAAAGGTTTACCTGTCTCATCTAATTTCCAAGATTGGATGTATGAGTACATCTAAATCATCATGAGGAAGAACACACACATAGATTGTCGTACATAGATTAGTGATGAGATTCATAAGAAACTAGTCAATATACAAAAAACCTTGAAGTTCTACATGACTTCCTACCTGGTGTATGTTGTTGCTATCATGAGACAATTTCCAGGATTGACAACGAAAGGAAACAAAAGTGTTGTGCCATTATATGATTTATACTCTCATATCACTTTGGGAGGGAGTATCAGGCATTTTAGGAGATTCAATGATGCTTTCTATATGCCTCTTAGTTTTATGTTTGATCCAACTCTATAAAAGAAAAGAATATCTCATGAGGCATCGAAAGTTGTTAGCAAGTTTGGATGTATTTTCTTACAGTTTCCCACTTTTACATATTTGAGAGTAGGGTGCTACATTGGATGCCCATATATTTTTCCAAGATATCTTTTCGATAGGTGAGTTTTGATGGAATTATGTAGAAAACTAATTACAGTACACAATGAAAAATAGGCTTTAAGTTTCCAATTGCTATCGGAAGGTATTCTATTCAAAGTGTGTAAAAGGCCAAACCAATAGCAGCAAAGATGTAGATTATGACCATTAGGTCATATAGGTATAAACATGATTTTGATTATAGTGATGTCAATAGAAAATTCAAGAAGATTCATAATCACGTCTATCATTTTGAAGACATGTAGGTAGAATGTAGAGATGAAGAGGACATCCGTAGAATGGAATTTTGTAGATTAATAGTGGAGCAGATCAGACATTTAGGGTTGGTTGATATTCTAGAGGATTTTGAAGATCCTGGTGATATTCTAGACTCTACATGTGAAGAAGAGGAGATTGCCAGTAAGCCCTTACCTCCAATTCAATGGTCCAAGAAAGAGAGCATTTCCATTAGGGAAAGACTTGCTCCCATTCTACACAACACAAGTAAATGGTTGCAGAGGCATGGTTTTTTATTGAAATCCTTCAAAACAGAGTCCAAGGGAGAGAAATCAGAAAGTGAATCCAGCTACCAACAAGAACTCCAAACTAATTATAGAGTTGTTGTTATCCCCTCTTCTTCATATAGAAATATTAAGCTTAAATTCACTTATGAAAAAAGTACGGTACAAGCAACTGAAGAGGAGCAGACTACTGATGAAGAACAACCATCTAGAGAGGAACGAGAACTTGCATCTAAGGAGCAACTAGAAGAAGAAGAAGAAGGGAATGAAAGTGAAGAATCTAAAGAGTTTGTAGAAGATGAACAGTCAGAAGAGGATCAAGGAGAGGAAGAAGGTAATGAGGAATAAGAAAGGGATAATGAGGAAATGTGGTTATCTCCCTATGAGAACATCATTGACAATCCCCCTCATACCTCATCACTTGTTACTACCACTACTCCTCACACTCCTCCAAATACCACTACTCCTCCACCTCCTCTTCCTACTTCACCTCCTCCTACAATTACTTTACATGCATTGAAGGTAAGTATTCCTCCATCAACACAATTAATTCTTTCCACTCCCTTCATGGGATCCATCTTACAAAGTATTGATGTTTCCTCAAGTTCCCCATCATCTATCCCAAGTCTATTCTCACCATCATATGATATTTTTTCCGAAGCTAAGTTTGATCAGTTTATGAGGGAATCATTGCAAGATCCGCCTAGTTTGCAAAATCCTAGTGCAATCATGACAAACACAACACCAATTGTTACCACAAAACTTGTTCCTATAGAGGAAGCTGCCACATAGGAATTATTTGTGATTCAAGAAGGAAATACTTCATTTATTCCTCCTTGTTTAACCTCACAAGCATCAAGCATAAGAAATAAACGGTTTCTCCAAATGAGCTAGATCTTGAGAGATAGTACTTCCAAAAGACAAAGGGAAGAAAAAGGCAAAGATTCACTCTAGATTACATGTGGACAAATCAGGTCATAAATATGTGGATTTTGTTGCACCTCCACAAAATAAGAGTGAGATTAGTATGGAATATTACACCATGACAAGTATTCAACTAGAAAGGTCACTAATGCAAGTTCCAAGGAAGATGCACAAGTGACTCTAAATGCATTGGTAGATAGTCTTGATAAGATGGAACAAGCCAAGAATATGTATAAAGAGAAGGTTGAACATTATGCATCAGCATTGAGAAATATCATGGGGACCTCAGAGAACGTTCAACCAATGGCTATGATGAATGTTGAAGAACCAACAATTCAAAAAGTGGAAAATTACTACTCCAAAGGTAAAGTGTTGTATGAGTTTATTGATAAAATAATAGAGCAGGGCTCACAACTCATAATTATTGTTGATGGAAAGATTGCCCAAGTATCCAAGATAAATTTAGAGTTGGATAAATAAGAATGCACAGTTTCCATGGAACAAAAGGAGATGGAACGAAGTCTTAGATTTTGGTTATAAATGAAGGAGACAAATTTGAGCAAACTATTAGAAGTTGGGGTTATTCTCGACAAAGAAAAGTATGTGGAAGTAAAAGAGTCTTTTAAGAACCGTTTATAGGTTATCAAGGCCCTCGTCAAGGACATACAACAAGTGTAATAATATTTCAAAGGACATTGTATTGTTATGGTGAATGGGATTGAAGAGTTGTCGAAAAAACTCCTTGATGACAATCATACTTTCCTCTCGACAAGTGAGATTGCCCAGATTTTCAAAGAAGCTATTCAAAAGCAGGTAGAAGATGAAGCCTTTTCAATGAATTCAATGTATGCATTGTGTGATGTACAACTCACTTTGTAAAACATCAAAATGAATCTAGATAGGTGCAAAGATATTTGCTCCACAACAAGGAAGTCAATCAGAAAAGTTCACACAATCATTGACTATATCGTTGGACTAGATGAGGTGACCATGCAAGAGATCAAGAAGAAGTATGAATATTTCTAGGCCAAGAGCAAGGAACCATAAAAATCTTCTTACATATCCATAGTTAGATAGTTCCCATGCTTTTTTCTATGCTTTATGTAGATAAGTTTTGACATTTTACATGTCATTTTGAAAAATGTAATTACATGTAAAAATGAAGATGTTCTCCTATATTCATGGATAACACCTTTGAATAAGTCAATAGTTGGTTAGGGTTTTTCCTAGATTAGCTCTCCTCTCCTATATATCTATAAATATGAGAGGATTCCTTTGTATTATTTACCTTTTTTCTAATGCAACAAAGTGTTTCTCAATTGAGAAGCAACTTTGAAACTTTGAGTTCTAATTGTGAAATCATTTTCAAGTCAATAAAGAAGGATAAATTGCATACCAAACTTTGAGTTGGGTCAATTTAAATGTATGTGAATTTTCTTATGTCATTCTCATATGTTTATCTTATGATTGGGTTGGATCAATGTTGCTTTATAAATTGACATTGAAAGGCTTTCAAGATAATTTGTGTAGACTTTGTGTTGTGCCTTTTCCTTGGAATCACATAATTACTGATAATATTGGTGAGTTATCTTTAAGACTTTGTACTTGATTTGTTCATGTTGCTCAAGAATCTATTTTTAAGGTATATTGAAGACTATATGCTTCATTTACGTTGTTGGTTACTCTATTGTTGAATCCATCATTGAAGACTATGGAATGAATTTGTGCCTCTGTGAGCCTTTTGGTTACGTACTTTATTGCATTGGTACTCCTAGACTATGCTTTGACAAGTTAGAAGTATTGGGATTACTACTTATATTTTATTTAGAGTTGTATTGCATCTAGAAATATAAAATCGTGGAGCATTGTAAACATATTCTCTAAAAAAAGAGAGAATCATGAGTGTGACACCCCCATATAATTTATATAGTGTATATATTAGAATAGTTTAATTTTCAATTTCATAAGCAATAAGAAGGGCACCTCTCCTTTGAGAGAGGAGAGATTATATCTCACATAACTGTGGTTGAAGTTAAGTTTTGTAATCTGTAAAAGGGATTACATAATTTTCACCCAACAGTTTTTTGGTGACTCCACTGGGTAATGAAGCATGCAATCAAAGCCTCATGCTTTCGATTGAAGTGAATACACACTCCAGTATCTTATTGTGATCTTGTGTATATTATTATTGTTGATTTCTCTTTTGTTACAAAGTCTACATTCTAGTTGGCAAAAGTTATACATGAGATCTAAGGGCACAAGGTGTGGTGGATCCATTTTATCAATTGTTATAGTGACATAAAATTCTTCCTTCTCCTCCATGAGAAAGGTCTCCGCTACATCATATTGTAAGCTATCCTCTATGAAAAACTAAGATCACTGCTTCTAAGCAAATCTTCTATTTTCCATAAAGTTCAAGTTTAGGTACCTGTTATTCAAATCGCTATGGCTCAACCACCTACAAGACCTTGGGGTAATTTTTTTGGCCCTCTTAGTTTGGCAGGCCCTTTACACGAACTTCCACATGTCTCACGAAAGAATATCCCAAAGTTCTACGACGACGACAAGTAGCATCCTGATGAGCACATCACTACCTTTTACATTGTTTGTGGTGTTCTTGGTGTTGAACATGAGGATTTTTTCATAATATTGTTCATTGAAACTTTACAAGGAGTGGCTGCAAAATGGTTTTATACTCTTCCTGCTACTATGGTTACTAATTAGAATACTCTTCACACCAAGTTTGAAGAAATATTCAAACCTACTGAAGATGCACATGCCTTGTTGGCACAACTTACAACCATACAATAAGAAGCCCATGCACCCATGTGTGAGTTCATGGTCAAGTTTAATAAGCTGGTGACAAGGATTACTACAGTGGAGAAACCAACGAGCCATAATCTAAAGTGTTTCTTCATCAATACACAACTCCCCAAGGTGAGTTTTCTTTTGCATAGAGAAAATTTTGCTAACATTGAAGAAGCTCAACAGTTAGCTATGAGTCTTGAGGATGACATGATTCTTGTCAGTGAAATAAGAATGAATAAAAATAGAAAAGTGAAAGTGTCAAGTTCTTCAACCTCCAATACCAATTCCAATTTTTTCAATCCTACATGGTTCAAAGATTGGAAAATGAAATCTTGACTTTGAAGAAGCAAGTTGCTAATAATAATTCTTACAAAGATGTTCCAAGAAGGACTTTCCCCAATTATTTTGGAAATAGAAATAAAAATCAACTTCCTACACCACAAGGAAGGCTTGCTTTGGAAGCTCCACCAACCAATACTACAGTGGGGTATTATGAAGATGAACAAGATGAGTATGCACAACTGGATTATCTTATGGAAGAAAATGTTGATCTTTTTCAAGATGAAGAAATAAACCCAGCTAGCGACTCCAATATTGGCTATTTGCAAATAGCAAATGAATCTAATGATGAGGACTTGGTGACTAATACATATGTTGTTTTCATGTGGTCACAATAAAATCAACTTGATCAAGCTAAAGTTTCTGCTCCATAATCAAAAGACAAGCCGATGATAACCATTGAAAAAGAGGATCTTCTTTGCCTTGGCAACCGAAAGTCGTAGCAAATAAGCAAGTAAGTGCTCCTTGTCCTCCTCCTGTAGTTCCTTTTGTTCCAAAATCCATTGTCTAGGTTCCTAAGACTAGTGTGCCCTTTGTTAAACCCATAAATGAAGTTACTACATCTTCTTTGCAAATTTATTTCCAAGATTTTGATATCATTGACAATGCAAAGAGGATAAAAATCCAAATGTCTGAAGTTGAATACCTCAAAGCAAATCCTGACCAATTTGATAGGCTTGTCGAGTTTGTTAGGTATAAATGAATTAATCCTAGTAGGGATTCATCTCCTGATGTTCCTGTTGCACCAAAACCAAAGCCTCCACAAAATAACCTAGTTTATATACCTCCATCTACTTTTGGATGTATTGGTTCATTCTTTATTCCTTACTTGTTAATAGTTTCAAACTAAGTAATTGTGTTATAGAGAATTTTATGCCAGCCAAGGTATCCATGACTTTGATTTTGAATCTTAAAAAACCTTTTAGACATTTTTTCTCCATGGAGAACAAGCAAGTACCTCTAATCGAACAGATTAAGGATGCACAGTTTGCATTTGCTACGTATCCAAAAAAGAAGATCAAGATGATAGTTTTAGTAGCAGATGTGCCAGAATCTTATGGAATTATCCTTGGACATAATTTTTGTAAAGATGTCAAAGGAGAGCTTAACATGGATATGTCATAAGCTAGAATACCCATAAAGGGTGTGATGCAGAAGTTGGTTCTTAAAAGGGAGTTAAAATTCTCAGTAAGTAAGTCTGACGACCCAAGAGCTCAAATTTTATTTGAGTCTTCAGGTGTTGATACCTATTATCTGAACCTTCATCAAAATATGAGTCAGAAAGTGTTGGCTCATCTTCACCACAAAATGAATCATCATTAGATGATTTGTCTATCTTAGATTATGAAGCTTCATCAAATGATGAAGTTACAGATTTTGATGTTGTCAGTCTTGGTGATCCGAATGAATTTTAGGTGATTGAGTTCAATGGCAGTTGTTCTTCCACCAGTTCAAGAGCTAAAGTTGTCTTTGTATCACCCAAAGGAAAGGTTTTTCCTTTTTCTTTTAAATTGCAGTTTGATAATACTAATAATATAGTTCAATATGAAGCTTTGTAATTAGGTATGCAAGTTGCAAGTAAGAAAGGTATTAAGAATATGCATGCCCAAGGTGATGTTGAGTTAGTAGTCTATCAGATGAGGAATATGTATCAAAAAAATAATGACAGACTAAGGCATTACCATAATCTTGTTTGGGATTACATTGAGGAGTTTGATGCTTTTGACATTTCTGTAGTTCCAAGAGAATACAATGACAAAGTTGATTCCTTAGCAGTTTCAGCTATGCTCCTAATACCACACAAGGATTTTCATAGTCATACTTATACCATTGAATTGGTCTTCCATCCAAGTGTTCCTGACAACTCATATAACTGGCAGATTTTTAATGATGATCATCATATTGATGTCTTTTTAGAAAAGGCAGAAAACTTTGATGAGTTGTACTTTTAAGGGAGTGATTCTCCATCCTGAGAGTCTGCCTCTAAATTTGATCCAGTTATAGGCGAAGAATTTTTTCAGCTCAAAGGAAATAAAATTTATAAGGGATTGGTAGCCCTTGAGAGACTTTTTGACAAGCATTATCATTACGTCAAAAATCAACTTTCAAATTTTGACTCAACAAATGAGATTGAGTAGATTAACTTAGGAACTGAAGTAGATCCTAAGTTGGTAAATATAAGAAAGTGTTGCACACCTGAAGAAAAGAAAAAAATTGTTGAATTACCATAGGAATATATGGATGTATTGGCATATTCATATGAAGATCTAAAATCTTTTCGTCCAAAGGAGGTGCAACATGAAATTCCACTCAAAGTTGGAGCATTGCCTTACAAGCAGGAGCAAAAGAAATATAATCCAAAGATTTTTGGAGCTATCCTTCCAGAGATTCAAAAGATATTGAATGCATGAATTAAATTTCCCATCCATCATTCAACATGGATAGTTAATATTATTCTTGTTCACAAAAATAATAGTGAGATTCACATTTGTGTGGATTTTTGAAATCTAAATCAGCTATCACTGAAGGACAATTATCCTCTTCCAGTGATGGATCAAGTTCTTCAAATGGTGACCAGATCTGAGATGCTTTCTATGCTAGATGGATTCTCTAGTTATAACTAGATAGAGGTTAGTCCAAATGATCAGCACAAGACAACCTTTACAACACCATGGGGTAATTTTGCATATCGCAGAATGCCTTTTGGTCTTATTAATGCTAGTGCCACATTCCAGCGTGCTATGGATTTGGCTTTTATGATGTAATAGGTAAATTCATTGTATTTTACCTTGATGATATTACAATATTTTCCAATAAATGAAATGAGCATTTCTATCATTTAAAGCAAATCTTGGAGAGGTGCTAAAAACATGAAATTTCCTTAAATACCCATAAGTCAATTTTGGGGGTTATAGAAGGTAAAATTCTTGGTCACATTGTGTCTAAGGAGGGTATCAAGATTGATCCCAAAAGGCTCAAAATTATCTAATCTCTTACTTTTCCATCAAGAAATTTGTTCATTCCTTCTTTGGAAAGGTGAATTTTCTATGAAGATTTGTACCATATTTTGTATAGAAGACTCGTCATATTATTAATATGATGAAAGGTATTGTAGACATAGAAAATATACATGCACCTGATCCTGGTTTACTAACATCACTTTTTTCTAAATCATACTCTCAACTTATCATCACCTTTCATCCCTTAATTAAATAAATCATTATTTATTTAATTAAGTATTTCTCCTCTACTGATTAAATTAATCAATTTAATTTAATTAATCCTCTATCTTTGTTCATTTAAATAATTCATTTTATTTAAATCAAATCTCTAAAGTCCTATTAAATTGAATAAATTAAACCTTATTTAATTTAATCTAACATTATCCCCCTTAGTTAAATAAATCAAAACATTTATTTAATTAAACCTTTCCTCTCAATTTCTGATTTAAATCAATTCATAAATCTAAGTCAAAATTGTCAAATCACCTAATCTCTCATTAAATTGATCAAATCTTGATTAATTTAATCTCAATCACTAAAATCCTCTAGATTTTGCAACTTGCACCAATAAATCAATTTAATTGATTTATTAATTCATCTATTTTCCCTCAACTTGGCATCAAAAGGGAATATTCTTCAAATTTGAAAAATTCCTCCAAAAGATGGGTACTTCCAACAAGGCATTTAATGCCTCTTACATGTCCTTGGCCTTGAGCCAAGTGACATTAACTCCATTTCCCTTCCCTCTAAACTTGCCAACTTTCAAATTCAAAATTTGAATCTAATATCATTTATTGGCTCATTCATCAAAATGTGCACAACCTTCCTCCATTCACATCTTGACAAGTGGCACTTGGCCATTGGATGTTGAATGATCCTAGATTTCTCAATTTCACTCTCTTTTCCAACTTGGAAATCTATAAATGAGAGACTCTTCCTCTCATTCTAACATCCCCAATTTGAGTAAACTTACTATACTCAACTTCATTGTCATCCACCATTTTAGAAAAGTTACTCTCTTCATATTGAGAGCTAATTTTATCTATTTCCATCACCATAGCTAGGTTATTGCAGGTTTTCTCAAGAACTCATCTTGTTCTTCATCAACAAAAGTAAATCAATCTCCATCAAATCATCAAGCTTACAAAGGAGTTGGGAAAGGGCCAATTTTGACACATCAATTGGTACCAACTCCCCCATGGGATCAAGAGTTTGCTTGCTTAATTAGGATTGTTTTAGTTTCTTATTTTTTGTTCTTGTTTTTCCTATTTTGAGCATAGTAAATGGATTTCATGGGGAATCCTTTTTCTTACTTGCAATTGAATCTAATTGTGTGTTTTCTTCTCATGTTTGTGCAGGTATAAGGATTGGGGTTCATAGATACTACCACTTTTCATTGGAAAATAGAAGGAAAAGTTGCATTTGATAATATCAAAGAGGTTATTTCTCATGCACCAGTGTTATTTTTCCCATAGTACACAAAAGAGTTTATAATGTATAGTTATGCTTTTGAGCATACACTTTCAACAATTTTGGTGCAAGAGAATAGTGAGAGATTTGAATCGCCTACCGTGTTCATGATCTATCCCTTGAAGAATCATGAACTAAACTATTCCAAAATGGAGAAACACACTTTTGTTGTGGTTAAGGTAGTGAAACATTTCAATTTTTACATTCTTAACAGCCATGTCAGAGCCTTGGTTTCAGATTCAACTATCAAGTCCATCTTGACTCAACAGGAGTTTGGTACAAAAAGGGGCAATTGGATTGCCAAAGTATAGGAATACGACATGGACATCAATCCCACCAAGCTGGTGTGTGGGTGAGGTTTATGTCACCTCATTGTTGATAATAATCCTAATGAAGAAGTTTTAGAATCTGAGGAGGTAAGTCCGAATGAGTTTTTGATGGTGTTGTTTGTCAGTACTAATGGTGAACAGTATTCAAACATTGCACATTTCCTCACATATGGAGAATGTCTGGACCACTTGACTCCAAAGGAGAAAAGAACCAACAAACTCAAATAAAAAAATTACGTCTTGTGGGACAATGGTTTGTACAAGTGGGGTTTTTCTGGTACTTTCTTGCATTGTGTTGATAAAGCACAATAGGAAAAATTGTATCTTTCCATGATTTAGCTTGTGGTGGACATTTCTCAGCACCAATTACAACCCACAAGATCTTGAGGGTGAAGTATTATTGGCCTACACTTTTTCAGGATGCATACTTATGGGTGCGTAAATGCAAACTATGCCAATAGTTCATAGGTAAACCAAAGTTGGTAGCTCTACCCTTGAAACCGATCGTCATTGAAGATCCCTTTCAACAATGGGGGATTGATTTAATTGGCATAGTTGAAAGGGGGATTGATTTAATTGGCGTAGTGAATCCACCTTCCAGTGCAGGACACACCTATGTCCTCACCGCAATTGATTACTTCACCAAATGGGTGGAGGCAATACCAATTAAGCATGCTAATTCAAAGGTAAAATGCAATTTCTTGAAGGAAAATATCATATCCAGGTTTGGTGTGCCGAACAAAATTATTGTTGACAATGCTTTTGCATTCTTATCAAGCAAGATTACATTTTTTTTCTTTGAGCATGGTATTACATTTCACATTCATTTGAATATTACCCACAAGGTAATGGTCAAGCTAAATCAAGTAACAAAAACTTGGTTACTATAATTCAAAAGCTTGTGGATGAGAATCAACGTTTGTGGCATGAAGTGTTGTATGATGTTTTATGGGAAAATAGGATCACTCCAAAGTGGGCGATAGGCATGTCCCCATTTCAACTCTTGTATGGGTTGAATGCTGAAATTCCCATTACATTGGAACTACCCACTCTCAAGTTGGCCAAGGCCATTGAGGATGAGACTTTTGAAAGTTCAATTGATAAGCGAATTATGTATCTCTCTGAATTGGAGGAGAAACGAGTTCAGGTGGCCAACCATATTATGAAACATTAGGAACAAGTTAAAAATCTTTTCAACAAGAAGGAAAAGTCTTGTGATTTTCAAGTTGGAGATCTTGTGCTCTTGTGGGACAAGAGAAGAGAGCCAAAAGGTATGCATGGAAAGTTCGATTCACTATGGACGAGACAGTTCAAGATTCTTCAGCTACATGGTGAAATTAGATTTTTTTGTCATACAAAGATGGGACACCATTTTCTCTTCCACATAGTGGGTAGCATCTAAAACACTTCACTCAATAAGGTGGTAGATGTTTTATATAAAAATTTGTACAGTCTTAGTGTCTCTTTATTTTTGTTTCTTGAATCTATGCATAATGGATGGATAAAGGAACTTGGATTCTAAATTTCTTCTCCCTTCATTCATTTCTAATAATAATCAAAGGAAACTCCCCAACTAGAGCCAGTTGTTATCCTTGAATCTAGTTGTGCTCAATTCACGGGATAAACCCCTACAAAACTGGACCGTTCCATAGTATCATCTACTCTAAGCACACAAAATGAGGAGAGTTTACATTTTCCTTCATGTGTGGTCCTGAGCCTCGAATCATCCCTTTGAGTGCTTGTCCTTCATCATTTCTCAAAAACTTTCAAAATGAATGTTTTGTCGATTTTTAATCTTCGGGAGTTAGAAATTTTTTGCCTGTGCAATGGCATTGTTTTTAGTGCCCCTACATGAGAAAGGTTATTAAAAAAATTCTAAGTATTGGAGCACTATTTTTAAGCGCTCCTACACTCTGTCCCCACTCTTCATATGTTGAAGCATTGATTTTCAGCGCTTTGACAAGTGGCGTTTCGTTTAGTTTTTGAGTGTTGGAGCGGTGTTTTTCACCGCTCTTACATATTTGTTTTCCATCATATTTTGAATATGTAAGGGCGATGAAAATCATCGCCCCTACATAGTCCCGCCCTCCACACGTGCATAATTAATGCAACTCATGGTTCATTTATTACACATTTTTAAAGTCTTTTTAATGGATTTTAAAGTCATTGTTATCTCATTTTATTGTTTATTAAGCTTGACTACTTTTTTCCTCCTCGCCCCCTAAATTCGAGATTTATCCAAAGTGGATTTTCATCAGCAGGGATTGCATGGGATTCTTCTTTCTAAGGTTTTCATTCTTCTGTGTTTTACTGATACACTCTTCATTTATTTTTATTCTCTTCTTCACTCTGTCTTGTAGGGTTTTGGTATCATTTGTAATGTTATTTACTATATTTCTTTGCATTTTCTTTTGTTTCTAGTTTTTCTTCTTTCCCTCGTTTGTTTTCTTTTTCAAACTCCTTTTTTCCCTAGCTTTCTAGGGTTTTTTGTTTCCTCGGTGTTTTTCACCACTCAATGATTTTCATGTCATTTGTCCTAACACCATATCTTATGTTATTTCTTGGGGTCCCACATGAAGAAGTGGTATTTATTACCGCTAACTCATCCATGATTTTCCCTTGTGCAATGACGTTATTTTTTAACACATTAACATTATAGAATGAGCACATGCATTAGCGGTGAAAATCATCGCTTCTTCATGTTAGATTCTTTCTTAGATGTTGAGGTGGAAATCTTGACCACTTCAACAAACTTAGCTCATTTCCCCTTGATGCAAAGGCACTATTTTTTACCGCCTTTACATGTAAAGTGTTGTGCCAAGCTGAATATGTATAAGCAAAATTTTATGCCACTATTACATGAAGTCACCCTTCTAAGAGTTGTCAGGGCACTAAAAAATAATGCTCATGCATTGAATTTTCCAGGACTTTCCAAAACATGTAGGAGCAATGTTTTTCAGCGCTTGTGCAAGAAATGTAGAACTTCCAAGTGTAAGGGCACTAATTTTTAGCACCCTTACACAAAAAATAGAAAGTTTCACTAATGCTCAGAATCATTTGAAATTACTTTCTAAACTGTGTTCCTTCCATAATTGCTTCATTTTTCACACTCCATAGCTCACGTTCAAAGTGCCTGACTAGCTTCATGCATTCCAATTACTCTTGTAATGCATATGCTCCTAACGTTTGATAAATTCATGTATCCTTACAGTTACCTTTAGCTCTTATAAAGTATTCCCTGACGGTGGTTTTCAGTGATCTCTTGTGATCTTAATGACAATAGAAGAATCTCCTTCATCATATAAAAAATAAAAAATGAAGTACAGTATCAAGGTGTCTACCCAACCACTGTTGTGACTGTAGACATGGAAAATGTACAATTTGGTTTGGCACACTTGATCCTAATTACTAACAACATTTACTCCAGAATCATACTCTCAGCTTTTCGTCATATTTTGTCTCTTAGTTTAATAAATCATTGTTTATTTGATTAAGTCTTTCTCCTCCATTGATTAAATTAATCAATTTAATTTAATTAACCTTATGTTTCTATTTAATTAAATAAATCATTTTATTTGATTAAAGTCTCTAAAGTCCTCTTATTAAATTAAATAAATTAAACCTTATTTGATTTAATCTAACATTTTCCCACTTAGTTAAATAAATCAAAATCATTTATTTAATTAATCATTTCCTCTCAATTATGATTTAAATCAATTCATCAATTTAAGTCAAAATTGTCAAATCATCTAATCCCTCATTAAATTGATCAAATCTTGATTAATTTAATCTCAATCACTAAAATCCTCTAGATTTTGCAAGTTGCACCAATAAATCAATTTAATTGATTTATTAATTCATCTATTTTCTCTCACATGGCATAAAAGAGGAATATTCCCTCAAATTTGAATTCAAATTCAAATGGGCTTAGTCCTTCCAACAAGGCATTTAATGCATCTCACATGTCCTTAGCCTTGAGCCAAGTGATATTAACTCCATTTCCTTCTCCCTCCAACATGTGAGATTCAAATTTACTCAAATTTGAATCTCACAGTATTTATCATGCACATTGACCAAAATGTGCTCATTCCTCAATCATTGACATCTTAACAAGTGGCATTTGGCCATTGGATGTTGAATGATCCCACATTGCTCATTTCCACTCTCTCTTCCATTTTGGAAATCTATAAATGAGAGACTCTTCCTCTCATTCTATCATCCACAATTTGAGTAAATTTATTATACTCAATTTCATCCTCAAACATTATCCATTTCATCAAGTTCTTAGCTAGGTTATGCAGGGTTTTCATCATGGAGCTTGATTGAATCTTCATCAAAGTGGATCACTCATCAAATCATCAACAATCACACAAAGGAGTTGGGAAAGGGCCATTTCCTACACACAAACTGGCACCAACTCTCCCATGGGATCAAGAGTTTGCATGCTTAATTAGGATTTCATTATTATCTTTGTTCATTTCTTCATTTTCCTTCCTATTCAAGCATTGCAAATGGATTTCATGGGGAATCCTTGTCTTAACTTGCATATTGATCTAATTATGTGTTTGTTTATTGTGTTTATGCAAGTATAAAAAAATGGGGTTCACAGTGACATCTAAGATCAATGAGACTAAGGATGCGGAGATTGGTCACCTTGATATGGAGGACTTTGTAAAGAGGACAAAAAAACATCCATTGGAAGGAGACTTGCAAGAAATTCTCCATAGTAATCTTCATCGAGTGGCTTCATTTCCAATTGTTGCTCACTGCTCATAATTTTTCTTACAGGTTGCTTCACACTATATTAGGGATGATAGGAGTATTAGAGATTCTTTTGGGAAATTTATAATGAGATTGGATCTAGAATTCTTTGACATAGTTTTCTAGGTTCGAAACATGGAAAGGTATACAAGTATTTCCATTCAATAAGGTCGAGAGGCTTACAACAAAGATCAAAATAAATCCAAACAATTGATCAATTAACAATGGTTGAATACTTTGAGGCCCACCATTGCTCAATGGCCCAAAGGTCTGCAATGAAGTGACTTCAAGGAAGATGTTTGAGACATGATCACTCTTCTAAGCAGGGTGAAAGGTTTACCTGTCTCATCTAATTTCCAAGATTGGTTGTACAAGTACATTTGAATCATTAGGAGGAAGAAGGCACACATAGATTGGGGCACACAGATTAGTGATGAGGTTCATGAGCAACTAATCAATGTGAAAACAACCTTGAAGTTCTACATGACTTCCTACCTAGTGTATGTTACTGTTGTCATGAGACAATTTATAGGATTGACAATGAAAGGAAATAGAAGTGTTGTGCCAGTATATGATTTCTACTCTCAAATCACTTTGGGAGGGAGTATTAAGCATTTCAGGAGAGTCAATGATTATTTCTTTGTGCCTCTTATTTTTACGTTTGATCCAACTTTAGAAAAGAAGAGAATATCTAAAGAGGCATGGAAAGTTGTTAGCAAGTTTGGATGTATTTTCTTGTAGTTTCCCACTTTTACATATTTGAGAGCAGGGTGCTACACTGGATGCCCATATATGTTGCCCAGATATCCTTCTGATTGGTGGGTTTTGATCAAATTATGCAGACAACTGATTATAGTACACAAGGAATGCCAGGCAATTCGCAAAACAGGCTTTAAGTTTCCAATTTCTATCGGAAGGTATTTTATTCAAAGTGTGCAAAAGGCCAAATCAGTAGCAACAAAGATGTAGATTATGACCATTAGGTCATATAGGTATAGGCATGATTTTGATTACATGGATTTCAATAGAAAACTCAATAAGAGTCATAATCATGTCTATCATTTTGAAGACATATGGGCAGAATGTAGAGATGAAGAGGACATCCATAGAATGGTATTTTGTAGATTAACAGTGGACCAGATTAGGGATTTAGGATTGGCTGATATTCTAGAGGATTTTAAAGATCCTAGTGACATTCTAGACTCTGCATATGAAGAAGAGGAGATTGCCAATAATCCCTTACCTCCAATTCAATGGTCCAAGAAAGAGAGCATTTCCATTAGGGAAAGACTTGCTCCCATTTTTACACAACACAAGTGAATGGTTTCAGAGGCATGGTTTTTGATTGAAGTCCTTCAGAACAGAGTCTGAGGGAGAGACATCAAAAGGTGAAGCCAACCGCCAATAGGAACTTTGAACCAAACATAGAGTTGTTATTGCCAACTCTTCTTCACATAAAGATCCTAAGATTAAATTCACTTGTGGAAAAAGTACAGTACAAGCAATTGAAGAGGAGCAAGCTACTGAGGAAGAACAACCATTTGTAGAGGAATGAGAACTTGCATTTGAGGATAACCAAAAGAAGAAGGGAATGAAACTGAAGAATTTGAAGAGTTTGTAGAAGATGAATAGTCAGAAGAGGATCAAGGAGAGGAAGAAGGTGATGAGGAAGAAGAAATGTATAATGAGGAAATGTGGTTATCTCCCCATGAGAACACCATTGACAATACCCCTCACACCTCATCGCTTGTTACTGCCACTACTCCTCCAAATCCTACTACTCCTCCACCTTCTCTTCCTACTTCACCTCCTCCTACAACTACTTTACATGCATTGAAGGTAACTATTCCTCCATCAACACAATAAATTCTTTCCACTCCTCCGTGGGATCCATCTTGCAAAGTATTGATGTTTCCTCAAGTTTTCCATCATATATGCCAAGTCTATTCTCACCATCATACGATATTTTTTCCCAAGCTGAGTTTGATTGGTTTATGAAGGAATCATTGCAGGATCTGCCTACTTTGCAAACTCCTAGTGCAATCATGACTAACACAATGCCAATTGTTATCACAACAGTTTTTCCTACAGAGGAATCTACCACACAGGAATTAGCAGTGATTCAAGAAGGTAATACTTCATTTCTTCCTCCTTGGTTAACCTCACAAACATCTAAGTGTAAGAAACAAATGGTTTCTCCAAATGAGCTAGATCTTGAAGAGATAGTACTTCCAAAAGCCAAAGGGAAGAAAAAGGAAAAGATTCACTCTAGATTACATGTGGATAAATCAAGTCATAAATATATGGATGTTGCAACACCTCCACAAAATAAGAGTGAGATCAATATGGAATATTACACCGTGATAAGGATTCAACTTGGGAAGGTCACTAATGCAAGTGCTAAGGAAGATGCACAAATGACTCTAAATGCATTGGCAAACAAGCTTGATAAGATGGAACACGCCAAGAACATTTATAAAGAGAGGGCTAAACATTATGCATTAGTGTTGAGAAAGATCATGGGGACCTTAGAGAATGTTCAACCAATGGGTATGATGAATCTTGAAGAACTAGCAGTTCAGAAAGTGGAAAAGTATTACTCCAAAGGTAAAATGTTGTATGAGTTTATTGATAAAATAATAGATCAGGGCTCACAACTCATAATTATTGCTAATGAAAATATTACCCCAAGTATCCAAGATAAAGTTAGAATTGTATAAAATAGAAGGTACACTTTCCATGGAACAAAAGAAAATGGAACGAAGTCTCAAATTTTGGGTACAAATGAAGGAGACAAAATTGAGCAAACTAGTGGAAGTTGGGGTTATTCCCGACAAAGAAAAGTATGTGGAAATAAAAGAGACGCTTAAGAACTGCATACAGGTTATCAAGGACCTCATCAAAGACATACAATAAGTACAAGAATATGTTGAAGGACATTGTATTGTTATAGTGAATGGATTAAAGAGTTGTCGGGCAAACTCCTTGAAGACAATCATACTTTCCTCCTGACAATTGAGATTGCCCAGATTTTCATAGAAGCTATTAAAAAGTAGTAGAAGATGAAGCCTTTTCAATGAATTCAATGTATGCCTTATGTGATGTACAACTCATTTTGGACAACCTCAAAATGCATCTAGATAGGTGCAAAAAGATATGCTCCACTGCAAGGAAGTCAATCACAAAAGTTCACACAATCATTGACTATACCATTGGACTAGAGGTGACCATGTAGGAGATCAAAAAGAAGTATGAAGATTTCTAGTCCAAGAGAAAGGAACCATAAAAATCTTCTTACATCTCTAGAGTTAGATAGTTCCCATGATTTTTTCTATGCTTTATGTAGATAAGTTTTGACATTTTACATGTCATTTTGAAAAATGTAATTACATGTAAAAACAAATATGTTATCCTATATTCATGGATAACACCTTTGAATAAGTCAATAGTTTGTTAGGGTTTTTCTTAGATTATTTTGAAAAATGTAATTACATGTAAAAACAAAGATGTTATCCTATATTCATGGATAACACCTTTGAATAAGTCAATAGTTTGTTAGGGTTTTTCTTAGATTATCTCACCTCTCCTATCTATAAATATGAGAGGATTCCTTTGTATTATTTACCTTTTGTCTTATGCAACGAAGTGTTGCCCAATTGAGAAGCAACTTTGAAACTTTGAGTTCTAATTGTGAAATCATTTTTAAGTCAACAAAGAAGGATAAATTGCATACCAAACTTTGATTTGGGTCAATTTAAATGTATATGAATGTTCTTATGTCATTCTCATATGTTTATCTTACGATTGGGTTGGATTGGTGGTGCTTTATAAATTGAGATTGAAAGGCTTTCAAGATAATTTTTGTAGACTTTGTGATGCGCCTTTTACTTGGAATCACGTAATTAATAATGATATTGGTGAGTTATCTTTAAGGCTTTGTACTTGAAGTTGTTCATGCTACTCAAGGATCTATTTGTAAGGTATATTGAAGACTTTGTGCTTCATTTATGTTTTTGGTTACCTTATTGTTTAATCCATCATTGAAGACTAAAAAATGACTTTGTGCCTCCATGAGCCTTTTGGTTATGTATTTTATTGCACTGGTACTCCTATACTATGCTTTGAAAAGTTAGAAGTATTGGGATTACTGCTTAGATTTTATTTAGAGTTGTATTGCATCTAGATATATAAAATTGTGGAGCATTGTAAATATATTCTCTAAAAAAAGAGAGAATCATGAGTTTGACACACCTCCATATGATTTGTATAGTGTATATACTAGAATAGTTTACTTTTAGTTTCATAAGTAGTAAGAAGGGCACCTCAACTTTCAGAGAGGAGAGATTATATCTCACATAACTATGGCTGAACTTAGGTTTTGTAATCTGTAAAAGGGATTACATAATTTTCACCCAACATTAATTAAAATATTATATACCACATTTTGGACTCTCTATAATTCTTACAAGCAATCAAATACTTAATTGGGATGATTGTATTCTACTAAACATTGTTTATTATATATTATATATTTTTTTGAACATTTTGTGTTAGATGTTAGAAATGAAAGGATTCGTATAAGTGAGTAATTTCAAAGTAACACTTACAAGTAAATTATTATGACAACTTATAATAAAGATAAATATTATCTCCACATTGTTATCATATAACTTGAGTTGAAGTTATAATATTATGAGAAATCAAGATATAAATCTATTCATTGATATATGAGACCTTTAGGCAAGAATTATAACCACTTATCAAGGATAAACATAATAGTGATAATATCTTTTAGAACAAAAATGTTATGTCAACACCTCTAGGGATAGAGGTGTTGGTGTAAATAGTGACTTTATCAAAATAGTTAGCTATTAACCTAGCTAGGAGATTCCTATTCACATTTCTTAAGTCTCCACTTAGGGACTTCTATAGTTTTGTCTCACCTCATGTATTTGAGACAAGTGTCCTCACTTTGTGAGACACCTCTTGCATGGTCACTTGTCACTACTATAACACTTTTCATGTGAGTTAACAAGTATTCCATCATTGAAGGTTAGTTAGTCATTGTGTTTGACTTGCCCACCTTCACCACCTTCACCACCTTACCTATATAATTAAGGTTACATAGTACAAATTATTCATCTCTTGTATTATCTTGATAATAACAATTATGCTTATTTGTGTACATGTATTTTGTGGAAGTTTTTGCTTTTTGCTTTATGATCTTGGAAATCATAATATGGTATCAAAGCCTTGATAGAAAAATCCTTCCTAAAATCTCGCACCTAGCTCAATCAAGAGTTCCATATAATTTAATATATTGCATGTATTCGAGTCCTTGTTTGAATTATTGAATATAGAAGCCAAGTCATAAAGGTGCACGAGAGTCCATGTCAAAGGTCAATCTCTATTCGAGAGAGATTTTGTGATCTCTATTTTGGGAGCACAATTTTTTAGCTAGGAAGGTCGAACTTCATTGCACCAACAATGATGAAATAATCATGTCAAGTTGTATCATTTGTGAAGATGTGTGCCAAGCTTGAATCTATGTACATGCATGATCCAGATATAAAATTTTCTTACAAGGTGTTATCTAGCATAGATATCTATTTAGGTGACATATTGATCATTATAGAGCATTAGTATATTGATTTGTGGTCACAAAATTATTTGTGTCAGTTAGAGGTCACATATTTGTTCCCAAAAGGTATGATATTTGTGCAACAAAGGTGATTTTTTGTGCATTTATATTGTAATTGACTTTTTAGGCTACACAAGCTTGGTTTCTTCTTATGAGTGTTTGAATTCACTCTCATCACTCATGAGCATCTATTAGTGTGTGCAAGGATATTTTTTCTATGTATGGGTAGAACAATGTGTCTATCATTGTATATTCATGTTGGAGTCTACTGGGAATGTAAGAGCCTAGATTATTTTACTGCTATAACCTATTAGAACATCCTTGAAGGTGGGTTAAGGTGTGAAGTTGCACAAAGAGGATTTTATTTCCTTCTATAGTTGATGCTCCATTATATTGATTGTGTAGGATGTGGAGGTTGAGAGACATTTAGAATAAGCTACAAGTGTGACCAAAGTAGAGGTATTGGTAGCCTTATTTCCATATTTCCTCTCCATGTGGCCTCTCTAAGCCAAACACCAGTCATTTAGGCTATCAACCAAGCTCACCATACCACTCTCTATAAACCAACAAATGAGATTTGGTAGATCATGTTTGCATTGTGTGGGCCATCAATTCATTGTGTTGTGCATTTTATTGTGCACACAATCCATCATAGGCATGATCTTGTATCTTTCTTGATTGATCTTTCCATTCTCTTCATCCAACCTTCATCTCTATTCATGGATTGATTTTATTTGTTTGGTTGTAGCATTTTGATCTCCAACATGAGTACTCACAACCTCCTCTATGATACTTTGTTAGAATGCATCTAACACGAGGTAATGTTGCACTATACATCTTTGATAGCATAAAAATTTCCATGTGGCGTGTCAATAATATAATTTTCGAACACAAAATATCGAAAGGCCTTCTCTACTTGATCGGGTTGCAATAGGGTTGAGGTAGTCACAAGTCCACATTGCCACAAGCTCACACACCTCCTCCATGTGGGCAATGAATTGGTGAAAGTCCCACACTTGGTAGACACACTGATTCAGTCTAATCTCCACCATTAGAAGGAGACTTGGCTTCTTGATTCTCATCATCACATCGATTGCCACCACTCCTTAATATTTTAAACACTAACATGGTCTATAATTATTATTTTATATTAATATTTTATGGAATTTTGACATTTTGTGCAACCTAGCTTCTCGATTCCCATCATCGCATCGATTTCCACCACTCATTGATATTTTAAACACTTACATGATCTATTAGTATTTTATATTAATATTTTATGGAATTTTGACATTTTGTGCAACTTGGCTTCTTGATTACCATCATCGCATCAACTGCCACTACTCCTTAATATTTTAAACACTAACATGGTATATTAGTATTTTATATTAATATTCTATGGAATTTTGATATTTATGTGACTTGGCTTCTTGATTCCCATTTTTGCATCGACTACCACCACTCCTTAATATTTTAAACACTAACATGGTCTATTAGTATTTTATATTAATATTTTATGGAATTTTGACCTTTTGTGCTGACCATTAGTGGTCAAATCTAACTGTTGGTTGTTATCAATTGTCACTTTGACATTTTATTTAAATCATCAAATTTAAACTCACAGTTTAGATAAACTGTTAGTTGTTAATTTTTACCATCAACCATAATTGAGCTTGTAAAAGGGGAAGTTTTTTCATTTCAACATAACTTTCAAATGGTAAGTCAAAATTTTGCATGTAAATAGTCAATGGAAATATATTTTCATTCTAGAGCTTTTAGCATTGAGATGATATAAAAATTGTGTTGTTTAACACATATTTTGTCTCCTCATTTAAAAGGAAATTTTTTAATTTCTAAGTGCAAAATTAGGCACATATGATTATTGTATCTTTCAATTAGCTACTCAAATTGAGTATTTATTTTGTGAAAGTGAATATCACTTGCCCATCTCATTGGAAACAATATCCAACTCAATTATAAAGTGTCATTATTCATTCCATTGAAACTGTTATAGCGCTTAAATTTAAAAGTGTTAAATCAGAGAGGATCAAAATAATCAAGGGGGGTTGTCATTATCATTGTGCCTTGAGCACTTTATATTTTTTTACATTTATTTTATGATTCTAAGTTTATAAGTCAAAGAATGTGGGAATGATTGAAAATAATGATTAAAACGCCCATGATCACTTGCGAATACATGAGATTCCATAGACGTTTCACAAAGAGCATCCAATGATTCTTTCTAATAGAACATCATTTATTGCATTAGAATTCTGAGATGCTTCAACAAGAGAATCCAAAGTTTTTTACATCAAGACTTCACATCACTTATTTGGTACTTGTTCTACATCAGTCTTCACCTAGAGAATTTGAGCAACATTCAGATAATTCATCATCATTTTATGGGGGGCTACATAGTCTTTTTTCTTCATATCATTTCTTGTTTGGAGAGGGGTTTTTATTTCCCATAGAGTTTTTCTCCTTTTCTCCACTTTGTGAGAAATTTATACATGAGTACCTAACATGGCCTAGTGGCCAAGACTCATTATAATGCAAACATTAATCCCTAAGTTGCACTTAGGGGGGTTGTTGATGTAAATAGTGACTTTATCAAAATAGTTAGCTATTAATCTAACTAGGAGAGTCCTATTCACATTTCTTAAGTTTCCACTTAGGGACTTCTATATTTTTGTCTTACCTCATGTGGTTGAGATAAGTGTCCTCACTTTGTGAGATACCTCTTGCATAGTCACTTGCCACTGTCTTACATCATGTAGTTGAGACAAGTGTCCTCACTATGTGAGACACCTCTTGCATAGTCACATGCTACTCACTAGAACACTTGTCAAGTGAGTTAACAAGTGTTCCATCATTGAAGGATTAGTTAGTCGTTGTGTTTGATTTTCCCACCTTCACCACCTTGCATATATAAGCAAGATTACATTACACATACTATTCATCTCTTATATTATTTCTTGATAATATCAATTAGACTTATTTGTGTACATGTATTTTGTGGAATTTTCTAGTTTTTACTTTACGATCTTGGAAATCATAACAATAGGTCCATATGTTCATTAAAATTTATTTTTGTAGGAAGGAACCTCTCATTCAATACTATTGAAATTGTGATGTAATTTTTGTGTTTAACATTAAATACACTCTTCCAAAACAAACACAAATAAAAATATATATAATCATATTATCGGTTTGAGGTCTTATTAAAACTATTATTATCAAAACATTTAATAGTTGTCCATGTGAATAAACATAGATAAGAACAAACATTATTGATCTTCATTGTATTGATCTTGCACTCTAAGTTGCATGCATAAAATATAACAAATTATCTATTGTTGACCTCTTTATGCATTTCAAGATCTAGGGATCTTTGAAGAGGTACATTAGCACATCCAAAAAATGAAAGAGAGCTTAGAAGATATAGATTTCAATTCTGCTAGAGTTGTTCTTTAGGACAAATTTAGAAATCGCCATGGATTTATCATTAACAAAATTAAAAGAGATTGATGTGACCTTTAGACTAGGAAATAACCTTGAGATGAGTACTAAGCTTTAATTTATCATATTTCCAAACTATAGAATAAATACACGAGTTATAAAAATATTGGCATGAAACAAAGAATCCAAAATAAACATATAAAACAAATCAATGAAGGGCTATAGGAATGGTTTTACCTCCATGTATGATTAAGCCACAAAATAGAATCATATAAGATAGACTCATATCTTTTTAAAACATTGACCCCCCTCTAATTGGACACGAGCTTAACATTTTTTTAGGAAATGTGGAGATAATTATATGCTATTATTGTAATTTTGTTCATCGTGACCATTTCTATAGCACATCCATTTTTTTTTTTAAGTGTACACAAATAATTAATAGCATTGGTCTTTCTTGTGCAACACATACCATAACCATCATGCTATTGATAAATCTTTATTGCAAGGTGTGCACCCTTGGTCTCCTTGTGTTGTGCAACACAATGCTTGGGTTTGTGACATGGCAAGTAATCACCTCTCATGGATTCATTAACTCTAGTAGTTGTATTTGGCATTAACATGTCAATATTTTGGTGCAACAACAACTATCTTTGCAACAATTAGTATCAAAGCCTAGGTCACGGGTTCAAACCCATCGCTTGCTTTGGGGGTGGGATTGTTGCAAGGTGTGCACCCTTGGTCTCCTTATGTTGTGCAATGCAACACTTGGGTTCGTGACATGGCTTATTGCCTCTCGTGGATTCATTAACTTTGGAAATTGTATCGGGAATTAACAGGTTGATATTTTGGTGCAACGACAATTGTCTTTGCAATAATCTCTAATGTTATTAAATCTAAATAATTATAATATTTTCATGAGGAATCTCCAACAAACATGATCATAGGATTTATTGATGTTGAATTTCAATATCATGGATTTTGTGTTGTTCTGTTTGATAGAATGAATAACCTCATGTGCATTGATGATATCATCCATTATGCTCCTCTTGGGAATGAAATCACTTTGTTATGTAGAGATGATTTATGAAAGAATAAATTTTAATCTATTTAAGATGACTTTATTTATTACTTTATATATCGTATTACATAAGGATATTGGTCAAAAATTAACAAAGGATGTACAATAATCTTTCTTAAGAATTAAGACAATATTTGTGTTATTTAGGTCCTTAATATCTATCCCGATCTTCCAAATGTTGGTGCAGGTTTTTATTTTCCTAATGGGTTAATTTATTTTCCCTTAGTCCTAGGTTTTTCCTACACTTAATTAAGCTTTCTTAGGATAATAAAGTGATTTTATTACTAAGAGATAAGTGTGTGGTGTCCCCTTAAAGGGTGGAACAACTTTCTACTTTTGGTGGCATCCTCCACTTTTGGTGATCCATCTCCACTTTTGTGGTTGATTCCTATTGGTTGGATTTTCCACCTACCTCCTCTCCTAAGTTCTATATAAACTCAATACCTAGCTTGTATTTGTATACTTTTGCATCTTCTTGCAATCTTTTATGCATCTTTTGTATTGATATTTTTATCTTGGAAGCTCTTAATGCAATATTCCCACATTGATATTACATAATCTCTTAGAGTCCTAGTTTGCATTCTTATGTTTTTCCAATTTATGTAACTTTGATTTTCTCTTAAAAAGTTCCCTAGGTTATTCAATCTATTTCAGATTTCTAACATGGTATCCGAGCTTTTGTTTTGAGGAATCTAAGTTCATAGATTCTTGATTGAGAGATTGAGTTTCTTGTAAAGATTTTATAAATTCTCGTATGCTCTTCTCTTGCATTTTGAACGATCTAGAGAATTAAAAAGGATTTGCAAAAATCTAATAAACTCTTCATATTGCATATGTGTTTTGTGAGATCCAGGTGATTGCAAATTTTTTGGTTATATTGATAGCATTTTTTACTATACCAACATGTTGAGAAGGCTCAAGAAATTCAGGATTGGCTTTTATTTCATCCAAATTAGAGATCATTCGACATAGTTGCAAATGAGGGTTTGGAGCTCAGGTTTGGCAAACAACTTTTTATTGAAGCGTTTTCAGCCCAAAAAAACTTTCCATTGTGTTTAGAAGGCCCAAAAACCCCTATTCTCATATAATTTTTTTCTATTTTAGATGAATTTTATTTTTGGCAATTTTTTCTTTTGCTGGGAGGGTCGTCGCTGCAGGCTAAATTTAGCCATTTAAAAAAAAAATCATAACTTTTCACCATGGTGTCCATTTTTTGCAAACGAGATATCATCAAAAATATGGAAATGAGAAATTTCCACCCACAAAGGTATTAAAAATATTTTTTTCCATTTTCTATCAAATATTGCAAGTTGAAGTTGTTTGGTGCAAATTTCTTCAAAAGGCCATAACTTTCGCCTTGGTGCTCCAATTTTCAAAAACAAGTAGCCGTTGGAAAGGTCTTGGAGAAAACTATACAACCTTAAGGCTATTTTTTTCATATTTTGTATCAGAATTTGTAATTTTGGCTATTTTGAGCCTATTGAGCATTGTATCTTGGAAAAGGCGTTGTAAACACATTGAATTATAAAGTGCCAACCTTATAATATTTGGGGATGATCTTTGATATTAGTGAAAAGGGTGGGAGTGTATTGGTGTTCTTTTGTAATCATTTAAGGATTGTATCATGGGTTTTTCTATTCATCCTTATGTGATAATATTGGATAAGGCTAATTATGAGTCTTGGAAAAAAGGGTTTCTAACCCATCTTAGATGGTTAATACTTTTTCTATACCTTTATGGGCTCATGCTTGAACCAGACACACCTGGAAGGAAATCATTATGGGTAATAGAATTGATCATGTATTGGGAATCATTGGTTCTTATGTTGATACTTACACTATGTTGGTTATAGCAAACATTGAATGTCCCCACACACTTTGGACCAAAATTTGGGAGATGTTTGGAGACCCTAATGTTTCTGAACCATTCCTAGATGATCCTACTACAGATTGCCTCATTCCACTTGATGATGCAGATAATATACCCTTTGATAATGATACTTTAGAGGAGCTTAAGTATTATACATGCCTTGAACGTTCATATGACACAAAGACTTCTCTTGCTTCTCATCCTCATGTTGAGATTACATCAACATCACTTGTTGTAGATTCAAATTCTATAGATGCTTCTTCGATAGCCTCTAATGGTTCATTGCAGTAGGATTGGTTATGTATTTTGGATTCAATCCATTGGGAGCAATTTATATTAGACATATCTTGTTTATTTGTAGAGTCCCTCGTCTCAGATCTAGATAACACTATTGAGGACATACATCTCTTTGAGGACAACTCTTTTTTCCTTGCATCTGTTGCTACTTCAGAGTTCAGAGTTGCTTCTTTGAAAGCTTCTAATGACTTTTGGCAAAAGGGCTTCTATAGTTTTCCTGGTTCAATTTTTTTGGATGATCTCTTGATAAGTGTTTCTGACTTGTTTATATGGAGACACATATTTCAGATTTGGAGGACACTTTTGAGGGTTTATCTCTCCTCTTTGATGACATTCATTGCACAATTGTTGTCAAACCATCATTGTCTTTGTCTTATGCTCCACATTAGTCTCTAGGAGATTTTGATTTGTCATCTTTAATAGTGTGGCCTAGAACACTTGATTTGATTATGACAACTTTCAACATCGACACGGGGACACTTGAGCCAACTTCAGAGACTTCATACATCTTGCACTTTCTTCCTACATATTCCTTTCAGGGCTTGGGAGATAGCTTGAATACACCATTCGTTTTGTTTCGTCCTAAGGGGAGGAACTTTGTTTGATGATTGTGGACCATATTCTCCATCCAATTTTGAGCATCTACAATTGGATCTTTTAAGGGGAGGCTACTTAGTCCTTTCCTTTTCTCTCTATTTTGTGGGGGTTTTCTCTATTTGTGGGGGGGGGCTTCTTCTTCTTTGGGGGGGAATTTGATATGTACATAGGTACTTAATATGACCTCATTTGCTGAGACCCATCATCTTGTACATCCTCCTAAGCTATGCTTAAGGGGGGTGTTGGTGTTGGTTTTTATTTTCCTAGTGGCTTAATTTATTTTCCCTTAGCCTTAGGTTTTTCCTACACTTAATTAAGCTTGTTTAGGATAATAAAGCAAGTTTACTACTAGGAGATAAGTGTGTGGTGTCCCCTTCCTAAAAGGGTGGAACCACTTTCCACTTGTAGTGACATCCTCCACTTTTGGTGGTCCATCTCCACTTTTTGTGGTTTATTCCTTTTGGTTGGATTTGCCACCTACCTCCTCTCCTAAGTTCTATTTTAACTCACTACCTAGCTTGTATTTGTATACTTTTTCATCTTCTTGCAAAATTTTATGCATATTCTGTATTGATATTTTCATCTTAGAAGCTCTTAATGCAATATTGTCACATTAACATTACATAATCTCTTGGAGTCCTGGTTTGCATTCTTATGTTTTTCTAGTTTATGTAACTTTGATTTTCTCTTAAAAAGTTCCTTGGGTTATTCAATCTATTTTAGATTTTTAACACCAAATTCCTCCACAAGACTACATATGTACTTGTCCATGAAGCTCCAACAAGCTTGATAGAACAAAGTCAAGAAACCATTGGGTCTCAAGGATTTATTCGGGTGCAGTTCAAATATAGCCACTTTGACCTCTTCCTCCCTAATTTTGGAGATCATCATCTCATTTTCAACATATTTAATGATTGTTTGGATAGACTCTAGGACATCAATTCATAAAGGATCCACCTTATTTTGTCTAGATAGGAGACCCCTAAAGAAATAAACACCCTCATCTTGGATCTCTCGAGTATTAGTTAGAATTGTTCCATCATTACCCACAATTTATGAGATTTAATTTTTCCCTCTCTTGAATCTAGATGATTTGTGAATAAAATGTTATTCAAATCACCTTCCACCAACCAAGTTTCTTTGGAATTGAATTTCCAGTAACATTCTTCCCTACCAAGATCTCATTATGTTCCATCAATGATTTTTCTCTATTATAATCTCCTTGGAACATCCCATTGATTATTATCTTTTGATTCAACTCTTCAATTTCCTGTTCAATTCTATCTTTCTCTTTAAAAATATTTTTGAAAGTTATTTTATTCCAAACTTTGATCCTCTCCTATATATATATTATGAATATGAACATCTATGATCTATTCTAGTCAATTGGATCCTCCCACCATTTCCTTAGGAAATCTAAAATGTCCTCATTGTGGGGTCATCCCATAATAATGAGTCCCACTTCTAAGACATCATGAAATAATTTAATGATTTAAGCCTTGATGGGTTCCATCTAAATTGTTTTAATTAAAAAGAGTTATATAAGTCTCTCTTAGATCAAACCCCCTTGAATAAAACCCCTCTAGTCTTAAATCATACCTATAATTGAGTCTCCTTCATACCTATCAAAATGCTGACAAAAAATCACTTTTTGTTTACCTTTTGAGGGATCAAATAAATATATTTAGAAATTATGTTTTGTAAGTGTGTAGCCCTCATTATAATCTTTCCAAAAAGAATAGTTTTGAATATTTTTTATTTTATTATTATATTTATTTTTTTATTTCTTGTGAATGTAGGTTTTTCACTAAGCATCAAGGTATTTATTTCACAAGTGTAAAAAAATAAAAAAATAAAAAATAGAGAAAAAAATATTCTAAAAATATTTGTTTCCTAGGTATTGGTGTCCTTGTTTTAGCAAAAACTAAAAAATAAAAATCGATACATACAAAACAAGTAATGCATTACAACATACACCTATGTCCAAATTATAATCACCTATGTCCAAATTATAGTTACTCTAACTTCAAAAATTAATTAAAAAAAATGTAATAATAATTTTAAAAAAAAAATCCATGCACTCGATATTGATGTTACAAATATATATTTTAAAATTATAACTAATCCTTTTATTAAAAAAAATATACGTTATGATATAAATGTCACTTTTTAAAAATATTGTTTACTATAAAAATAAGTTGTTAAAAGCTATGCAAAAAAAATCATAGTTTATTTCTATTTAAAAAATATATATTTAGAATCTACACACAAATACTCACAAATCACAATTTCACATCATATCTAAATTATTAATGGTTTAGTTGTTGTAGGTTTCATAAAGTGAAAATTTGATGAAAAATGTTGATTTCAATGTCCTACTCTAACTAAAAGGTGGGACAATATTGTGGGCTGGCCCTTTGCATCCACATTTTCTCAAATCCAAATTGACTTTTAGGGGGTGGTGTATCCTCAATTAGATCTTAAATCATTCGAAAAATGATCTGATATGGATACCGACCAAATGTGGGTAACAGGAAGCATAGGAAACTAAACCCAATCCAATGAAAGTAGAAACTTATCTAGTCTCTCTGCAATGTTAGTGAAACTAGATCTTTTGTTGTTCCAAGTATAGGTTCCATTTCTTGGGGAAATATCAATTAAACTATAGTTGTTGACAAAATTTGTAAAAGTTGTCTATGATTGTGATGCACACCCACTTCCCCCCAATTTCTTAGAAGTGTCCAAAATTGCATTAAATTTGCCTCCGATAATACAATTTTTTAGATTTAGTTTGTTTTTTTCGTTCCATAATGCTCTTTTGTCCATGGGTTTCGAGGGATCATAAATATTAAAAACATAAAATTCCAAGCTAGTGAAAATACTATCTACCTTGAATTGTTGCCAATTCAGGCATGAGGAGATGATATCAACCGATACTCTCCCAAATTTCCACATGAATTTGAGTCCACTAGATGCCCCAAATCCTTCTATAAAGTAACAAGACCAACCATTGCATAGTGCTTACGAATAATCTGCTTTAGTTTTGTTTAGTTTTGTCTCTTGGAGCATGACACATTTGATCAATTGATTGTTAAGGTGGCACTTGATCAAATACCGTTTGCTAACATTCCATGTGAGGATATTCATTGTTTCCCAAGGGAGGGGATTCCTCCCTTGGATCACAAAAATAGGTTTTGATGGATTTTTGTTCTTCATACTGTGCTCCCTCTTCTCTTTTCTCCTTGTTTGTCTTTCTTCATTTCCTTTGTCCTTTCCAACACATGTCTTCATTTAAAAAATTAGCAAATGATTGGTTGACCCACCTTGGGTCAATCAAATCTATCTCCTCCATGGCTTCTTCTTCCCCATATTTAGATTTGTTATCCTCCATCAAGTCTCGGTCTTCATTTTGTTTAAATGGGAATATTGCCCAATTTAAAACTCGATTCAATTTTACAACCCCAAAGGTTCCAAGTATAGGCGCGGGAGCCTTATCCTGATTGTCCCTCTCCTTGGGGCTTCCAGTGGATTCATCTCTTTTTCGCTTATGTGATGCTTCGCTTAGGAATCCATCTTTTCTTTGGGATTGGAGGGGGTGCCTACATGATTCCTCAAAGTGACTCCTACTTTTACATCTTAGGCAATAAAATTTAGGGTTTTCCACCTCTACCATTTGATGCTAGGTTTCGATCGTCGATATCAATTTGATCAAATTGGGGATTGTCTTGATTGCAATTAATTTAATTTTTGTATAGATAAGGGATTCATCGTTTCTTTGATCAGTCTCTAAGGTTCTTCTAATGTAGTTCCCAATTTTATTTAAACATACTCCTGACGAATACTTGAAAGGTAAATTATATAGACGAATTTTTATTGGTCCATTTGTTGGATTAGTGTCTAGGGGGTCAAAATTTAGAATCCATTACTGGAGATAAAGGGTTGAATCTTTGTGCATCTAATCTATTTCCAAAAATGTCATGTCTTTCTTTTTTTGTTGCAAAGAGTGCGACAAAGAAATTCTTGGGAAGGAAATTAAGAAACATGCATGTGCTCCATTTCTAATAAATCCATTCTTGCACTTTTTCCCTAGCAAATTTCCTCCCAAGGAATTTACCAATGACAATTATCCTCTCTAATGATGCAAGAGCATCTTGGATTGTAAGAGCAATTTTACATCGCCCAAAATAATTATTTCAAAATTTTCTATAGTTTAGTCTAGAATAATATTTTGATGAATAAATTGATGCAGTAAGGGTCTAAATATTTATTTAATATTTTCCCAAGACCTTTGGTAGTTGTACTCTTTTAAGTTGTACACATGTTAGTGACCGTTTCTAAGCATATCCTAAGAATATTCCATTTTGGCATCCATATTGGGGAGTGGGAGAATCATGCATGAAATTTTATTGCATGTTTGAATGTGTCATAACATGTAATTTTAAATGGGGCACACAAGTTTGCATGACATTACATGTCTATTCCAAGTTTCAGGTGGAGTTATGGAGTTGTCAAGCTGACCAGTTTGATTGGCTATTGGTGGAGGTGGCCGTGTACAACCCATGTGTCCTAATTAATAATTTTATTCCATTCTTGAGCTCTACTCCATCTAGGCATGGGTTTTTGGAGCCCATTTTGTGACTTAATGACATTATTTTTATATTTTGCAAACAATGTTGAAAACTATGAAATATGGCGTTGGTTTTTGGAGTGGTTACTCATGGAGGTATGTGGTAACCACAATGGTTATCCATAGTTAATCATCTCATAAAAATGAAGGAAAAATTGGTATTATTTAGTTTTTTCAGTTTGTAGGTTGAAGATCAGAGGTTGAAGGCAGGCTGTAACCAAGAGTTGAGGAAGTCATTTTCCAAGATTTCAAGGAGAGTATCCTTGGGCATGGATTTTTGGTTTGGAGCTGCATAAAACTTATTTGTGCAAGCTGGAAGAAGACTTTTGCAACAACAAAAGATTTGGAATTCATGGTTGAGGTGTAGTTGTTGAAGATAGAAGGTTGTAGGAGCTAGAATTGAAGTGCTGGAAGATGATTTAGGGAATAGGAAGTATGTTGCTCATGCTTAGCCATTGAGCTATTGTAGTTCATTTTTATTTTTGATTTGAATGCTTGTTTATCAGCTCGAGAGGCTGCAACTATTATAATTTCAATTTGGAGAAGAAACTATGTTGTTTGCAAGAGATTCAATTGAAACAAAGAGGAGTTTATGTGTATATTTCTAAATGTGATTTTGGTTGTTTGAATTCATGTTCTTTTCTATCAAAGAGAGAGTTATGATTAGGTTTTGGCTTGCCTATAATTGATTTTTCAGAACATTTGAAGTTCGTGTTTGATTGCCTATAGATTGTGTTATAGGAGTAGCATAGTTTGGCAATTGTGGAAGTCATTGGATCTCATTGTTGTTGTAAGTAATGCAATTTTAAATTAAAAATTAGAATTACCTCCAAAAGTTGGATTTATGTGTAATGGTTTTCTTCATGAAAGAGGGGTTTTGATGTTGATATTAAAAATGCTCTGAGATAGAGTTTGGATTGGGATTTGATCTCGGTTGCTTTTCTTAGTCTTCATCTCCAAGATTAATCCATTTTTAAATTTATTCATGTACTATGAACTGAGAAATAAAGGGTTTCTATTTCATGCTTTTTGTTGGAATTATGTGTTTTGAAAGTTTGAAGTTTTGAGAGAGGGTTGTGTGGGATTCCTATTTCATCACTTAATTATTTTGAGTCCCCACATACAATATCAGATACATCGATTATAAGATTGTTGTAGATCTCATCCTTTGCACTTTCCTCACTCACGCAAGATGGCCCTGCTTTGTAATTCACATATGCTCTGCACTTCACACCTTTTCCTTGCATTGTTTTCCCTTGTTGTTGTCTTGATTCAAGAATTTTTGATTCTTTAATCACTTTAAAATCCTCTACAAATATTATTATTGAATATTTGTACTTATTCACCATTAATAATACTTGTTAGTGCTCTTAATAATTTTAAAAAGAAGGCATTATTTTCACTCAATTATAAATTTAATTAAATAATTATTTTTCCTTGTGCTTGGGCACTACTAAACTAACATATCACAACTTCGAAGGAGATATTTAAATTTTAGTAACTTTAAAATCCTTTAAAAATATTATTATTGAATAATTTGTACTTATCGACCATTAATAATATTTGTTAGTGCTTTTAATAATTTAAAAAAAAAAAATTTTAACTCAATTATAATTTAATTAAATAATTAATTTTCCTTATGCTTGGGCACTACTAGAGCATATCATAACTTCGAGCCTCATCCCTTTTACGCATCGGGGCTTTGCACTTTAGCAGGATTTCGTATATGATTTCGACGAACAACGTTAAACGACGTTGATTTGGCCTAGAATATTTATTAAACGGGAAACGTATAAACACTATCATGGAAGCCTCAAAAAAATGATGAGAATGCTTCAAATCACCCTCAAAAACTGCCAAATCCAATCCAGGAAATCTAATCTAACCACATTTTCCCCGCAGATTAGTTTTTACTACATAGCAACAAATTCGGCTTCCCAAGACCTTTCCAACGGTGGCTTTTCTGTAGAAAACAATGAAGTTTCACAGTCAAAACCCTCAATGGATTCAGATGTTGTCGTCGATCATGTATGCAGTCTTTTACGGCACAAGCAATGGTCTTCCTTGGAAAAAATGGTGCCCAGATTGAATCCTTCAAGGGTATATTCAATAATCTGCAAATGTTCGCAGAAGCCTAGGGTTGCTCTGCAGTTCTTTTTATGGGTTAAAAAACGGCTAGGACTTGAGCATGCAGTTGATTCATATTGTGTTACGATCGATGTTCTGAGCAGATGGAGAAGGACGAGGGCTTACGCTTGGGTTTTGCTGCAGCGCCTTCCGATGCAAAAGAGTAAGGGATTCATGTTGGAAGTGGCTCAGTATTTCATTATTAAATGTCAAAATTTAATGGTTTTGGATACGATCATCGATTCATTAGCCAAGGTTAAAATGCTCAGTGAGGTTATTCTAGTGTTTTGTGATATGGTTGGGTATAGATTTTGTCGTTCTGTTGAGAGCTTTTACATTTTTTTAATGTGTGTGAAGGAGGAGGGCTTATTTTCAGATTTTGGCTTAACATTGGGGCAATGTATAACTGAAACTAATTGGAATGGGTATAGTTCAAGAAGAGTTTTGTATTCTAATGAGAAGGGCGGTGCAGAAAGGAGGGATGCATTTTTGGGGTATTGGGATTGCAAAAGGTTAAGCTATGAACATTTTTGTAAGGAGGGTACAGAGACAACAGAATTTATATATACAGAAGAAAGGACAGAATCAGTTGGAAATGTTAATGTTCGTGTGTCTGGTTCAAATTTTTTTAATCAAAATGAATCCATAGGAAACATTTTGGGTAACGAGAATCACAAGAAGTTAAGATTTGAGCGTTATTTCAAGGAGGATACAGAGAGTGTGCAATTTTCACATACGAAGGAAAATATGGAATTGGGTAGTGATGTTGGTGTTCGTTCATCTAGTTCAGATATATTAACAGAAATTAGATCCATAGAAGCAATTCTTGTCAAGGATCCTCGTTGGATTTTGATTAAATATAATGATATTATTGGTTCCTTGTGTAGGGAGGGAAGGCTGAGGTTAGCTTTTGGGCTTCAAAATGTGATGGTGGACAAGGGCATTCGTCCTACTATTTCTACTTATAATACTCTCATTAACGGCCTTTGTAAATTGGGTCATATGGATGGGGCAAGTGAACTGCTAAAGGATGTTGTGGAAATGGGTATTCTCCCTGATTGTTTTACATATAATACATTGATAAATGGGTACTGCAGTACAGGTTACATGGAGAGAGCATTTGGATTGCTGTATTCAATGGTAAACAATGGTGTCCAACCAAATGTTGTCACGTGCAATATCCTCATGAGTGGTCTATGCAAAAGAGGCAAAGTGGAGGAGGCGAAAAAACTTTGGACTAAAATATTGAATGGGGATGAGTTGTATAACTTAGTTAGTTCAACCATCCTGATTCATGGATGCTGCACGCAAGGCAAAATGCACGAGGCTTTGGATTTGTGGGACAAGATGCTGAATAAAGGTGTTGGGCCAGATATTATTGCTTACAATGTTCTTATCCATGGATTTTGTTTAGATGGAAATGTGGGGCATGCTTTGAAACTGTGTGGGAAGATGACAAAAGAGGGTCTTGTGCCTGATATATTTACATATAATACCCTGATCAATGGGTTCTGTAGGGAGGGTGACTTACAACAGGCTTGCTGGATTTATGATGGCATGTTAGATGCAGGACTTGTCCCAGATCTTGTTTCCTACAAAATCCTTTTAAGAGAGCTTTGCAAACAGAGGAATGTTAAAAAAGCAAAAACCTATTTTCAGCAAATGCTTGATAGTAATGTTGGTGTTGACCATTTCGTATTTAACATACTTATTGATGGTTATAGTAAAGAGGGGAATATGATGGAAGCTTTTAGGATGCGTGATAGAATGGTGGCATTTGGTTTGGTTCCTAATGAAACTACCTACAATTTACTCATCCACGGTCTTGGCAAAGAAGGTGACATTCAAGAAGCACTTAGACTGAAGCATGAAATGATTGCATATGGTTTAGTGCCTGATATTGTTACGTATAATTCACTTATCTATGGACTTTGCAAGGATGGTCATACATTAGAAGCTTCTCAGATGTATGATGAAATGATAAGTAAAGGTATTTGTCCAGACAAATTTACGTACACTGAACTCATTTTTGGGTATTGTAAGAGAGGAAAGACAGAGAAGGCATGCAAGCTTCTTCTAAGGATGCAAAGAAAGGGTTTGTGTGTGGATACCGTAGCATGCAATATTGTCTTTTTGACACTTTCCAAAAGAAATAAGACAGAAGAGGCGCATGAACTTTTTGACAGGATGAAAAGAAATGGATTGCATGTGGATAATATTACATATAATATTCTCCTAACTGGATACTTCAAGGAAGGCAAATTGCACAAGGCTCGCAAACTTTTTGAAGAGATGGAAGGGAAAGAGTTACATGTCTCTACCTATAACACTCATTAATGAGCTTGGTAAGGGGATTTCTTGAGATTTATATTGGTATGGTGCTAAATTGTCGTGTCACAGAATAGTCTGATTAATGGACACTGAAGTGAATGCCACTTGCAAGAAGCTGAGGTGCTGTCCAATGCAGTAAATGAAAAGGGTGTCAAATCCATCGAATGGCAGTGACAAAACAAAAGTTGAAAGATAGCTTTGACACACTGGAACAAAATGCAGAACTTAGTGTATCTAACTCTTGACAAACTATCAAAATCAGGTAAATGCTGAACTTTTTTGTTGCCTCTTTGTAGTGCCACACCTTTATTGTTTTTATTAGCTTATATACATTTTTTTATTGATTCTATGAAATCCATATTTGTGGATGATCCATGTATGCTGCATCCTATCGTTTCTTAACCATAACAATAAAGTTAGGGATTTTTTTTCAATTTATATAATACTAAGGAATCAGAGTACAAGAAATAGTACCATCTTAAACAATATGAAAGAATATGGCAATATGCCAAAAACAGGATAAAAAACTTATCTGCAGCAGTTAAAAAATAAAAGTGAATAACATATGATTAAATGGTGAGTCATAGATCTAAATATAAGAAATGGAAAAGGGCAGAGAGTACCTCAAATGTTATAGGCATCATGGAATCATTTTGACTAACAATTTTGGGCACAGGCTGAGCATATGTGAATTCTGAGTTCTGGCCAGGTCAAAAGTAAGCGTGTTAGTGGGAAGTTTACTATTTTATGCCCTTGCAATTTATGGCTGGGTAAATTTGCTTATCTTTTCTTAACTTGTCTCAATGATTCCAAATCCTTGTAAGTTGATAGAAACTTAAGGTTTTATTATTGTTCAATCGACATACAAATAACATGATAAATTAACTAGTTAGAAATTTAGAATAGCTAGAAAAATGGAAAGTAATTAAGCAATTGTATACTTAAAAGTTAAAGATGAAGTATATCAGGGATGTTACAGGTCTGTTGGATAAGGTTCTTGAGCATAGCTGATAAGATCTTGGGGGCTGCAAGCTTCTTCTGACAGAGATATTGACATTGTTTGACATCTGTGCACTTGCCTATGCTGATTTTCTTTGTGATCCCTAATTTGTCACTTGTTTAAAATCTGATTGCACTCAATTTTAAACACTTCATCCCTGTCAGCATTAGTGAACCTTCAGGTCATTGCATTAGGGCAGTTAAACCTTTCAAGATTAGTCCAGTAACATTTCATTTATATGTTGATAATATCAGTGAGAACAATTTATAGAGAAAGTTTTCCTTAAAGCATACATGGATGTGGGTAATAGGCAACAAATTGCTTGAGTTTGTAGCTTAAACATATAGGCGATTGCTCTCTTCTGGTTCTCTTGGTGACAAATAGTACATGCAAAGATCATATAATGCCCACATTATAAACATGGAGGAAAGCTATGCCTTAAGATGTATGTTTCATATGGCTCTTGCAAACATTGTTCCTACATAATTTATAGGAGACGGACTACCTAATATGATAGACAAGTGCTTGTTGAAGTTATTTTGTTGGAGTGATGCTTGTATATTTGCTTGTTGGTTTAAAGCTAAGCCAAGCTATTCTTCTCCTTTCCCTCATTTCTTCGAATCTTTCTTATGCATTGGTGATGCCTTTATCATGTGCCTAGTGGTCTCATTTGCTTAGGCTTCAACTCTTCCCACCATTAAATCATATTCCACTATGGAATTAAAATTTGTCATGTTATCTCCTTGAAAGGCTCTATCATGTACCCTTTTTGAGCTAATGAAATCGTTTAATAGTTTATTTTGTCCAAAAAGTAACCTTATGTTATAAAGCCAACTTATGTTTTATTATTAAAAAGTTGTTTTATAAAGTATCGCTAGGACAAGGGGGCCAAAAGTAATGTTCATTTAAAAGGTCTTTTTAGATACTTCTTGAATGAAGTTTAGGAGGGAAAAGAAAAAAAAAAGAAAAAAATATTAAATACCCCTCAAAAGGTTTTAAAAGGAGGAGCTGGTTAGAGAGCAGGCACCCATTTATGAGATTGAAACCTTGTGTTTATCTTCTTGCCCTAGAATGAAAACCCTTTGGCAAAATGGTTTCGAGGATGAAAACCCTCCTATTCATTTGAGTAATTCCATCCAGGAATTACTTGTGTGCTTCAAGATTGGATTTGAGGTCGGAAACTCTCATCTTCGTTGGAATGATTCCATTCAGGGGTCACCTTTGTGCTAAAAGTTCCAGTTTTGGATTATTATTTCAGAATATGTGCTGAAGATTTAAGATTTCAAATTTCAGTTTGGTTTTGGGAGATTTCTAGTTGTCTTTGCTTATTTCAGTTTCAGTTTAGAAGGCAATAAGATTTCCAGTTTCATTTCTGGATTTTGATATAATTTCTTATGAAGGGGTGTAATGAGTGCTGTAGGGATTTAAATTAATATTGTATTTTGAGATAACAGTAAATATAAGGGATTGTTATCTTCCAGCTATACTATACTGTACCTGGCCGTATCATTTTAACAGCCCATAGACTGGCTGTACAACTTTATAGAGGAGGGTGTTTGACATAAAAGAGGTCGCAGGTATTTTTAGTGCAGATTTTTCTGTGTTTTACAATCATTCAACTCATGGTAGTAGCCGTACTAGCAAGGAAGAATGTGCAACATTATAAAGACATTTTGATGCACTGTACCAGTGCTAAAGAAGGCCATACAGGCCTGTAGCAGTTGCCATACTCCAGTTTTCAGATTGTTTTTCTAATTGAAATTAGTTCAGAGTCATTGTGGCTGCACTTATTGTATTCGGATCATTTGTAGATTATTTTAAATGCTGTTTGTACTTTCTTGCACATGATTTGCAGTCATTTGATATCATAAATTGTTGAAACTTTCACTATATTAGTTCCACACATCTGGGTATACATGTTCTATATTTTATAACAGATTTGTTTATTAAGTTCTGTTATTTTTGCTTCCATAGTGGATCATACAATTGGGTTTGGATTGATATGTTATTCAATAGTTGATACATTTGATGTATGTAGATTTTCAGAGGAGCTTGTTGCTATAGCAATAAAAAATAACAGTGAAGTTTTAGTATTTATGTCATTTGTATAATTGTAATAAACTGGATGGTTCTCCATTAGTTGGAATAAATTTGTGAGTCTAGATGGTTATGCCACTAAGATATTAGTTATAGATTATATTTCTAGCATTGCATTCATTAAATCTGTGCAGCTTGCCACTAGACATTTAGCATCCCAAACAACCATATGCTTGCACTTTGCCCACATTGGGATTTTGATGATTAGAAAGTGTGACTTTCATGCGTTTCGTCAAATATTTCATAATTTTAAAAAAATCTAGTCTGGGATGTTATAGTGGTTTTAGAGCAGTGATCTTGTCTGCCTGCAGGGAAAGCTAACTTATTAATGAAGATTACATCGCATGCATGCTAGCATGAAAGATAAAAAGATGAAGTCATTTCAATAATTCATGTCAGAAATGCTACAAACTTTGCAGAATATGTATAAGAAATTGAATCGTTTCGTTATTTTGGTGAAAAAAGCGACAAATGAGTAGAAGAAGTACACAAGAAGAGCCCAAGTTTTAAGGATCAGATAGTGGAGTAGTTTGCTACTAGTTTAGAAGCTCTAAATTCATTTAGAGGCACACAAAACAAAGATCTTATTCAAGAGGCATGGTTAAAAGAGCAGCGTGATAGAGATGAATACAAATTTCTGGCCTTTTGTGAATATGATAAAAAGTTTGACACCTACAAATCTGTCACCACCTTTAAATAACACTTGGAAATATTCCAAGAAAACATAAGTGGGAGACAAATGAAGAAGATGGAAAGGTTAGAACCAAAGCCACAAGAAGTTGTCAATAAGCCAGAGTCAAATAAAATATTCCTAAAAGAAGAAGAACCGCGTGAAGTTGCTAAGAGGCAAGGGCCCAAGAAAACATTTTTGAAGAAAGAAGAATTGCACTAAGTTGTTAAGAGGCAAGAGCCCAAGAAAGCATTTTTGAAGAAAGAAGAATCACATGACATTATTAAGAGGCAAGAGCCCATGAAAACATTCCTAAAGGAAGATGAGACCAAGAATGAATTGTGAAGGAAGAAACTGTTAGTGTTGTAGCGGCAGGAGATATTTTCGCCTAATTATATGTTGCTCAAGGCAGGTCAACCTTCATCTTTTATAAATAAAATATATTGGTTCTAGGTCAGCTCTAGAGAAAAGGCTGCCTAGTCTGGTATTTATAGAGGATGATGTCCTCTCATTTGATCAAACAATTCAATCACTCTAATTCGCACCTCTAGCAGCAGTTCGCCTCCTTGCAGCAACAGATCAGATTTTTGTAAGAAGTGTTATCATTCAAGATTTAGTGCTTTCAAGTTTCGATATAAGGAGAATTTACATATCTTATTGTATGTGGCTCGGCCTATTCTAGGGCCTGATTTTGTATGCAGTTTCTGCACTTATTATTCTGATATATAAGAGAATATTCGTTGCTGGGTTTTTCTCCCTCGAGTAGGAGGGTTTTCCTAGGGTAAATCATTGTGTTCATTGTTCTTTGAGTTGTGTTTTCTGCTCATTGCATTTCTGATCCTAAATTTAACATGGTATCTGTGATCCCTAAAATGTTCTACTCTATTCTAAGATGCAAAACTAACTAATGATGCATGAAAAGAAAAAACATAAGAAATACACCTCAAGATTAGCCTAAAGGAATATCTATGCAAGAAAGATAAACAAAACAAGAAGATGAATTGTTATACCTTTTATGCTGCTGATTTCCTTGGTTGGCCCTTGATTTTTGAGAGTTTGTGTGCTCCCTTGATGGCTATGGAGATGAATGGATGCAAGATGCAAAATGTAATAAGATGCTAGTGGCTAAAGGATTTGGTGAATTGATGAAAAATGCTTGCAAATGGCTAAAATGCTGCAAATGAAAATTGGCAAGAGTTTGGTAACAAAAATCTCATTTTTTTTAAAATGAGGGGAAGAAAAGGGTATTTATAGAGGGATTTGAATTCTTTAGAGAATTCAACGGTTGAGATTAAATCAACAAAGCCAAGATGGGGAGCTATGGTGAGTTGAGGAGTCACAAGCCCTCACATCTTGACATGTGGAATGTGAGATGGCCAAAGATGATATGATGTGCAAGTGAGGTGGAAGGAAGGTACATGATGTGGATGAAGGACAAGTACTTTGGAAAAAATATGATGTGGCCTCTCAATGACCACATGGGGAAGAGGAGAATCTTGGGTGATTTAAAGTGGGGAAGAGGAGAATCTTGGGTGATTTAAAGTGAATTAAAAACTCACATGATTGGGGAATCTTGTGGATAAGACAAGGTTCCAAAAGGAGAGGTGGAAAGTACCTTGGATAAAACAAGGTCTTTAAAAAAATAGGATTCACCCACATCTGACTTGATGTGACAAGTCAAAGGTTCTAGAACTTGCATGGGGAAGAGAAGATTCTTTGGAGGAATAAAAGTGAATTAAAAATTCACATGGGGAAGAGAGGAACCTTGGGTGAATAAAATTGAATTAAAAATTCACATAGGAAAGAGAGTCAAGGCCAAGAAAGGCAAGTGGAAAGGTTGATCAAAAAAGGTATGCTAAATGTGGCTAATGACCTTGATTAAGGTTGTGCAAACACAAGATTAAGATAATTAATGAGAGATTAGAAGCAAGTGGGAGATTATGGAAGATGTGACACTAATCTTGATTAAGTGGTGCACATCTTAATCATAGATTAATTTATTTAATCCAAATTAGATGAGGATTATGGAGAATGTGACAAGGAGAGAGAAAATGAGGAATTAAAAATTGGTTTTTAATCAAAAGGTCAAGTGACTAAATTAAATAAATTGTCTTATTTATTTAATTTAGAGAAGAAAAGGTGTAAGGTAAAGTATTTAATTATTCAATTACATACTTTAGGAATATTAGGCAGAAAATAAAATAATGATTAAATAAATTATTTAATCATTATTAATGAAATAGACTAATAGAGTAGACAATTTTGACCATGTGGAAGTGGTCAAGTTTAGATGTCTACAGTATCAAAGCGGGTTTAAGAAAGGATCTGACCAGATTTGTTTAAACATTCTTCATTAAATATCATTCCATCGATAGCGGATTTGGAGCATACCTTAAAAGCAGATCTAAGGTGTTTTTAAGAGCAGTCTTGAAGGTGAATTTTTTGAAGACCTAAAGGGCGATTTCTAGAAGATTTAAGAGTAGATCTTGAGGCGAATTTTTGCAGACCTAAAAGGTGAATTGTGGTAGACCTTGAGGTGGATTTTTACATCTGATAAGTTCAAATCTAAGAGTAGAGCAAAGTTCACTGACTGGAGAAAGCATGTCCATTAACAAAAGCCATCACAAAGTGAATAGAGTTGCAGGGAAAAGAATGCATGGTTTTTGCAGGGATAACCATTGTTAATGGTAGCTGAATCTGTCTTGTAACAGAGACTGGCATGCATACTAAGATAGGAAAGATTCATTCCCAGATTCATGAGGCATCTCAACATGACGTCGATACACCGTTGAAGAAGAAAAGGTTGAATGAGTTTGGGGAGGCACTCGCTTCCATTATTGGAGTTGTTTGTTTACTGGTTTGGCTTATAAATCTTAAATATTTCGTTTCATGGGAGATTGTGAATAGTTGGCCACAAAATTTTAAGTTTTCTTTTAGTGTACATATTACCTTGAGATTGTAGTGGCTTTGGCTGTTGCTGCCATACCAGAAGGGTTGCCTGTAGTTATTACTACTTGTTTGGCACTTGGTATAGGAAAAATGGCACGGAAAAATAATATTGGGAGGAAGTTATCGAGTATGGAGACTTTAGGTTGCACTACTGTGATTTGTTCTGATAAGACAGGAACACTGACATCTAACCAAATTCCTGTTGCAAAACTGGTGGCCATAGGGTCAAACCCATACTCTCTTCGAGATTATATGGTTGAAGGTACAACTTATGATGGCGGAATCCAGGAGTGGCCTAAAGGTGAGGCTATGGATCCCAATCTTCAATCAATTGCAAGAATTGCTGCTCTATGTAATGTTGTAGGTATTGCATACACTGGAAATCAATTCTGTAGCTTTGAAGGTGCTGTATTCGATGGTTTTGCAAGAGTGGAGTTAATGTTTCTGAAGAATGAGAGAGAAGTTTCATTTTGGCTTGGTTCCTTTACTTAAGGCTGCCGTCTGAGAAAAGAGGAGGTCGATGGAAATAAAGAAACTTTGCAAATTAAATTGGATATCGTGGCAATATCAGGGAGTTCGTGAAAACCTGAAGGTATAGCTGGCATAGGACTCTTCTACAGAAGATATTTGTCTTCTAGCAATATTATTCAAGAAGGAACTTTTGTTAAGAAGTTTCTGAAGGTTGTACTAAGCAGAGTCAACATTCAGGAGCAGAATTAGTGCTACATATGAGCAGATCTAAGGGAAAGACAAGAGTAGATCTGAAGAGTGTTTAAGTGCAGCATTTAAGGAGATTTTGATTCAACAAAGATAAGTTCTATTATCATTCCTTAATTGTTCTGTCTAATGATATTTGCTAGATGTCTACATGTTTGTATCGAGGTAGTTTGATTCTATGAACTATTATTAATCTCTCTAAAATGCAGATTGCATAAGTAATTCAAAGGGAGGAAGAGCTTGAGGCATTCTATGAGGAATGGGACTGAGTTGGTGGCACATAACTCTCTTGATTCTTCATTGGAGACATCTCTCGAGGGCACAAGGTTGGGTCAACCTTGGATGGAGAGTTTACATCAACAAAGAAGATTGAGAAAGATGAAGACACTAAACAAGGAAGAACCTATACAGATTGTCATTGCAATCAGTTTCTTTGAAGAGGAGGAAATGACATTTAGAGGGAGTTAAATTCAAGGCATGAGTTGAGAGCATGTCCGGGAAAAGGATTAAGGTTCTGAGATTAGTCAATGGAGGGGAGTTCACTTCCAGAGGATTTCTTCGCAATTTCTGAGGCAGGGATCAAGAGGGAGTTTTGTGACTCACTGAGAAGAAGTGAAGGTAGCTAAGTGAGTTGCAGTGTTGCAAGGCCAGGTGCTAAAGTCCTTGGAAGACCTCTTCAGCTGCTGAGAACATAATTGCACAAGACAGTCAATCTGGATTTGACATTGATAGCTCCGCAAACCTATTCAGAATAGGGTGATCTGGGAAGAGGTCGAGAAGGACAGTCCTGAACTCTCGCAAGTCAGTCGTGTCGGAGGTGTGCGTAGGAAAGCGTTCCTCTAAGGCAAGCATTGCAAGCAATCTTGGACGAGGAGGTCAAGAGGTTGATGCAAGTACTTGGAGCTTCAGAGGGAGTCACATCATCATGAAGATTTGTTGTAATGTATATTTCTTTGAGACGGAGAAATATGAGATGAAAGCCCTTGTAGTGTATATTTCTCTGAGACGAAGAAATATGAGGTGCAAGCCCTTGTTCATCTCTGAGATTGAGATGAGATGTCATGTTGAGAGACTCCATGATGACATCACGTTGAGAGAATCCGTGATGAACCCTTGTACATCTCTGAGACTGGGATGTGTTTTTTTCCACACATGGGAAGTAGTCATTGTGGACGTCATGTTGAGAGACTCCATGATATCACGTTGAGAGACTCCATGATATCACGTTGAGAGACTCCGTGATGAACCCTTGTACATCTCTAAGACTGAGATGTGTTTTCCACAAATGGGTGTAGCCATTGTGGACATCATGTTGAGAGACTCCATGATGAACTCTTGCACATCTTTGAGATTGAGATGTGGTTTTCCACAAATGGGTGTAGCCATAGTTGGAATACTCGCCATTTGCAAGTACTCGGCAAGCTCAAAAAACTCAGCTTGGCAAAAACTCGGGAACTTAAAAAATTGCTTCAACTTCACTAAAAATGCATTTTTTTTGCAAAATTCAAAGATAAGATGCATTCAATGAGTCAATAAATGAGTACATATAAGAAACAAGCTGTATTTGATTGATTTGAAAGAAAATTGGATACAAAATGGCATCCTCATGTGGAATGCTCAATGCGCTGATATGATAATAGTTTGAAACAAAATGAAAATAGCAAATTGTTTTTGTAAAACTGAAAGTAAATACTACATAAACATTAATATATTTTAGGTTTTACAAATTCACATGAATCACATCTTCCTCTTCCCATGTCTAGATCTCAGTAAGGGACTGAAAGAGGGTGTAATCATAGGGCTCTGCTCCTGCTGTGCCTGTGGCTCCTCAACCTCCATCCCAGATGTAGATCCTCCTGCAACTGTTGGTGGTGGCATTGGCAATGACTCCTTCTCAGGGTCATCCTCAAGGTCATCCAATGAGAATGTAAATCCACCCTCCTCCATTGTCTGTCGCTCTAAATCATAAATCTCATCCTCAGTAAACAATGGAGGCTGCTCTCCTCGCCTTGTCCAATCACTATATGGATCTATCTCATCCAAATCAATTGGATCATCATATGATATCTCCTCTACCTTTCTTATGCACAATCGAAGATTATATTGCACATAGACAAGGTCATTGAGGCGTTTTTGAGCGAGTTTGTTCCTCTTCTTTGTGTGGATGGCCTCAAACAAACTCCAATTGTGCTCACAATTTGACAAACTACAAGGCTGGCTCAAAACATGGAGGGCAAATTTTTGAAGATTTGTGGTTTTTCCACCCCAATTTGTCCACCAAACATCTACAAAAAAAGAAAAGAAAGAGTTAGAAAATTGTAACTTGTAAATTGTAATGATCAATTTTTCATTTTTGTAACTTGTAAATTTCAAATTTTATACTTGGTGGCAGCTTAGTTACTGCTCTCTTTGCCAAGTCTGAAGAGAAGAGTGCACCCCTTTTTTCCTTGTAACTTTGCAATTCATTAACAATGCTTTCTGCCTCGTCAGGCATGGATGTCATCTGCTGAATGCAAGTAGTGAGGCCCTCCATGACCTCTCCAGTAGGATCTGCATAGGTACCTGAATGGATGAAATGAGGGTTCAAGAAGTACCCTGCTGCATGGATAGGTTGGTGGAGTTGATTGTTCCACCTCCTGTCAATAATCTCCCAAATGGGATCAAACTTGAGGTTGTCCCCCTTAGAACAATTTCTAATAGCCTCCTTGGCCCTATCCATGGCCTCATAAAGATAACCCATTGGGGTTTGATCCTCATCCACCAAACGGAGCACTCTAACCAAGGGCTCTGACACCTACAATATAAATTTAAAAATGCAAAAAAAGATTAGAGTTACAATTTAGTAATTTACAAATTTACAATGAAAGACATTAACTTTAAGAAAAATGTTCAATTTGAATTTAGATTCAAACTCAAAGTTTTGAAGTTACTTTCACAATCTCTGTTGCTCTTTGTGCAAAGAGGGGCTCAAAGACAATGTTTGCAACTCTTTCTCCTTCTGACTTCTTTGAATAAGGTGAGTCTATCCATGCTTGACTTTGTTTCAAAGTTGTCAATGCACCAAGAATGCTTTGCAATGTTAAGAAAACCGTTGCAAACCTTGTCACACTAGGTCTCACCAAGTCTCTCCCTTTGGTGTGCTCCCTCATCAAGCTAGGAACCCAAGGGTGATTGTAGATATATTTAGTGATCCTTCTTCCATCCTCTACAATTGGTGTGACCCAATCTAATTTGCCTATGTCCTCCAAAAGAAGGTCAAGGACATGGGCAGCACATGGTGTCCAAAAAATTGTGTGGTGTCTATCTTGGAGGATTCTTCCTGCTGCCACATATGCCGCTGCATTGTCAGTTACAATTTGCATGACATTTTCAAGCCCAACCTCCATGCACACTTGCTCCAACATTCTAACCAAATTTTCTGCATTTTTTACTATGCTGGAGGCATTTACGGATTTCAAGAACACCTCATTTTTGCAAGAAACCAAAAAATTAATGATGGTACGGTTTTTTCCATCTGTCCACCCATTAGAAAGAATAGTGCAGCCATATTTTTGCCTTTCTTCTTTTTGTTCTTCTATCACTGCCTTTGCCCTTTTAGTTGCATTAGAAAGCAACCCATAAGTACAAAGTGAAATTAAGTACACAATTTTAATTTGTAAACAAAAAAATAACTTAAATGAATCATAAAGTAAACTTAAAAAACATAAATTAAAGAACATAAACGAACCTTCCACTCAAGTCTTTGCGCGAAGGCGCCTTGTAGCCTTTCCTTGCAATTGTCAATGCGCTCACCAAATTTTCCCAGTAAGGTGAGCTTGCCACATTGAAAGGGATGTTGTTGAAGTACCAAAAATCGGCACAAGCAACATCTGCATGCTCATGCTCATTTGCCGTCCACGGGCTTAAGACCTAGATCGCGTGGGTTTTCTTTTAAAAAGTTGCCAAGTTTTTGCGAAAGTACGACAAGTTTTTGGAGTACTTTTGGCGAGTAAAACTTGTAAAAACTTGTTTTCCAAAAAAACTCACGAGTTTTTGGCGAGTGGTTCAACTATGGGTGTAGCCATTGTGGGCGCAATGTTGAGAGACTCCATGATGAGGATATCTAGAAAATACCTCCCTAGCTAAGAGGGAGTGTTAGTGTTGTAGTGGTGGGAGATATTTTCTCCTAATTATATCTTGCTCAAGGCAGGTTGGCCCTCATCTTTTATAAATAAAATATATTGGTTCTAGGTCCACCCTAGAGAGAAGGCTGCCTAGTTTGGTATTTATAGAGGATGATGTCCTCTCATTTGATCAAGCAATTCAATCACTCTAGTTCGCACCTCTAGCAGCAGTTTGCCTCCTTGCAGTAGCAGATCAGTTTTTTGTAAAAGTGTTATCATTCAAGATTTAGTGCTTTCAAGATTCGATACGAGGAGAATTTACATATCTTATTGTATGTGGCTTGGCCTATTCTAGGGCCTGATTTTGTATGCAGTTTCTGCACTTATTATTCTGATATATAAGAGAATATTCGTTGCTGGGTTTTTCTCCCTCGAGTAGGAGGGTTTTCCCAGGGTAAATCATTGTGTTCATTGTTCTTTGAGTTGTGTTTTTTGCTCATTGCATTTCTGATCCTAAATCTAATAGAAACTTTGTCTCTCATGTAAAGAACCTTGGGAGCCAAACCACATATGTTAAGACAAAGGAAAGGTTCGCTATGTAGAGGTAATATTAGATGAAGGGTTAGAAAAGTTGCAATGTGTCAAGGAGGATATATCTACAGCCTATCCGAGCAAGAGTACACAAGCTCTTGGTATTGCTGCAGTTAAAACAATAGTTGCCATTAGTGGGATAATTGTAGGGGGATGTTTTCTGCTATATCCTATGCACAATTAAATTACAAAAAATCAAAATGCAGAGATATTTTCTGCAAACACTCTGCTAGTTGTTTATGGGACAAGTGTCTTGAGAGCAAGGGCTGACCTTACTATGGCTTTGGGAGTTTATTTATCTGGTTTGCTTCTCGCAGAAACTAAGTTTTCTTTGCAGGAGGAATCAAATATTGCTTCCTATCATGGCTTTGTTTTGGAGCCCCTTTTTATGACAGCTGGAACATCAAAACATAGTTGGCAGACTCGACGAGTAGTCGCTATATTTTTTGTCTGGCAAGTAACTCACCAAAAAACTCGCAGGGATTTTTGCCGATGAAGTTAGAAGAATGCTTAGTGAAGGGATCAATGTATATCTGTAGATTTTGATTAGGTTTCACCACCAATTTATTAGTTCTTTCACTTCCATCAAATATATGTATGACACTCAAATCAACGTGGTCCTAAATAATATGTTTAAGACGCAAACATTGCTTGGTATCATGATCGAGCATTTGATGGAATTAATAGAATGCATTCGAGTTATAAGGTGGCAAAGGCTGGTTAGCATCAAGGGGTTTAATAGGAGGTAGATGCATCGAATTATGTTTGAGGAATTGTTGAAGAATGCTATGGAGAGACTTAGACAATTTGGTAAGTTGTCTTTGTCTTTGGGGTGGAGCAATAGAGATGACCAACATAGTGGGAGTTGTAATAACATTTGAATTATTTTTGAAAAAATTATTATTGTTATTATTCTTTTTGTAGTTAAAAGAGGAGGAAGAAGCTCCAAAAATACCAGTGAGAATCTATGAGGCAAGAGCCTCAAACTGACTAACCAATTTTTTGATAATCATGAAGGGTAGTGTTGTCATTTCATGCCACCCTTATATGACCCATCATTAAAAACCGATCTGAGAGATCCTACATGGGTCATATTGTATGAATTTTCTTGAAGAGGTCCCAAAATTGGCTAAGTGCTAGGGTTTTAGACTTTCGGACTTTCACTTCCCTTCATTCTTGCATGCTTTCTCCATCGCTCCCGCTCCTCCTTTTTCACCTCTCTTCTTTCCATTTTGCCTAAGTGTTTCGGGTTTTGGCCATTGGCCTTCACCTTTAACCCTTATCGCTCTCTTCATAAAGCCTTTTTCCTTCCCCGATCATCGAAGCCCTGAAAAGGTCTTTCAAGATTTGTCTAAGTCTTGAATTGTTGGACTTCGAGGATCAGCCTTTTCCTCTACCTCCTATCATTCTTTCATCAGGCCTCAAGCCTTCCCTCCAATCACTGAAGCTCGATTAGGCCTTTTCAAATTTACCTAAGTCTCACTCTTTTGGGCATTGGGTGTCGGGCGTTTCCTCTACCCCCTTCTTTTCTTCTAGCATGAGGTATGAGGCAGGGCCGAGGTCCGATGCCAACGAAACATAAGGCATGTTGCAGGCTTGACGCCCAACCTCGCATAAATAAAATATTCAAGATTAAAGCCCACAGATGAAATTAGAAAGCTGCATGTGGCATCTTTCTGTTGGTTTCCGCCATTCCGCAAAGCCTTTCTTAGTGGGCCCAAAGTTGTTCGTGGAAGTGCGAAAGTGGTGACGTGTGGTGTTTTGAGCACCATTGGTAGTAGTGGGACCATCTGGAGGACCCTATCGAGTTCACGTGGCAAGTTTCTGAGGCATTCTGTCGTTCTGTTGAGTCTCTTAAGGCGAGATCACCATCATGCTGCGAAAATGCGGTAAGGGTGACATATGGCAGTTCTTCGAAGATACACAATTACATTGGCTTAATGGGTGCGACATGGCATCTTCCTATTGATTTTTGCTATTCCGCGGATGGATTTTCTCTAAGGCAAAAGTTGCCTACGGAATCGTGGAAAAGGTGACGAGTGGCAAGTCTTTAGTCAAGCAGTGATGTGGGGCCCATTAGGTACCGCCAATGCCACGTATCAATGATTGGGGCATTCTGCTGAGCCTTCTAAGGATGGCCCCAAAATCATTCTGCGGAAGTGTGAGAAAGGTGCCACATGGCATATTAAGCGTTGCTGGCAGTTGTAGAACTAGTGGCGGACCCTACCACGCCGTGTGGCATTGTTTCAATGGTTTTTCGCTGTTCTGCGGAGCTCTTAAGATGGACCCGCCATCAGTCTGTGGAAGTAAGACATGTGGTGTTCGCGAAGGCATATTAGAGGACACCAAGTGGCATGTTTTCATTGTTTTTCGCCATTTGGCGGAACATTTCAAAGAAGGATTACATAAGGTTGTGGAAGCACGAGAGGTGGACAGGTGTTGAGTTGTAAGGCACGAATTGTGTGACACATGGCACAATCTCAAATCTCCATAGTATATTAAGGTGGGCCCACTTTCTAAATGCAGAGCTACAAATGATTGCCATGTGGCAAAGTTTTAAGGCCTTTCGCCCTTTTGCAGAGCTCCTTAAGATAGACCCACCATCGGTCTGTGGAAGCACGAGATTGTGACGCCTGTCCTAGGAGGTACGTGGCGACTTTTGGTTGCATTGTAGAGAATCTTCGTAGGGGAGGACTTTTCAAATGGATTTTGTGGAAGCATGTGGGTCGTTGATCTTGTATCTTATGCAGATCGACGACCCAAATTCAAATCTTATAATAGCTAACCGCACCAGTTCGTGGGAGTGACTGCATTCATGGCAAGGTGACATTTTCAGCTACCAGATCAGATTTTCTCACAGCAGGGTTCATTCTTCATAGATTTCCATGCACTATTCAATGCAAAAGTGGTGCCCATACCTCCTTTATGTGTTGCAAAGACATTCCTTTTGTTGCAAACTGGATTTCATGGCGGATTTTACAGGAGTTCTCCGCAATGCATTGCACTGACAAAACATTCATTGTAGAGGCGTGGCGTGCACATCAAGGTTCTCTAGGCTTATCATTTGCACGAAATTTAATGATCAACTCCTCTGCTCTCGATTTGATCTGATTTCTTCTAAATTGCTAACCCTAGTAGGGTTAGGGTTTGATCAAAAATCATCTCAGTTATGTTTGAAGTAAAAAGGAAAGAATTGTATTTATTCTAAGGGTTCTTCGTCTAGCTCCTCTAGGGTTTCTCTTTGGTAGACATGCATTTTTGCATTCTAGAATTGCAAAGATTGCTTCCTGAGTTTTATGTTAATGTGATTCAACCATTTATCATTGTTATCTCATGCATGTTTGAGTAAAATTCATTTACCTTCATGTTCTAGTGAGCGTTTTGGTTATCTTATTGGTTTATGGTGTCATTTGAAGCAGGAAGAAACAAATTTCTATCTTGGTGCATCACCTCTTTTCCCTTTAATGCATTCCTTCTATCCCTTTTCCCTCGTGAGTTGTTAGAATAGAGTAGTGATAGGGTTTCATGTGCTGGGTTGGACCAACACATTTGCACTTAGATTAGATGAGGAAGCCGACCTTCTCCAGAGACTTGACCTCAATTTGCAAAGGTCCCACACCTTGAGGTCATTCTAATGGTGTCATTGGAATGTTGAACTCCAGGTTCAGTAGAGTGCACTTTCAGGTGGCGACACTTTTTGGCATCCTCAGTGGGACTACCAAAAATTTCATTTCTTGTTGAGGAAGTGGTGCTGTTCTCAACATTTCAGCCTTCAGAGGCATCCAACAAAGTACTTGGCGACTCTGCATTCAACTTGGTTCCAGATCAAACCTACAAACTCATGCCTAGAATTCATACTTGGGCATCTTCTAGAGGTAATTTTCAATATATTGAGCTCTCATTTCCTGCTTCTAGAAGAAGAAATAGACACTCCTCATCACTTGTAAGAAGAATTAGAATTTCTACAAGACCATGCCCTAGAGTTCAATCTACACCACCTTTGGGTAGATTATTTCAAGCTAGAACACCTATCCTTTAATGGTGGAAGCCTTTTAATTTTAGCTAGAAGGATGATATACCAATCAATGCCTTGAAAAGAATCCCTCATGTCATTGGTGAGACATCCACAACTCCAGTAGAGTACATCATAGATGTGGCCAATAAATGCTTTGTGCATGATGTAACATAAGACAATACGACGAATAGACTTCTAGCCACATCTTTGAAAGGAAAGGCACTACAATGGTATCGAGGGTTGCAACCTAACTCCATTCACAATTGGGATGAGTTAGGTTAAAAGCTATGCAAGCACTTTGAAGACAAAAGTGATTATCTGTTTCTGGTAGAGCAACTGACAACAATTAAAAGGGCACCTCATGAATTCATGAGTGACTTCAATTAGAGATTTCAGAAGACTTGGGATAAAATCCCTATCTTGGTGAAACCCTCCCCAAAGTATGCTTTCCTATATTTTCTAAGAGCCCTTAAGAATGATATAGCTGTAAAGATTTGACATATTCCCATGTTTAATACTAGGGTGATTTTCATATCTCAAAAAAGTATTGTTTTATTACATCTAGTTCAAACAACGTCAATTTTTCCCAAAGTCTAAGAGGTGAAAATGATCTTGGGATTTGTGGGTTATGGGCCCATAGTGTAACTTAAAATAGACTTATGAAATAAATTTGGGTGTAATTTGATTTGTATCAAATTTATATAAGGCACATGTTTTCCTAATATTGATGTCCTTGATTTTTAATCATGAATGTAGAGCTACTCTAATCAAGAATGATGACTTAGGAGAATGGGACCTTGGGATGGAATGATCTACTCTAGATATCAAATATAGAAGTGAACTTGGTCCACAGACAAGGTCTACAAGATCAATTTTGTAGGTTACAAGGTAGATCCATGCATCGCCATTGTCTCTCTGAGTGTGGGAAAGATTATGTGTTATGGATTTGATTGTGCATTATGGTCTTGTCCAAAAATGAGTAGAACAAATTTTAGTAGAACAATTGTGTTCCTCCTTCATGAAGCTTGATGAATATACCCTACGATAGATTTCCAACATTTCTCTTAAGATCTCTCAAGAGTCCAAATTTGTAGGTTCCTAAAGAATTGAGTTGTCTTCATTACATTCTCTCAAAAATGTTGTTTTGGCTTTTAAGAGATTGACTATCCTAGGTCAAGATGATATATCGGTGCACTTATATCTCGAAGTTTGAAAGTAAGATAATCTTAATTGATCTTTGTATCTTAGTTATGCCTAAATTTCTGTGACAACTAGTGATGGCAACATGTGGATTTAATAATCAAGTTATATCGTTAGATTTTATCATTAACTTTGTTGAGTTGTTATGATTGATTGTTCCTTGGGAATCTTTTTGATATTTTGATTGTTTGATTTCTTGATGGATAGTTGAGTGATGATCGCTTGATTTCTGGTGGATAGATGAGTGATGATTGCTTATTAAATGTCAATGAGTTGATTTATCCTTTATATCCATTTCTTGAAGGAGTCACCACCCATCACAATAAATGAGTCACCATCCTTCATGGCTGCCTTTTGAGAATAATACTTTACTTCCAAGTTGATTGATAAATTTATTCCCTATTGATGGTTTCTTCACACGGGAATGATTTCCCTTTTATATCTTATTGTTGAGGGAGTCATAGTCTTCCACATTTGAAGGGTCACAACTTTTAACATTTGAAGAGTCACAACCTTTCATTTGAAGAGTCACAATTTTTCATATTTGAAGGGTCACAACCTTTCACATTAGGAGTCACATCCTTTCTCACATCATTGCTATTCCTAATTTAATTCACTTGCAAAATCACTTAAGGTTCTATTCTTAATTGAATTCTTCAATGATGTTATGGATGTCTTTCTCAAATGAAATACTCTCCCTTTTATATCTCAAGTTTGAGGGAGTCACACCTTTTCACTTCAATAGTTACAACTCTTCATTATTGCATTTGGAGACTAATAATAATTTAATTTTAAATAAGTTAATTTTTTAGTGCTTCTCAACCCAAGAAGCATTTGATAGATAAAGCTTTTATAGATTTGGCATTTTCATAATTTTTAAGCATAAAGTAATCATAAACACGCACAGAGTAAAACCTGCTTTCTTACATCAGGCATGAAGCAAAACATAAATACACATAATACACGAAGTATACACATAAGACATAAAGTATACACATGAATACACATAAATACACGCAAGACACGAAGTATACATGTGAAAGGCACACACATATAGAAATGCACTATTGGCCTACTTAATAAGAGGGCTCAATAGTTAATCCTAATTGAATGGTGGTTAAAGTCGGTTTGTCTCACAAGTTGGCAGGATTAAAGCTTTGATACCAATTGTAATGTCCCCTACTTGGAGTATGCTTGTATTTGCCTCAAGAGACCATTAAACAACATAAAATTGTTTAACAAATTATATTTCGTAGCAAATCATATAATAGATATTGAACTTAAGAATAAATGAACTATTAACGTTTATGAAATAACAACTTGAACTTGAATCTAATCTATTGACTCCTTTCCAATAAACAACCATGGTAGGGATGGGAGAGAAACGCATGGTAGGGTGCTAGGAAAGGAATATCCAACCAAAACGATCCTTTTCCATCTTAGGAACATCCACCAAGACAATCCCTAAGTCGCCTTTTGTCAATAGGTCTTCTTGCCAACCTTACACATGATTGCTTAAGGGAAAGATGTAAATCATAATAATATAAATAAATTTATGATTTCCTTTATTTACTGAATTAGACATAACATATCTCCCTTAATGCATATTAGTCATTATAACAGTAACTAGACATATATTAATATGCCTTCAAATATCGTATATATATTTATATCAAATGCATACCACTCCCTTATTATATTTAATGGCTTCTGCCTTTTTGAGTGCAAACTATTATTTATTTCTGATTGCTTCCATATCAGATTTTATTGATTTCATTCCATTCTGCTCCATTCATCACATGGATGATTTCCCAAAATATCCCCACCTTCCTATATATCCTCATATCTCAATGATGGGGCACATCTCTTTGAAAAGAGATGTCCTTTTAAATGGACATGTCCTTTGTTAAGCAAAGATATGCTTCTTTAAAAACTAACCGCCGCTGTTCCAAATCTCATTGCTGCCTTTCCTTTAATCTCTGCTGTTTGCTAAATGAATCGCTGGCTGCTCTTAATCACCATTTTTATAATTGTATTCCCTTTCAATTGTAATGTCCCCTAATTGGGAATTCCCTAAATTTGCCCTAATTCCTCAATTTCCAAATAAACAAATGGGTTATAGAATACCTTTCACCTGATTGAAGCCCTACAAACAGATTAGAAACCATTTACCACAATAATGCTAATTAGCAGATTATCAAAATTAAACATAAGTAAATTCAAGACAGAATTATTAATTCAATCATAAAGCACTTTAATATCTTTGGAAGGCTCAACCATAGGAGAGCTGGGCGAATGTGACTTTGGTGGGGTGTCTCAGATCCTCTACCCTAGGCCCAAGAGGGAATATACCATCCCTCTTGGCCTCATGTGGCCCATGCCATCCATATGAGGTGGTCTACCCAGTGAGGTGTCCCCTTTCCGTTATCCTCTCATCTTGCCAATCATTTCCCTCTCGCTATGATTGGACTTCTTGTTCTGATTCACCATGATGGAGGGGTGAGGTTACAAAGGGTTCCCCAGAAGCCCATCTCTCCTAAGCCCAAAGTGTAGTACCTTCTATACCCCCTTGGCCTCCTTGGGATTACTTGGTCCCCATCTTGGAACTACCTGGTCCCCCATCTTGAGGTGGCGTGCCTAGGAGAGTGCCCCATCACCATACCCCTCTTGTAATCTCAGTCTCCTCTATCATGGCTAAAACATTCAAGACATGAAAAACAAATATTAATCCAATATTTACTGATATAAGAAAGCAGTCATAACAGCAATGTATCATTAGGACCTCGAACATCTAATTAAACAATCACAATCACTTATATTAAATTGTACTGCAACTACATTATTGTAAATCAGATTTCATACCACCAACTCAAGAAATCAGACTGCTGTGCATGTGCCAATTAATTAATTATTTCCGACTTAGAGGGTGCAGTCCTCTATTTTCTTTATATTGATTTATCTGATGCAGATGATTGCTGATCTGAAATTATCTCTTCTCCAATTGATGCCTTTGCTTTGGAGAGACTCTCTTTTAATACCATCAAATAGGAAAGGGGCATAACTCTTCATTTCATTCATTTACCAAGGGACTTGATCCTTTATTACTAATTGCTGCAATTAAGAGTTATTAATTTATTTAATATTATTTCTTAATTGAAATCATTGTTTGCCTTTAATTATGATTACTGCATTTAAACTAATCACTCTCTTTTAATTTGAATCGCTGGAGGTCGGCCTGCATTCTTTGTTCTTATCTGTGCCATAAGGAGGGAGTCGACCCAAATGGTTTGGCTTGCTGTGGGGTGATTGCTACCCTTAATTATGCTTAGTCGTCTTGCCTCTAATAAAATCGCTGCTTAATCTCTACTCTGCAATATTATAATCGTTGCTTCCCTTCTAAACATCATCGTTGCATGCATAGGCAATTTTAACCTGGGTGATTAAATCTCGATCGCTGCCTTTATTATTTACTTTATGCACTTTATAGTGTCTGATAATAACAGTCTTCTGATCGGTATCTATTCCTCCCCCTTCCTCATTAACCTGGGCGACTAGCAATTATTTATATATGCTTATTCCTTAGATATAAAGGCATGGCCCGCCAAAATAAATAAATATTAATTTGTATTTCAAATATTGTCGGCCTAGACTTGGTGTTGTAATTTGCGGGGACATGACATCAATATATATAATTTAATGTCAATATATTATATGTTTTCTTATTTAATTACTATATATATAAATTCAATCTATTGTTAATATATATATAAATATTAATTTGTATTTCAAATATGGTCGGCCTAGACTTGTGTTGTAATTTTCGGGAACATGACATCAATATATATATATATTTTAATATTTATAGTATGATATTATGATAATTATAATTATAATAATATTAATTGTTAATATTTATATTTATATCTTTAATGTTTATGTTATTTATTTACATTTCAATGCTTGGTTTTTTAATACTTTAGTGTTGCAATTTCGGGGGCATGACATTTAATCCTTTAACATAAATGTGTTTAAAAAAACTAAGCTAAAATACTTGAAGATCTAATTGGTGAAAATAATAGAATATAGAGAAACTGAAATCTTGTTTTAGTTGTAGAAATGGAAAGTACATAAATTAAAGAATTTGGGATAAAAACTAGAAGCTCTTCGCCTCGAGCGCAAGCGCTTTGCGTGGATGTCTTTGTGATGCACTATTGTCCCATACAGATGAAAAACCAGAAACAAAATTCTGCCCAAAAAATAACATCTGTATGCACAACACAAGAAAATTGGAAAGTACGACAAAATGATAGCTACATGAATGATATAACCATAGATAGATAAAACTATTCTAAAGTAAGAAATTTATGGAGCTGAAAAGGAAGAAATATCACCCAATTTGAAGAAGGTTGAACAATCTTTTCCTTAACGAAACCTGCAACACAAGAAAATAAATGTTTTGGGGTGATTGTCTATGGGCTTGCCTTAGTCAAATCCTGTATTGGTATTTCTACCTCCATGGACAGCTTGATTTTGAATAGTTTTTGGAACAAAAAAAGAGAAGTGTGATGCAATATGAAATGCAAAATGACAATAACAACAGTAGCAAATATAATCTTAAATGCAAAAACTGTTAGCACCTAGGAATAAAAAATGGAGATAATAAACACAACAAAAGAGAGGGAACAATAAAAATAAGAACACTATCATCTCTAGGAACTGAAACATCCCAGAAGAACACTTCTAACTTGTCGAAATTGCTACAACTACTCCATGAACATCACAATTAAGATAGTAGCCTTACATGCACCAAGGATCAACAAGAAGATTCATAGAATAATAATGGAGATTGCTGGTTTTTTAGATTGCTTGAGAGAAGGTAAAAAAATGCCTTGAGAAGTGATAGAATTAATTCCTCTTTTCTTTTTCAAAAAATAGAAACAATGAAGGGCACAAAGGTTGGATAACTGCTCAAAATGTGTTAAGAGGCATTACTTTCCAAAGTTACAATCATGACAGGGAGAATGAAATGCTCGAGCGACTACTAGAATCATATTTTTCATGGGACGCTAGCGTGTCATGTGGAAGTTAGCACAAAGTGCTCCTATTCGGAAAATAAACATCACAAGGATCGTGGAAAGCATAACAAAAATGTGCTAACATCTTGGCATTGGGATGATTCAAACTAACACACCAAAGTGTGTTAAATAAAACGATAAATTGCAAGGGAATGCAATTTTCAACATTACAACATTACATATGAAGATTGTATGGTAGAAAATGATGTAGAGGTCATATGATGGGAACATCTCCAGGAACCCGTACAATACAATAGTCTAGCAAGGTGATATAGTTTAGCAGTGGTCATACAATGATAAGAATTTATTCTTTGAGTTGTATGATGATGGTGTGCTAAGGAGACCATATGATGAGCAATTGGAGAGAATCATATGACAACTGCTGATTTGTTGGTCATATGGTGGTATTGATAAAAAGAAGGCATACAATGGAGGCCTTTGAAATGGGTTAGATGGCAGATTTTTTTGAATATGCTGTATGTTTGAAAAGTAAAGAATTTTAATTTTAATTTTTGCAAATTTTGTCTTTCATGGGTTGCCATGTGGTAGAAAAGGAAGTGAATTTATAATGAATTTATTTCCTTTGTCTTTGCTTGCCATATATTACTAATTTTTTTTTTTGGAACTTTGTTCAATTTTTTAAATTTTTTTCTCTCTTTTCCACTCATTTTAAGAGATTTTTACTTTTAACGTCATTTCTTTTAGTATTTGAAATTTCCTCTTTCTTTTTTCCATGTGTGCTTCATATTTCATGCCCTCTTCCTACTTCATTATTTTGTACTATATTTTTCTTTTTAATCCATTGTGCTGGTGCTCAAACATGTAATCCCACAAATTCTTAAGATATGCTCTAACACCTAGGGCTAAGGGCATGTCAACAAAGGTGATAGGTAGTACTTTCGGGGATGCATCCTCGGGCCTAAATCCCCGACCTTGTCCCAAGGACGCGAGGAATGCCAGGAGACGTCCCCTAGGCATCCTTGATCTACCATTTTGAGCCAAAAATGTCTTTTTTTTGTTGTTGCATATTTCAGTTTAAAATTGCATTCAATCTCAAAAATACATGAGCAACAGTGAGAGTGATAGTAGAAGTGAGAATGAAGTGGAATTAGTTGGTAGAAATACAAGTGCAAGTGTTGAGGGTGGTAATCAAACCCATTTAAGTGCCCTTCAAATATCATGGAAGAATATATAAAGAGCCCTTTCAACAAGATAAAACCTCTTCTCCAACATGTTACACCTGTGGATCAAAAGAAAAAAAATCAAGGGGGAGTAGGGTGTGGAATTGTCATGTTTGCAAGACAAATTTTAGAGGCAGCTAGATAAGGGTACGGTCTCATTTTTTTGGGTGTTGTACTCCGTGGAGTTAAAATGTGTCCAAAACTAAAAGAAAATGAGAAGATAGAGTACCATAGATTGCATATGGAGGCGAAAATGGGGGCTCAAGGTGCGACAATGCCAACACCTTCTTTTGCAAGTGCACAATCATCTATGCCTACACCATCCATGATTGGTAGTAGCGAAGTTGTCACAAGAGGAAAGAGGAAGATGAGTGGTAGTGACAAGGGAGGTTCGTTTGAAACAATGTTTAATGTGCAAGCATGGGAAGCTACAAAGTCTTGCTTCCATTGCCAAATTCTTCTTTGCTCATGCCATCCCATTTCATGTGGCTTGTTTCTCTTCAAACAAATGATCAGAGATGTAGCCACTATTGGTCCATCATTCATACCCTTTGGAAATCATAAGCTACACACTACCCCCCTAAACAAAGAGTATTCCAAGGTTAATGTGCTAATGGAGATAGGCAAACTTGGATGAGGACAGGTTACTCTATTGTGATGGATGGGTGGACTGATATTAGACATCAACCACTCATCAATATCATAGTCACATGCCCTGTTGGTTCTTATTTTCTCATAGCCATGGATTGTTCAAGGAAGTGTAAGGATGTAGACTTCCAAGTTACCATTTTTAGAGATGCCATAGAGGAGGTTGGGCCTGCTAATGTTGTACAAGTGATCATTGATTCAACATGTGTGTGCAAATGAATTGGTTTGATGGTGGAGGATGCTTACAAGCACATCTTTTGGACCCCATGTTTAGTTCATGCATTGAACAATGCATTGAAAGACATAGGGAAAACTAGATTGGGTGAAGCAAGTGGTGGCAAAAGCTAGTGAAATTCAAATGTTCATTTGCAACCACCACATCTCACTTGCTCTCTTTAGGACATTTTCAAAGGAGGAGTTCCTTAAACCTGTCGAGACAAAGTATGCCACTTTATTTTGTTTCACTTTCAAATTTCAATATATGGAAACATTGTAAATTTTTTGAAACTTCAAACATTCGTATTCCAAATTTCCAATTACATTGAGCCTCATATTGCTTTTGCCTTTTAATGAATATAGGTATGCCACTTACTTCCTCTTGTTGGAGAGGATGATTGAGGTGCATGAGCCTCTACAATTGATGATGGTGAACTCAAAGTGGACTAGATGGCCTAATTCAAGCTCTACTCAAGGAAAATCCATCAAACAAAAGATCCTTGATGACGATTGGTGGTCCATTGTGAGGTAAGACATTGTTGATTTTATTATTAAATTGCTGATTTTATTAAAATTAAATATTAGATTGATGATTTTCATATTAAATTTCTGATTTTAATATTTTAATTTTATTGTCCAATGTTCCAACTTTTGAAGTTTCTAACATGTCAATTAACTTGTCAATTAATTCTTTTGAACTTTTTGTTTGCATTTTGTAGATATATTTGCTCTTTCATCTCACCTATTGTAGATTTCATTAGATATGCTGATATAGACTCTCCTAGTCTTGGAGAGATATATGAGACATTTGATAGTATGCTTGGGAAGATAAAGCAAACAATTTTGGCTAAGGATCCTACTTTGAGGTTATATGAGCAACATATTAAGCCCATTGTGATGCGAAGGTGTAACGCAATGAACACCTCGCTTCATATGGTAGCCTTTGCTCTAAATCCCAAATGGTATGCACAAGGGATGGAAGGGTGCCTCCATGTGATGACCCAGAGGTTTAAGATGGGTTCACACAAGTCATTGATAAGATGTATTCACAGGAGCAGGCTTCATTATTTTGCACACAATTCCTTGACTTTGCAAATCTTCATGGTCCAACTTTGAGTAAGCCACATGTGAGGTTGGATATAGCTATATTAGCTCAAACTGACCCTATTGGATGGTGGACATGGCATGGGAGGGATACACCACAATTGAAGATGCTTGCCACTCGCCTCCTTGCATAGGTTGTCAGTTCCTTTGTTCTAGAGAGGAATTGGTCCACATATGGCTTTATCCACTCCATCAAGAGGAATAGACTTACCTCTAGATGAGTGGAGAAGCTAGTGGCCGTGCATAGTGCTCTTCGACTTCAGGATCATCAGACTCCAGAGTATTGAGAGACTCTAGCTTTATGGTGGGATATTGATCCCGAAGACGTGGCCCAAGTTGAAGAGGAGGAGACACTAGAGGGATTGGTTGGGATTTCATTGGATGAGATGGACCATGATAGTGGCAGTGACTTAGAGGAGGACTTTGATTTTGATGCAGTGTTGGGAGATGCAAATTAGGGGCAGCAATGTACTTTGTTTTTTTATATTTTGATTTTCATATCATAATTGAAAGTAAAACTATATGGCAATAGTGTAGCCTTTGGGCATTTTGTTATAAGTTTATAACTTGTATGTTATTTTTTAATATCACACAATTAATCTACCTTCCACAATGGCATATACTTCCACTACTAGAATCAGAACCCTAAAGTTCCCACCATTAAAATCCCCTCCCACCCAGAGGAGACGATTGGGGCCATTGAGATAGTTGGGGGGCAATAGGGTATCTAGGAGGCCCTATAGTTTCTTTGGGCGAAGGGATTGCACCAATAAAGAGAAAGGCTTGGGGTGGGCGGAATGGTAGGGCGAAGGTCGGGGGTGCACCCTTTTACTATCGAACGACACATGCATGATATCGAAGTTGTTAGTCTGACAACTTTATATCAGTGCACTATTGGTTCTTTGGTGGCTCTTGCTGCTTGTCTAATACATATGAAGAGCTAGTATAATGGCTAGGCACATGGTAGCCTTATGCATCCATAGGTACCATTGGTTGGACAATTGTTTTCCGTTGTGCCATGGGACAAGATAATACCTTGTTAATCCAAAGAACCCATGAACCAATGAGAAAAGGGAGAGCAATGTACTTGGGAGATACATGGTAGGATTTTGCTCATTTTGAAAATGACAATGTTAACATAAAAGCATTGCACCATTGATAGAGGAAATATGAAGGACAAGTTAATTGGTAGCATCCCGGATTGTCTGATCTTTCCCAATGAGTCTCCATCTATCTAACATCTGCAACATTCCAAAGGTAAAACCAATTTTGTTAAAGCATAAAAGTGTACCATTAGTTTGGAATATCTATCTTTAGAAGTATGACATCCAAGGATTGCAAAATCACCCAAACAACAAAAGAAATGTCATTTTGAGTTTCAGGCATAGTGGTCATCAATTCTTCAAGAGGCCATTTATTCAAATTTGAGTTTTTGTGCATGGTGGTTCCATATTTTCCTTGGCTTGTTTTTCATAAATAAGAGCTCTTTGCTCTTTCATAGGTAGAATCATAGATTACATACTCTGCGAGTAGCCGAGTAATCACACATTTTCTGCCATGGCGAGTACTCTTGACTTTTACTTTTTACTCACCTAAACATATTCACTCATTGATTATTTGCAGAGCACTCGCAGAAAAACCTCTGAGTTCTTGCGAAAAAACATATTCACTCACCGATTATTCTCTTTCAAGTTCCATGATACACATTATCAGTTATCATAACAAATAGTTTAAGTTTGTATATAGTTAACTTATACTGTTATATGCTAGCATTTGTAGCTTAGGGAGATATTTTCTCCTAAGTTAATATAATAAATAATTAATAAGGCAAGTCGGCCTTAATCACAAATTATATCATTCTTAAAAGGAGGCCAACCTATGTGAAGAGTCACCATGTTTTGTATATATACAAGGTGGAATCAAGTCATTCTCATATTCATATTCACATTCTCTGCAGAGCAGAAGTTCGCCCTTCAGCAGCAGATTATCATCTTGTAGAAGCAGATCGACTTCAAGGAGATACATATTTATCTTGGCATCAAAGGATAGGTGCTATTATTCATTGTATTAATTCGCCCTTGAGAAGGGTTTGATTGTAATGCAAATTTCTGCTCTTATTCATCCTATATATAAGAGTTATATGTTGCTGGTTTTTTCTCCCTCAAGGAGGAGGGTTTTCCCAGGGTATCTTGTTGTGCTTATTGTTTATGTGTTGCATTTTCTGCTTTATGTTAAATCTGATCCTAAAACTAACATGGTATCAGAGCGGGTTTAAAGGAAGTACCTGATCAGATTTAAAGTAAAATATTATTGGGGATTTAATATTACTGACTAAGATCACTATTATATGGAGACTACTCAAAGTATCGATTCATTCTAAGAACAGTGAATAAACAATATTGACAGGAAAGTTAAACAGAGAAGTTGTGGCATTTAGTCTCACCCCCTGTGCAAGCTGAAGCGCCAAGTTTATGAGGATGCGTCGATTCAAGAGGACAATTAAAGACTTTCATCCAGAAGTCGATGACACAGTAAGAGTGTTGGGTCTCTACATAGGAGTAATAGGGACGTAATTTACTACACAGATTTGTGTCAAGCTCATTCAGGAGAAGAATCGTTCTATGAAAGTTAACAAGGTGTATCAAAGGTTGCCGCTCATTGCCTATATCGAGCTATTGAATGAAGAATTATTATTGGTATTACTCCTCCTCTGCCGCTGAAACTTCAATCACTTGCCGCACCTCAGGGGAATGGTTGTATTTATCGGGCAACACATATTATTGAAGTTGTATGATATGAGACCTCTGCTAGTTTGTGGTGAGTCCTTTCTCGCCGTTTCTTTCAAGCATTGAAGGACCTTAACTGTATCGGTGGTCAAGCATATTGAGGGAGTTATCCGTTACATCTCATGGAAGTTGCCTTTAGCTTGAAAGTTGTCAGTGGAATTTGAGGCGCAAGAATCCTTAAAGGAAAACAAATCGACAGAGACAAGACTCGGGTGATTCAATATATATAAGTGGCGGCAATATTATTATCGGGGTGCTCTGGCGGAAATATTCTCCTTATATGTTTCGTTAATGCTTTTTGATTTTTTTTATAATCCGATAGTGAAATGGTGGTTATATATATATATGTCTTGGGTGCGGGTGTTACAGTGCCATCACGTATCTTACTTAGTTCGAATTGTTGTCATTGTTCATTGCATTGGCGAGAGAGTTCAAGCTACAAAAGAATGGGAAAATTTGGAGATCTGAACTTGTATATATATGACTTTATACCTTGGACGGAACAAACTTGGGTATGCGTACAAGTGCAACTGATTTGCAGTGGACCGATCGCTGCTCATGACATCCATTCATTTTAAAGGAGCCGAAGGGTTATTCTTTTTGCCCCTTTCTACATAGTCGTGGCCAATGCGAATACAGCCAAAGAGTCATGCTTTTGGTGCCAGGTCAGATTATTGGGTCAAGCAGTGTATTTAGAGTATCGATTTCCTTGGGAAAATCTCACGATAGAAGACAAGGAAGAAATATCAGTGTGTAGAAGGCAAAAGCTCATACGTGTTATTGCTGTTGTATGCATGGACTTGATTTGGACATGAAGATTGACCTGTGTATGGTCATTAGTGTTGATGATTCTTCACTCTATGAGGATCCTTGTTGCTAACATTATTAAAGGAGGAGTCTAGTTTCATTTCTTGCATAGTCGAAGAAGTGTGATGGCTTGGCTAATCACAAATAATGCTTTGTTCACTGTCTGATTGGGTAGGAGCAGAGGAATGCATACAGGCCGGTGATTCGATGGGCATTGTGTCAAGTTATTCCGATCTTATATTTTCATTCTCTGTATTACTGCTTCTTGCATATTGGATGTTGGAGTATACAGGGTGACGTGGAGAGGATTTGGAATCCATTGATGACAAGGGAGATCTTAAGAGGAACCGTGGACAAAGGGAAGTGATGGTAATTATGCGATTACAAAAGTTAACTCACATTTGCCATAGTCGGGGACTTGGCTCATATTGTGATCAGCTTCTTCGAAGAGGAGGAATTAACATTCAGAGGGAGTCTGACAAACCAATAGAGGCAACCTTGGACGAGGAGGTCAGGAGGTTGATGCAAGTATTTGGAGCTTCAGAGGGAGTCACATCATCATGAAGATCTGTTGCAATGTATATTTCTCTGTGATAGAGAAGTATGAGGTGAAAGCCCTTGTAGTGTATATTTCTCTGTGACGAAGAAGTATGAGGTGAAAGCCCTTGTAGTGTATATTTCTCTGTGACGGAGAAGTATGAGGTGCAAGCCCTTGTAGTGTATATTTCTTTGAGATGGAGAAATATCATCATGAAGATCTGTTGCAATGTATATTTCTCTGTGACAGAGAAGTATGAGGTGAAAGCCCTTGTAGTGTATATTTCTCTGTGATGGAGAAGTATGAGGTGAAAGCCCTTGTAGTGTATATTTCTCTGTGATGGAGAAGTATGAGGTGAAAGCCCTTGTAGTGTATATTTCTCTGTGATGGAGAAGTATGAGGTGAAAGCCCTTGTAGTGTATATTTCTTTGAGACGGAGAAATATGAGGTGCGAGCCCTTGTCCATCTCTGAGACGAAGATGTGGTTCTTTCCACACATGGGAGTAGCTATGGTGGACGTCATGTTGAGAGACTCCATGATGACATCACGTTGAGAGACTTCGTGATGAACTCTTTGTACTTGTGTTTTTCCACACATGGGAGTAGCCATGGTGGACGTCATGTTGAGAGACTCCATGACAACATCACGTTGAGAGACTTCGTGATGGGCTCTTGTACATGTGTTTCTTTCCATGGGAGTAGCCATGGTGGACATCATGTTGAGAGGCTCCATGAGGACATCACGTTGAGGGACTCCGTGATGAACCTTTGAGCTTTCCACAAATGGGTGTAGCCATTGTGGGCGTCATGCTAAGAGACTCCATGATGAAGATATTTGGAAAATACCTCCCTAGCTAAGAGGGAGTGTTAGCGTTTGTAGCTTAGGGAGATATTTTCTCCTAAGTTAATATAATAAATAATTAATAAGGCAAGTCGGCCTTAATCACAAATTATATTATTTCTTAAAAGGAGGCTGACCTATGTGAAGACTCACCATGTTTTGTATATATACAAGGTGGAATCAAGTCATTCTCATATTCATATTCACATTCTCTACAGAGAAGAAGTTCGCCCTTCAGCAGCAGATTATCATCTTGTAGAAGCAGATCGACTTCAAGGAGATACATATTTATCTTGGCTTCAAAGGATAGGTGCTATTATTCATTGTATGAATTCGCCCTTGAGAAGGGTCTGATTGTAACACAGATTTCTGCTCTTATTCATCCTATATATAAGAGTTATATGTTGCTGGGTTTTTCTCCCTGGAGAAGGAGGGTTTTCCCAGGGTATCTTGCTGTGCTTATTGTTCATGTGTTGCATTTTCTGCTTTATGTTAAATCTGATCGTAAAACTAACATTATACACAAATTTTAACTGCATTACCATGTTAAGTTATTGTTATACTGTTAACTTACTATTATGGCATTACTGTATCAGTTATCATATAGTTAACTATTTTTAAGTTGCTGAGTATTTGCTGAGTATTTGTCGAGTATTTGCCGAGTTTTTCCCAAGTCAAATTTTTTGGGCTTGCTGAGTACTCTCCGAGTCCGAGTATGTAAACTATGGGTAGAATGTACTAGGGATCCTAATGCCATAAGAGTTCTGTGTACTTGTATTTTTTCAAATATTTTTCAATAACAGTAGCCTCCATATGTTTGAACTTATTTCAACTGATATATGAGTTTGTAGTTGTGTGCCATCAGCAAATGAATAAATGAAGTTGTGACCATTTCATCCCTCTACTTTATTGAAATATACTCTCTCAATTTTTTTGATTTTTAAATGAACATTTAAAATGTAACCAAGCACCCGTTAAGGTTAGCATAACTCAAAACGTGCATGAAAGAACTCTAACCAAGAATGCATCCTAAAACCACTTAAGGAGGAGGGGCGAGCATATGGTCAGAGGATCCCTAGGATCTACTGAATCAAGGATTACAAAGATTACACTGAAAGAGAGATTAAATTCGACACCAAGAATGTGCACTCAAGATCCTTTGACAGACGAGGTGCTAACATATGGTGGAGTACTAATGCTGAAATTGAATGTAACAAAGGCGGATAACCAGCCAAAGGAACTTTCCACGCTACCACCAAACAGTGGGGGGAAAAGATTACAATTTAAAATACTTCTTTTGCTGCGGCAGGCATCCACTGAAGAGTGGGGATTCGCCATTTGAAAGTGGGTATGAAAGAGATTACGATTCAATTTATCCTCACTAGCAGTATACCATCCAGGGGTGCTTAGTGTGAAACTAATTAAATATTGCAGCAATGTTAAAAACTGAAACAGTACTACTGTTAACAGTTTGTACAAATAAGAAGGCTGCAAATTACAATGTCTTTCACCAATTTTCAAGCACCAAGTTATACATTGTTTCCATGTCAGAACATAATGAGAAAAGAAGAAGAAAGATGGAAACAACAAATGATTTAATTCTGTTTCAGCAAACTGTAATTCTAGAAATGTCAAATCAACAACTACATAAATTTATCAAATGCTCATAACTCAATCGAATTGCACGATTCCAAGTGCAATGATCAACTAGAAGATAGGCGCCCTTGCTGAGATAAAGAAACAACCTCAAAACATGACTATTTATTTATGACACAACTCCCAATGCAAACTGAAATGTATGGCCTCCTTGCAAGGGCGATTTTAGTAAATAAAATCATAAACTTCAAATTTAAATCTGCAACTCTCCAAGAATGGTCGCCTCTGGTCTAGGAATGGAAAGAGCAAACACCCATAACAAAATAAAAATCACTATCAAAGCTGTAAATAGAAATGTCCTTCAACCATAAAAGGACTAGCAACACAATTTCAGGAAATAACCTCATTTTCTCCAACATTGAAGCGCAATATGTACTTTTGAATGAAGCACACTCGCAATCCATCATCTAGGGAACCATACTTTCAAGCCCGAAGAGTGGAATAGAATTGCTAAGCTTTCCCTTAGCCGGATTCTGGATTTCAAATCAACAGCATAACTTTGCTTTCTAAAACATAACATAATTAGTTCTCCACAATGCAACAATATATAAGTTTCAATGGGCAAATGAAACACTTTGAATTCCAAGAAGTTGAATCACTTCAACTTCCCAAGGGACACCACCTTCAACCATTCACTTTATTGTGAAATAATAAAACATTATTTCCCTTCCCTTTAGGTGTCCATTTCTATTTGCAACAATAAAGCATTTAATAAATCATTAAATGCTCAACATGACCCCTTAATGTCCCCTCTTTAAAACAACATGAAGTTATCACTCCTAGGCATGGGGGGACAACTTAAAATCATGAAATTAACTAAGTATAACACTTAGTCCAAGGAGATAACCAAAGCCAATATTGAAACTGATGGATTACCACAAATAGTATGATGACCTGAGCTGAACTACAGATGATGATATTGCTAAGATTAGACTTACTAAAAATAGCCATTGCCAAAAATAGTAAGTTCACTTCAACTCAACAAAAGCCAAACTGATCGGCCACACTGAATTGCAAAAGATTGAGTTGCTGCTAGAGTGATACTGCTATAAATATACTTACCAAAAATAGCATATTGCTATAAATAGTAAGTTTGCCAAAACCACATCTGTATGCCAACTGAGCAGTATCATGACTTACTATAAATAGTAAGTGTTCCCATTCTGCTTAGCCTACGAGTTTTTGAAAATAGGCTAAATCCAATTGTAGAGCGTAGGGCTAAATTGGGGACATTACATTTATTCATCTAATAGTCTTTTATTTATTCAACAAATACTTGAAATAAGATTTCTTTGATTATGATTGTGCGATATATGTTGTTGATAAACAAAAAATTGATTCAATGAATAGCTTATAATATTCATTTAGATTAATGATAGATTTCTAGTTATTTTCTTTTCCTTTTTCCTTTCATTTGGACCTGGAAAGAGCTCATTGAAGATCTCACAAAGAGCTGGCTTCTAAAATCCAAGAGGTTGTCTTGTGAACCACATCCCACGTTCACAAGCTTCCCATGTTGGGTGCAGGTTTGCATGCAATTTGCAGATTTGAACATCAACAGTACCTATGTACTATATGCATTGAACAACTTTTTGTTTTTTGGCATCTCTCGATACAAATCATGTTTCATATAATTTCTATGATTACCAGTCTATTAGATGGGTTATGTAAACAATGAATTGTTATAGTACTATTAAAAATTTCAGCTTCTTTTAGTTCATTCAAGCTATTACTTATTTAAAGCTATTCTTAATTTATTCTACTTGAAAAATTCAATATTAGTTTTTATATATTATTTAGTAGCTGTTCCTCCACTATCCCCAAAATCCCAATTTTTTTTGGTGTCCCCAATACTCACAGAAATACTGTTGAAAGCTACCTCTACATACGTATATTTCATCATGCCTTGTATGCAGTCCAAAAGAAGTCAATACTTTTTTTCCTCTATAATAATTTCCTGTTTATATTTAATTTTCCTTTAATAGTATTGGTGCCAAACATACCCTTTTGGAGTATATAAGGATGCTATTCTGCTCTCTCATATGTATTGGACTATTTAAGAAACTAAAGTTTGATTATAGGATATAAACTTTGTGCAAAAATTCAAAGTAGTCACCAATAGATACATCTTCCAGGAGTCAGAGGTAATGGCAAATGCAATATGCAACAGATTTCTTAATATCCCGGATCAGAAAAAAAGTGCAGAAGCCAGAAAAAAAATATCCCCACAATTGTGGAAGCGGCAGATAGTGAATGCATGATGAGGCTAGCTATGGAAGAAATCAAATAAATTGTTTTCTCCTTCCAATGTGACATAGCCTCTAGTCCTGATGGATCCAATAGCCTCTAGTCCTGATGGATTCAATACATATTTATTAGGTTTACTGCTTTTGGCATCTATTCAAAACAGATGTATTGGCAGCTGTCATAGTGGAGTCCAGAAGAAACAACAAAAAAAAAGTGTCAACATAACCAAATTGGCAGTGTTTCCAAACTTTGTCCAGGCAGAAGCAATAGATGAGTATAGGCTTACAGCACTCTATGACATTTGCAAATGGAACATTTGTTATTTAGTAACAGTAAGAAGGTTGGAGCATTTGCTCCTGAAGATGATATCAGTAACCCAATTTTTTTTTTTGTCCCAAAGACTTAAACCACCAATAGCCAAAGAGGTCAACCACAGATAACATCATGGCCGTCCAAGGAATACTTCACTCACTTGAAGCTCAAAAGCACCCTCATCAAACTGGACATGTCTCAAGCTTTTGACTGATGTAATTGGAGTCTGAGTGAATTTGGGCTCAACAGTCAAATAGTCTCTCGGATCTGTAGATTCATTACTATCCTAATGCGTGGGAGAGCCTTTCAAGTCTACACAGGTCTCCATCAAGGGGATCCTCTTAGTCCATATTTATTTTATAACATTGGGGAAAACTCTAAAAGTCTAGACAGGCTAATGTTGACAGAAAAAGCCAAAAGAAAACTGCACGGGCTGCATTGGTGGGGGGAAGACGACATTATTTGATCTTCCAAATTTTGCTATGTTACCCCAAGTTTCTGGGATGGGGACGGCAGGGGATAGGGGGATGTGTTTTGGGGACAGGGACAGCAGGGAGGCCATTTTTTAGGGGGCGGCAGGGGACGACTATTAAAAAAAAGGGAAAATTTAAAAAATATAGAAAATTTCAAATATTCATAAGATAGCATTGATAAGGCAATCATTGGCTAAGGCATCATTCCTTGGTGGTGTTGGAAGGTTTTTGTATATCTGCTATGGTGTATCATGCCTCTTCAATGCATGGGATCCTCTTCTCTATTCTTGAGTCTTCTAAATTATATAGGGATGGATGCATTGCAATTCTAGTGAATCAATTAAGGGACTTTGATGATTAAGTCTAGAATTGTTTGCACACGGATGATCAACTTGCATCCTTAGGGAAGACTTTGGAGCAAACTCAATCTTCTGTGGGACCTTCCTTCTACGGTTAATATGACATGTTCTGATTAATCATTTTAAATGTTAAGTAGCTCCTTTGTGACTCTAGATTGTTTTTTGGAAATCTTTTTTGAGTAGCAATTTGAGCTCTTTTGACCACAACCCCAAGGACTACCTGTTGGTAGCTTGAGATTTTCAGATACATCAAAACTGCTCTTCAATTTGATGATGAATAGCTACATACTATTGAGTTAGAAACTAATAGCTAGTGCATATAACCAAACTGTTGTGGAATATACTTGCAAAATTAAACAAATGAGCTATTTTTTTTGGTTTTGAATGTTATAATTGTAAGAGAGGGGGACCACCCATGTCAAGGCTCCAAGTCACGGAGAGCCGAGAGCGGAAGGCTGCCCTAACTTACCTCACTCTAAAGGGGTGTTTCAATAGAGGTCGAAAATGATGAGGACTATAAAGTACTTCTATCACCCTACAGACTCGAAATCCAAGTTTAGGCTAGGCGAGTTGGTTTTTAGAGTCAATACTGTATCTTAGACAACTCTCTGTCCGAGGACGGAAGCGTAGTTCTAGGATGACAATGCGGCGTGCTAGCGTCTCTTAGGAGCGCTACCGTTCGTACGGCCAAAGGGCAGAAAGTACAATATAAACTGCCAAAAAACAAACAAACGACCTAGCTAGTTATTCTTAAACGAACAAAACAAAACGATAAAATACGATAAGTACAAACGAAGATGATAAAGTAGATAGATGAAGGCTAAAGTGATGGAGATGATCTCACCAATGCGCCAGTTCGCCAGCTAGCTCCAAATGCACGTTCACCTACACACAAGAAAGAGGGGAAAATGGTCGGGGCTGTATAGGGGTCTGCTTCAGTCAGACCCCCATTTTGGTGTTCTCACCTCCACGGACAGCCAGATAGCAACAAAGTAGAAATATGTGATAAAGAAGTAAAGAAAGTAGAAGCTACAAAAACACTACAAAACAGTAAAATGCTACTCAACCAAATCACAAAGGAGAGGAGTGAAACGTTACCACCTCCACCCAAAAGCTCAATAGCCAATGGTGGAGAAAGCGGACTTGGCAAGGTCACCACAACCTCAACTATGATGAAGGGAGGTCTCGCAAGACTCCAAGCCCACGTTGCTATGGCTTGCTTCACACTTTCTATGCGGAGTTGATGGAGTGTTGCTGCTGCAATGGAGTGTTGAAGTGCTGCTTGAGAGTGCTTAGAGATTGCTAGAGCTTGTGAAGAGATGAAATGGAATGAGAATGAATGAATTTGAAGGAAGAAGTGGGAAGAATCTGCCATTTTTGGGGTTGGTTGGTCGAAGAGGGATGTTACAAATCGACCCCGATTGAAAGTGTAACGCCTCTGCCAACTTTAGACGTAGGAATCTGTTAGGGACGACAGAGCGCTGTGTGCGTGTCCCCGACAAATATTCTCCCACCGACACAACAAACAGATGCTAAGTGGAAGGAAGGTAGTTGGGTGATGTGGAATTTCGCCTTCGGATTTGATTTTCTAAGGTGAGGATGTGCGAAAGGGGTGCAAATTCGCTCCTATACAATAATGTTTTTTTTAGGTTTAGGTTTTATGTGAAGGCCCCCCACACCCCTTTATTTTTTAATTTTGTGTTTTTATTTTAAATGAAATGAAAACTTGTTGGGCCGTAGGGGATGACTAGCTGTCCCCTGCTGTTTCCGGTACTTTCATAAACATCCCTAGGATGTTTCCAGATTTTATAAACACCCCTTTATTTTTTAATTTTGTGTTTTTATTTTAAATGAAATGAAAACTTGTTGGGCCGTAGGCAACGACTAGCTGTCCCCTGCTGTTTCCGGGACTTTCATAAACATCCCCAGGATGTTTCCAGATTTAAAACATTGGGGATGGCACAGGGATGTTTCCGACCTGTCCTTGCGTCCTTGAAACATTCCCTGCTGGGGACATCCCTGTTTTGGCTGGGGAGGCATCCTCGGGTTACATAGAAATTTTGCTGATGATGCCCTGCTGCGATCAACATTCATTATACGAGAAATTCAGCACCTCAAAAATCTGCATGCAATTACAAATGAGCCTTTGGACAACAAGTAAATATTCATACTCATAGGGCCAGTGTTATTTTTGCTAATATCCCTGTTTGGATACTTTAGAGGCATCTGTAAGATCATGTTCATATAATTCAAACTATATGGAGATCATAAATGCAAAACCTACAGAACTAGCCGACACAAAAGCACATAGCTCCAAGTTCATCATGGCTGCCTGCCAAAGTAGTGAATCCAAGAGTTCTTGTAACTTTCAGCAGGTCTGGAGAAGCAGATTGCCTCAAAGAAAGGACTTGGAAGATGTGAGTGGGACTTTTTTTCAAGTTCTGAGCCCTATTTTCAGACCAAATGCCAACTTGCCGTCAATCTCACATCCGATGAAATGGATCAGCTGCTTCGACAAGCCTCACCATCATGTGGAAACCATTCGCACGCACATCTGATAGGGTTCTTCCCCAATTTGTGTGGACATCTGTGAGTGGAAAGTTTGCAAAGGCCCCTGCAGGCCTGCCAATTCCAGATTCCACTCAAGTTTTTCCTGTCACCACGTATGCATGCTCATTTTCTTCAATGCTAAATGTTGTTTTCAATGGCTTGGCACACATGGGTGAGGAATATTTCGCTTAACAGAGTGATCACCACTAGCAACAGTCCCTCATGCACTTATCCAATGGCCTTCAAGTGTTGGATTACTGGGGTGTACCTGAAACAATTAAATGGGTTCTCTATAGCTCATTAATTGTCATCATTGTGGAGGGAGGAGTGTATCTGATGGTCTCCATCAGGCATCACATTGCTTCAATTAGCATCTCCAGCCAATCATCTGGTTGGTCTTCCTCTCTGCTCGATATTTGTCCCTTTTCTCTTTTTTCTTTTGCATATTGAAATTATTCTTATGCGTCCCAGATCACTGTAAGTGGTGTTGTCTTGAGGGCTCATGATGTTTTATAAATATGCTTAACCCCTCCAATATATATCTTTCGGCTCAAAGTTGTCTCTACTTTGTGTTGCTTAACACTGTGTCTTGGAGAGGGTCTTCAGACTAGAAGTGTTTTGTGTTTTATGCTTGCTTGGGGTCCTCGTGTGGAAGTAGTTTAATTAGCATGTTTTGAATGTATGCACTTTTTATATTCATTATCTATTTAAGTAGGATGCATTTGAACTTGTTTGTTGGACTCCAAAAGAAAGTTGAATCCACTTTGGCTGTACTCTGCCTGAAGCAAGGATGGAAGGTTGAACTCTAAAAGGAGAGTCTAATTGATCCATTTTATTTTTTATAGCACATTCCCTCTTTTCCTTTTGTTTCTTTGAAACCTATCATCCTCAAAAACCTTTTCCTCAGCATGACTAGTGTAGGTTAGATTAGTGTTAGAAGCAAGTTGTTGGCATCACATTAGTAGATTAGAGGACCAGTCCTCTCCCACTTTGTCCTTTGGGGGGGCTACATTTTGTACATAGGTACCTAATACCTGTCTTTCTCGCTCACCTAACTTGAGCTTAGGGGGGTGTTGGTGTATATTATTGTTTGGTTTACACCTTAGTATATTCATCTAGCTTAGGTGGATATTAGGAGTATTGTATACTTTATTTTAGATATTGTTTTGATATTCCTAGGATAGAATTGATTTCTTTTCTAAGTTTACCCAGTTAGCCTTTTGAAAGCTCATGCCTTCTTTGTATTTGGAGACTGAGTGCTTATTTCGATCTCCTTTTGTATTCTCTAGAAAATGCAACTTTATTGCATTTTATATTACAAACTCTTATATTACAAACTCTCATAATAAGATAGTGTTATTCCTGTCTAAATTGTTCTTGTAATTTCATTTATGCAGTGGGGTTTAGTTTAGTTAATTTCTAAGCATTTAGTTTTGGGTTTAATTTTCTTTGCAAATCTAACATTCATCTCCTTCAATGTTAACCATGGAATAACTTTTTTCTAAGATTATGGTTCTCAATTTGCTCTTGCTACGAGATACATAAGATGAACCTGCTTTGCTTACCTTGGCAATAGCCTCATTGTAATAAGGAGTTTGAGCAACTTGAAATGGAATATCATCAGCAAAAGAGAATTTGTCAATGATTTCATCTATCTTATCGGAATATATTTGTAATTGAGTGATAGAATAAGACTTGATGTTAAGCTGGTCAATTCTGATAATTAATCCAAGGTAATGTCAATGATGAGTCTCAGGAAATCACTGGGATCTATATAAATATTCTTGTAGAGGGGTCAAAGATGTCAAATGTATATAATGTGGACCTTGCAGTAGCCATCTCAATCATTATGAAAGTGATGGCAATGAGATATTTCAGGTCATTAGAAAGGCCAGTAACAGTAAGCAACCACAGAAGAGCTCCTGAGAAGTAACTTTGACTCCACTGAAGACAGATGGCAAAGCTAGTTAGTTTTTAACTAATTAATAGCTGTTTTAGCCTTTTTAGGGAAAGTGGTTGAGTAAAAGTATATAATGTAAGAGAAGGGATGTTTTAGGACATGAATGAAGGGAAGATTTCAGCTACTTGGTATCTTGTCCATTGAAGAGTCAAAAAGTGATATTAACTATGCACATTTTGCGTGAAACCTGTGTGTAATACAAGTATTTTACAGTGGTGCTGTTCTACATATTTTAGTTGAATTGAGTGGTGTTCTTTGTTTTAAAAGTTTTCATTCCCTTTTAGCAAAAACATAGGGTGATGCTTACTTCATTCCTTTGCTATGCAGGAATGATGTACTGAATATGTAGTTATTAATGTTACTCTTTCAGCATTGGATTAAGTTTTGTGAAGAACACTTTCAAAATGGTCAAAATTTCCAATTATCATTTTAGCTTAGTGTATATGTTTGTAAAAAGAAAGAAAGAAAAGAATAATATTCATTGTCTACAATGAGCACGGTAGGTCAATAGGACTATAAGAAAGCACATATGATTACAATGGATAAGTACTTGGATTAAGGGACTATAGGTTATGCAAAAATAACTAGACACTAAGCATTATCAATAAAGGAATGCATACAAAACATGAAGGACTAAACTTTAAGTGGTTCTCAGAGCTATGTAATCCTAGTACGAGTGTAGATAGCCTTGGAAGGAGAGAATACCTCAATGAAGCTTGGAGATGATGAAGTGCAGAGTGAAAGACCATAAAAGCCAATTGGAGCTTGAAGGATGAACATGAAGGGACTTTGATGATTTACAAACCTCGTAAGAAACATGTAGTCAAAACAAAACTAAAAAAATAATATGATAGGCCTTCTGCAAAAATCGAACCTTCAAAATTCAAGCTATTTCTTTTATAACAAATTCAAAGAATTAGTTTCTCATGTTTGAATTGTTCTTAAGACATGCATTGCATATTAAGTATGCCAGAGTGTTGAGCATCTCTCCTTCTTTTGAAACAGGGCTGCCGCTGTTCTCAATGTCTGCCATCGATGGCAATTTGCATAAACGTGGATGAAATTTCAGCTACAATTCTTCAAGCGGTGTGAACTGACAGCTATGGTTCTATGGGATAAATCACTCAGTATGTCTTTCAATGTGGCAGCTTCAGTTGATATATGCTTATGAATGAGTATTTGATTGGCTGTGGAAGGGCTGATGCGAATTTATGGCTTTGCAGCAGGTCAAGTAAACAAGCATCTAGAGCCTTACTGGGATCTAGCTCAGTCATATGACATAACTATAGAGTGACGCACCTGAAGAAGATTGTTTTGAATCACGAACTTATGTTTGATCTGCCATTTTCAGACAAACAAAGTATACTTGCAAACTTGAAGGGTGAAGTAAAAAGTTTAATAAAACCGTTTGGAAGAACCATGGGAACCAATTGGCAGTGTGAATTTCCTTGCTTCGAGAATCCCCTCTTTGTAGCAGGTTAGTTATTCAAATTTTCTTTGTCATTTTAAATCTGTTTCTTCTTTCTGATGGGTTAACTTCTGTAAATATCTTTTAAGTAATTTATTTTTTGGTGCATATTGTGACTTTAACTTGGTTGGAAAATAATATAAATTAATGTCCTCCACCTTGTACCAGTACATCATGCACAAGTTCTTTTCTTCATTTCCCTAATGTTAGGCTCCTAAGCTTTTTTGAACATTCCTTTTAATCAATCGTTACAGAAAAGCTCTTTTCATTGTATCTTAATGATTTATATAAATTGCTCTTGCACCACTGTCTCCCACAATCGTTTCTGCAGGTTCCCATTACATAGTCTTCTATTGATAAATGTTAAACACAAACACAAGGAAGCTCCATGAATGCACCTCTGTGGTGGACAATTCAGTAGAATCCACAAAAGCTAAAGCAATACCCTTGGCCTTTGGCTGTCATCTGTAGTATCTTCACCATTACATGTTGAAGGTTGGATAAGTCCAAGCAATTTCTTCTGGAAAGGAAACATTTAGCAGCAATTCACATTGATTCATCTATAGATGAGTTTTAAAGGAAAATGCCAGATACTCTCACTGTATTGTGACAATATTGTTTTTTAATTGCCATTCAAAATCATTACAATTTCTGATCTGCAAAGAGCGACACTGTTGTGTAATTGAGTTGGACTGAACTAACAACTGAAATCTTTGTGAAAGATCTTATGGCTAACAGGCAAAGGAAACTGCATGGCACATCATTCCAATACCTCCCATGCTATAAGCTGATTCCAGTTCATCAATATTGAGTTAATGCAGACAAGCTAGAGGATTTCTATGGTGTTGTTTTCCTGCTAATATCAACTTTATAACATCTATATCATAACTTTCATGGTGCATGCTAAATATTCTTGCATTCATTTACCATTAACAACTTTTTATTTTATTCTAACACTAAAATGTATTCACATATGAAGACAAAATCAAACAATCATCATAGTTTAATTTTTACCACTATTTATGTTCCTTTGAACACTCACATATTCACATCATAAAGATGGAATTTAATAATCATCAGAATTTTATTGTAACGTAAAATGATATATTTATCATTTTAACACTGACAGTGTATTCACATCATAAAGATAAAATCAAACAACCATCAACATTTAATATATAGCCATTGGTTTCGCATTGTTGTTTAGAACTCTCTTATGTTAAAAATTTACATTTTTTTTAGCAATTGGTGACCATGAAGCGATTAGTTATTATGAGCTAATTAATGGTGCCCTCATTTAGGATTTTCCAGGTTGGATATGCTTAACACCATAGACTTGAAATGCACTTTAATTTGTCTTTGCTTGATAATGATGAGGTGCCTGATTGTGAGCTGTATGCTTCACAACTCCTTTGTTCCACATGCAATTGATTGTGAGTTTATTACAGTTTGTTTGGTGGCACTAGCTATTGACTTCTCAATAATTGTAATTAGCACATGGTATAAGTGTTTTTTTGTTAATCAAGAATGTTGCCTACACAATGGATCTCCCTACCTTGAGCATCGTACAACTCTTAACCAATGGCTGTGCATTCGGATTTCTTTTCTTGTGATCTATTGATATTTGATAGACGACTTCCATTGTCTGGATGTCATGTTTGCATCAGACCTATAAACTGCCATATTTATTTCCTTTTCTTGATAACAAAGGAAATATACATAATGAGTGACTTGACATAGTGTGAGTAGATCTTTGCAACAATGTACACAAGTCGTATGTGTGATCATCATCACTGCGGATTAATTTGACACTATGTGGGTAGATCTTTGCAACAATATATGCACAAGTTGCATGTATGGTCTTCATGGTTATGAATCCAGTCAATCAATTTGACATTGAGTATTTTTTTCTTTCAAATTGATGATCTGTTATGAAAATAAAGGCAGTTTACAATATGAATGTGTCAAAGAGCCCAGGCTAGCCCAGATCTGAGAATAAAGTACACCAAAATAAGCTGCTCACAATATGAACAGCAGCAAAGAGTCACAACCTAACAAGATTACATCATATAACATAGGGTCAAATATATACAGGATATAAGAAATACGTTTCCAAAAACCTTTTGACAACATTATTTTTTGTTGTTACTTTCCATGTAAGCATCAATTTCATATGTGCCAAGAGGAGGAGAAATAGTGTCTCTGCTGTCTTCGTCAAAATTCTGTTTTGTAAATTCACAGCTAGTATCAACAACCTTTGTACCCATATCATAACTATGGACCTTACAATATTGCTCTTGGAATTCAAAGTAATTTTTAATGAAGTTCTTATCCACTTTATAGTAATCATGCGGCTATAATACTGCATATTTGATCTTAGACTTAAACACAGTAGCTGAACTTGCGAGTAAATCCTTGAAACAAAGTTGCACGTATTATCTTCACCGTCAAGAGAGTCTATTTCATGAATTATTTGACATAGTGTTAGTAGGTCTGCAATAACATATATAAGTTGCATGAACAGAAATCATCATTAGAGAATCTACTTGACCGATTTGACATAGTAGGTAGATCCTTGCAGCAACACACACATGTTGCATGCATGGCCATCATCATTAGATAGGTTAATGTGTAAGAATTGTGTGCTTCTCGTTTACACTGTATATTTTTAATTTGACGTTTCGGATCACATCCAAGGATCCATCATTAGGAAGAAGAGAAAGATAGATAAGAAAGCAGAGTCAGCCTTAAAAAGGAGAAAGAGATAGATGGGTAGATAGAGGTGATAAAAAATAATTAATTTTCTTTAAAAGCTAAAGACATAAAGAAGGGAACATAAAAGAAATAAAAAGATTTAAAAATAAAACTAGCTTAAAGAATAGAAAATAAAGAATAAATAAGGTTAGTGGAATTTAAACAGAAGCTATAAATTAAATAATTAGTATGAATAGGCTGAAAACAAGAAAAATAAGGTTAGTGGAATTTAAGTAATAAGCTATAAATTAAATAATTAGTATGAATAGGCTGAAAACAAAAAAAAGGCACCAAGTCAGACCCAAAAAAATATACTATTTACAAAAAGGGAAAGAATATACTATTATAAATTACAAAAAATCATATACAATTATAGATATATATGTAAACAAAGAAACTAGAAAATTTATTACTATTTATATATATAAAAAGCTTTTTTTATGTAAAAGCTTATTTATAGATGTATATATGAAAAATATAAGATATAATTATTACAAGAAAATAAGTTTCTTCTTTAAATAAATAACTAAGCATATACATAAAAGAACATTTTCATAAGTATCGATTTATAGCTTTCTTATTTTTCGTATGTATAAACTAAATTAATATCTCAATTATGTTATAATCATTAAATTTATATATTGTATTAATTTTTTTTATTAAATAAGTACTAGTACTTATTTAATAAAGAAAATTAGTACAATAAATAAGTTTAATGATTATAACATAATTGAGATATTAATTTAGCTTATACACATGAAAAATAAGAAAGATACACATGTGATAAAAAAAAAGATTAAATAAAACTAAAGAAAGCAAAAAAAGAAAGGAGCATAGGATGAGAAAGTTAAAACAAGATAAAAAATTAAAAAAGAAAACAAAGAAATCAAAGACAAAAGCTATTGGGAGGCAGACTAAAATAAAAATGGACAAGGAGTCCAAACAAAATAAAACAAGAGAATGCCAAAAACAAGGTTAGGAGAAGAAGTGGAGATGGGATAAAAAAATGGGGGGAGAGGACAGACACTAGGTTAGGGGGGCAAGAGCCAAAAAGGAGAAAAGAAGGGGCTGGGTGGAGGGAACAGGTGGGAGAGAACACAAGAGGGGTGGGAGAGAAACAAAAGGGGAAAAGAGACGAGAAAGAGGTTGAGGAGGGAAGGCAAAAAATCAACGAAGAGGTAGGTGTGAGGTGAGGTAGTTTAGGAGAGATTGCCAAGTAGGGCTAACATGCCATCATCTCTATTGAGGTTGGTAGCATTGTTCATAATGAAGATGGTCTCTTGGAGTTTATTCTTGAAGAAATTGTCTTCTTTGACAAGAACTTGGGTGGATTCAAGGCATATGTGGTGCTTGGTGTTGTGGGAGTGCTCAACAAGAGCAAATTTGGTGGAATGATCATGTCTTATGTTAGCACTATGTTCTTTAATTCTTGTGTTGATAGATCTACTCGTTTCACCAATGTAAGGGGTGGCACACAAGCAATCGATCTTGTAAACTCTAGAGTGCTCAAGGGAAGGTAAGGTGTCCTTAGTAGAAGGGATGAGCTTTCTGGTGGTAGAGATAGGTTTGAAGACACAAATAATTCCTTTTTTATGAAGGATTTTTGTGATCTTATTCGAGACGCCTTTAACATAGGGGAGGGTGGCAAATTGGGAGACTTGAAAAATAGGCTTGGGTAGGGGATTGGCATGAACTTTGGCACGGTTGAAAGCTCGAAGGATGCATTTGCTATGGTAACCATTGAGCTTGAAAACAAGGTAGAGGTAGGACAACTCTTGTTCAAGGTGGTCATTATCACAGATGTGGTGGGCTCGAGTTGCAAGGGTGTTGAGAACACTCACTTTTTGAGTGGGGTGGTGGTGGGATGAGGCAAGAAAGTAGAGGTCAGTGTGAGTGGGTTTTCTATAGACACAACGAGCAAAGGTGCCATCTTATTTTTTGATGATGAGGACATCAAGAAAAGGCAGTTGGTTGTTGGATTCAATTTCTTTGGTGAATTGAATGCACTTGACTAGGCTATTTAAGTGCAAGGGGAAAAGCTCGAGATTCTCATGACCATGAGGCCAACAAACATTGGTATCATCCACATAGTGCTTCCCCAATGAGGCTTGAGGGGGAAGGAGTTGAGGGCCAGATTCTCAAAATGTTCCATGTAGAGGTTGGCTATAATAGGGGATAAGGGGGAACCCATAGCAACTCCATCCACTTGCTCATAAACCACATTTTGGAAGGTGAAGAAAGTGGAACAAAGGCACAAGTCAACAAGAGAAGCAATTTCAGGATTTCAAGCTTTTTCATACAATTTATAAACCTGACATCCCTCAAACATTTCTTTCATTTATGGTGATGTTGATTGTTGCAGTTCTCGATCTTTTCCAAGCCACCTTCATGCGGTAACCTCTCCTCTTCATTCCTCAAGCCCCATGTCTTCCTCTAATCTTTGTCCTATGTCTTCCTCTTGTACCACCACTTCTACTGCTAAATCTTCTGATATTATGACAAACCTTTCTTTGTCCTCAACGGTTGGTGACTTAGTTATAACTTTCTAGAGGTTTATGTGTTTTGAAAATATTTACAAGTTGATTGAATATACATTTACTTTGTGATAGGACATGGCATAGTTATCACCTTGTGTAAAGAGCTTCATTTATATAGGTTTAGGGTAAGCATGTGAGAGGAACATATCTTGGTGATCTTCCTTTGCTTTATCTAGCGCTCGAGGTGGTAATTATTAAATTGGAAAAATAAAAATTTCAATTACAAATTATAATGTTCTATATTTTAATAATATTGATAGTAATTTTGATGGAAAATTTATTTTTTGGCAGTCTCTCAGGCAGTTTTCATTGGGAGGAGGGGTATCTATCATATTATAATTTGAAACATGAAATTATTGGATTTATTCTAGTTTTTTGGTTTCATAATATAATAATTGAAGTTTTAAATGATGTCAAATTTTGCTTCAAAATTAAATCTATAGGTGATATCAAAATCTTGATGTATAGACTTCAAATGGAAAGGAATGTCTAGTTGATGTTTGTCATTAGGGAAATGTGGATTCAATATATATTAAAAAGTGATATTTAACATAACATTGAATCAAATGAAAATTGAAACTTAAAATAATTTTTTTAAATAGTATTTGATCTTGTAAGATAATATAGTATTTTTTATTGAGCTTATCTTTATAAACAATGCGTTTCATAAATATTTAGGACTACATAAGAAAATGTTATTTTACATCGTAAACATGAAATTTAGTTTTCACATCATTTATGCAATGGAACCCCAACTACTATGCATCTATTACAATGACAAATAGCTTTCAAAAGTCATATTCAAAACTTAAATGGAAAGATGGCCAAATATAGGTGGCACATTTCCAAAACTAAGCAATACAAGGCATACTACATCATGCATGCATTATTTTTAGTGTTGGCAAACTAAAATGAGGAAATTCTAAGCCATTACTATCAAATGGTTGCATAAAATAAAAAGAGCAAGAAGCTTTAGGTTGAGCTGATCAAAACTTGAGTAATTGAAAATAATAAATTGAGCGACATGTAAAGGTGCATTTGTCTTGTATTCCTCTCATTGATGTCATTTTCTCTTCCATGCTCTCCATTTGATGGAGATTAATTTGTAATAGATTCTCCATTTATATTTTATTTATGGCCTTATGACCATTAGCCAATATCATTTCTTTAATGTGTTAGTTATAAATATTGGATGAACTTTTTGTCAATGAAATGATAATGTCAAATTTGAGTTTTAAACAATCTTTCGTGAGTGGAGAGGATGGAAGAGTAAGTGAAATCAATGAGAGGAATATGAGAGCACAATGAACTTTACTATGCTAATTTATTCTTCTGTGTACCCTTAGGCTTCCCATATCCATGTTGTGCTATGGTTGAGTGAAGTTTTTTTAATTTCTATTTTTGAATTGACATCTCCTTCCATACATAGAAGAACAACACAAATATTTTACTTGCAGGTCCTAAAGAAAAGAATCACCATTACATTCCTTCTTCTATCTTATTCACTTTTACATTTTATTTCATTGCATCATTTCTCTTTTGGAGAGGGGTCTTTATTTTCCACTAGTTTTTTCTCCTTTACTCCACTTTATGAGAAATTTGTACATGAGTACTTCACATGTCCTAGTAGTTGGGACTCATCATCTTGCATACATTACTCCCTAAGTTTTCCCTAAGGGGGAGGGTGAGGAGGGGGCGGAGAGTGTGTTGGTATAAATAATAAGGAGAGGGGAGGGGAGAGGAGGGGGAGAGTGTGTTGGTATAAATAATGACTTTATCAAACTAGTTAGCTTTTAGCCTACCTAGGAGAGTCCTATTCACATTGCAACTTAAGTCTCCACTTAAGGAATTTTAAAGTTGTCTCACTTCATAGAATTGAGAAATGTGTCGTCATCACTTGAGACATCTATTGCATGCATACTTGCCACCTGCTCACACACTTGTCAAGTGAGCTCACAAGTGTTGTACATTTGGAGGGGTATTCAATCATTGTTTCCTACCTTATCACCTCATCCACCTTGCATGTATACCATGTTGGAATAACCAAGATCTTGCAAAATCAAAACAATCCACAAGTGAGCATATGCAAAATGATAAAATATCAATATACAAATGAATAGTGTGTAAATACAATGAGGAACTATAGTGTCCCTCCAGTTGCTACTGTTTGTTTCAGTTTGTTTATGTCCAGTTACTAGTTGTTTTAACTGTTTTGGATATTATGCTACTTTATTTCAGTTACGACACATATACTATGTTAGTTTTTATACTTTGCTGATGATACATTAGATACATTGTGATCATCTGATTATGTTCGTGTGGCGACATTTTGATAGACATTAAGTGTGTTATGGTTTTATGCTGTTCAAAACATTAGTGTGTTTATGATGATGTATCCGATGCTGTTTATGATGTATTACTGTATGCCAATCTTGGTGAAGGAGACAGTGTAGCATTACTCACTCGTGAGTACCCTGCTACGTTGCGACTCTTTCATGGTGTGATTGTCGATTTATGCAGATATGTTTAACAGTGTTGTTTCATGCACTTTGCAGGTACTGGGCATCAACTCCACCTGCTTTGTCAGGTTTGAGTGTGCCATGACCCAATGGAAACATGTTTCAGAGATAATGTCAGGTCCTTTGGCCATCGTTCCTTTATAAGACGAGTATTCGTTTGTTATCCGTTGTTGTTCGTCGTTCATTTTTGTCGTGTTGTTCATGTTTTCATCATGGTTGGAAATAAATTGTTTAATTAGTTAAATGGTGTATTTGATAAGTTATTTGTTTTAGTGTAATGTTATTTAGATGTTAAATTAAATTATTTACATTTATATAATTTTATAATTAAAGTTTGATTGTTTTTGAAAAGATAAGCAACATTTATAGGGTGCTGTACCCTTCACACAGGGCCCAAAGGGCCAAAGGAAAATATAGTTCAAACAAAACTTGAACTATAGGAACAAACAAAAACAATTGACTGATAGCTGTAGAAAAACAAATAAATTAAGCAACCCCGGTAATAGAGGGGTCAAGGCTGACTCCCCGAACTTGGGATCGAGTAGATTGGGGGAGTCCCTTCTTCTTCCGTAGAACAATCAACTAGGGAGGCTCGAAAACAGGAGCCAACAAGAAAGGTGAGAGGAGCGGCTCCACCCCAGTCACCATAAGAGAGGAGCCACCAAGCAGCGAGGGAGTCGGCAGCGAAGCAACAAAGACTGAGTCAACCAAAGGAAAGGCGTTCACAGACATAGCAGCGACAACAGAAGCTGAAGTTCGGTCAGACATAGTCATAACAGTGTCAACAGATCGATCCAAAAGTGGTTCCTCGGTAGGGATGTCCGGGTGAGGAGCAAAAACCTCCTCAGAAGAAGCATCTGAAGGAGAACCCACCGTGAGGTGATCCAAGAGAGCATCCTTCCACCAAGTCGTAGCACCCTTGCGGCGGGCATGAGGATAGGCAGCAGCCAAATGACCCACCAAAAAACATCTTCGACACCGAAAGGGGAGACCCTCATAGCCCAAGAGTTGCTTCCAAGGTCTGTCCTCCACTAGCAAAACAACATCCCTAGGGAGAGGTTTGGAGATGTCCAGATCAACTAACAACCGAGCGACCGTAGTATGCCCAAACTCCCTCGTTGTAGAATCCACCATTAAGAAGCGACCAATGGTATTGCCAATGGCCTCGAAATGTGATTCCTCCCAAAACTGAAGAGGAAGATTTGGCAGACGGACCCAAACAGGTCTGGTTTTCAATGGCTCCTAAGGGGGTTGAAAGAACGAGCCCGAGGCCTGATGGACAAAAAATGAATACCCCACATCCACCCCTTGTCCAGAACACTGTTTCGCTCTAGAGGGGAGGCAAAGGTAGCAATAAAGAAGCCCTTAGTGCTAGGGTAGAACTCGATTTCCCCAACAACCAAAGGCTTCCAGGAAATCGATACTCAGTCGTGGAGATCCGGGAGGGAGGGCCACATGCCATTGAATCTGCAGGCCACACCTATTTTCAAATAATATTCCTCATTTTCAACGACCTCTAGACCACAAATCACCACAGGGGAATCCCGGGCATAGGGTAGAGACCGACGAACTTGAGTAGGAGGCCGAGCACCCACCCTAGCAGCATCAAAAAAGGACCTAGCCTTCCTCGCAGAACTCCCAGCAGCAGGTGGAACCAACCGAGGGGCAGGAGGAGAGCCCGCCATCCCTCCATCAAGCCCATCCATAGGCGAAGTCCCCTTTGTAGACGCATCCGTAGAGGTAGTAGACAGAGGCCCAAAAGCCTTCCTGCGCGCGTAGGTCACCGGGGCGGGGAATGGACCGGAGCCCCCAGCGGGAGAACCAGGGACCATTCGCACCAGGCACAGGGAGCCAATGTTTGGAAACGAAGCAGCCAGAGGAGCCGAGCCAACATTTGGAATTGAAGCAGCCGTTGGAGCCGAGCCAACATTTGGAATTGAAGCAGCAATTGGAGCCGAAGCAAAGCACGAAACCATTGGAGCCATTGCAGAGCACATTTCAAATTTTCACCAAAACTCCTCCATAAAGTTGTTATTCACCTAGATATGATAGTTTTTCCATCTCAATTAAAGTTTGATTGTTGTTTTAAAAGATTTGATTAATTAAATTTATTAAAATAGGATGTTTAATTAAATGTGATTGTTGATTTTATTGTGCAAACTTAAATAAATGAAAAGTAAATAATATTAAAGAGTTTGTTCTCAACAATTTATGAATAAATATCTGAAAAATTTAGACTTGGAGTTAGAAAGTGTTATCTTGCAAAATTGCTTAAGTGGAACTGTCTGTTCAATTTTGTTTGCATGAGGATGGTTAGTTAAGCTCTGTGATTGTGAGTTAATTGAAAATGAATTAAAAGAATTGTTTATGAAAAATTGTTCACGACAATTGATTGAGTTTTTTTGGAAAAAGAAAAAAATTCACGACAATTCATTTTGAGGGTTTTGGAGAAAAAAATTCACGATAGTTTTGGGAAAAGCGTCTTCTCTGTGTTTTTGGTTGAAAAAGATTTGAAGAGAGTGAATTGGAAGGTTTGGTGCGTATCAAGGAAATAGAGTTTTTCGGATTTGCTGATCTTTGTTTCAATCCATGTTGGAATTCGAGGATATTATCTAGGTTTTCTTCTTAGTTTTGTATTTTTTGGAATAGTAATTTTTGAATGTCGTTTATGGTATCTGTTCTAATTGTGGCTAAATCGATTTGTTGAATCTTCTGCACAAAAATTAGAAAATAAATTGTTGTTAATTAGTAGAAATAAATTGAAGAAAAATTGTAGAGAAATGAAAACATATGAAAACCAAGCCTCAATAAATTGGTGTTATAATTGTTGTTTGTTCTTTCTTGAGAGATTTCTCATAACCTTCTGTGTTTCGTGCCTATACACTTGAATTGTTGAGCTTGAATCCTTAATTCTACAGAAAATTGCTTTAATTTAATGTCGGCCTGTAGTTGCATTAACCTGACATCTAGATCGTTTAAGACTATCTGTTTATAGTATTCCTTTTGTCTCGTTGACTTGTAACACTCGTAATGGTGGCTGCATGAATTGATTCATGAGATCAACTGAGATCGAACAACAATATATTCGTTGCAACCTGAATCATGGGATCTTTAGAATTGTAATTTTACTCTTTTCTTTTCTTTTCTTTTGTAAACTATCTAACTGGACGGTTTGGAGAGCCATGTCCATCTCCTTTACCAACGCCGCACAACTAATCATCTTGTAGTCTCCTCTTTCTTTTGCCTTGTATGTTCTTCGTGGTGTAGCAAGCTTTGGAGCTTTCTCAAAATGTATTGACCCTTCCCATAGCTCCCAAGGATGTTCATGAAAGTCTGATCCAAATTTCTCGAGTGAGGTGTTCCAGCTATGGTAGCGGCATTTGCAACCTGCCATCTTCCATATCCAAGTTAGGATTTTGATTTGATTCACATTTTATGCCTGTCAAAATTCCAATTTATGCTATCGATTGCTCTTTGTAATCGGTGTTACATGTTTGCAAATTGCATTATATTTAAACGCATGCACAACCTATTATGTCACATATTTTAAATGCATGTAGTATTTGTTTATAGTTCTCATGCTTAAATGCATGTATCTTCTGTTGAATCCGCGATCTCTTTTTGCATGTAAACCGTCTTGAATTCGTATCCCTTATCTTGTGTTGAAACCTGTGGATTAGGCCTAAGTTACTTGAATACCAATCTTTTTCCATCGGAAACCATGCTAGACCCGTAGTTCTTTTCCGCATCCCTTGTATACAAGCCATCAAAGGAACTAATGATTTGTTACGGCTGTGTAATGTTATCCATTCAGCTGTATATTATTATCCATTCAATTGTGTAATATTATCCTTTTGGCTGTGTATTATTATTATATATATAGGGATATGCTCTAAATGTTATATCAATGTGAATTTATATTCTACATTATGTACTCAGGAAACTGAACATTGCCTTAATAGTATGCTTATATATATATTAGATTTAAGTTGATTGGATTTTAAATCGATGTAATATTATCCTTTCGATTGTGTATATATATAGGGATATGCTCTAATGTTATATCGATGTGAATTTGTATTCTGCATTCTGTACTTAGGAAACTGAACATTGCCTTAACAATATGCTAATATGCTAATATATATATATATATATATATATTAGATTTAAGTTGATTGGATTTTAAATGTAATGAATATATATTATTCTTAATAAAGGATGATTATTGATTTATTTGTTAAAATAGAACAAAATAAATAAGACATTTTAATTATGCCAATGTTTTATCTTTTATGACTTTGGATCATGAAGGTTAGATGGGAGTGTATGATGGGCAATATTAGATTTGTTATTAAATTAAGAATGTACTTCTATGTTATTGAGTTTTTATATCTTCCAGAGGCTAGGAAAAGCAACCTGTATTATAAAGTTTATTATGTTTGTGCTTTATTGTTCAATTGCAATGTTTTAGATTGGGACTTAGCCATGCACGATATGATATTACATTGGAGATATTTTGTAAGCTATTTGGTCTATGTCTTGTTTGAGATGTGTATATTCATGGTTCTTATTTAAATGTGCATGATGGTTGTCCTTTGCAATGGTCAATATGTTATGCTATTGTTTATAGGAAGAGTGGCTTGCGATAGGGGCCGAAACCCTAAGAGGCAACCAGGGTAACCTATCGAGAGTTTATAATTCAATGGAAACCTAATTCAATGTACTAGGGGTTGGGTAGTGTTCATTAATAATTCAGATAATTGATTGCCTCGCCTTATACCTTAGTGCTTGTATAGATTAAGGGTAGCTTGAGATGGCCTAGAATGACATGATCTTCTACTTTGTCTTCTTGAAAGGTAGTTTGATTCCACATGAGTTTGTTTAGGGGCCGAGAATCAGTAGAGATTGCTAGGGTAACTCTATATGAGGGCTGGTAGTCTAAGAAGATTCACCATGGTAACCTATAGTAAACTATGTGATGACACTCTTTTCCTGATACATGTTATGTGGTTTCTTGTGAAGAGTTACCTTTTGTTATGTGGTTGCCTTTGGAAGCTTTTTTTGTGATATTGTGATTTAGATATTGGTATGTCATTATGTGTACATCAAGCCATGTGATGTTATGTTATGTCTTCATGTTTGTTTATCTTTGTGAACCTGATATTATCTCTTAGCATGGGGGTGGACTTATGAGTACCACATGGTTGGGAGGAACATGCTCTATCCTCCATTGGGTTCCCTTACAGGTGTTGCAGTGCGTGGATGGTATTGTTCTTATGACAGGTTTCTGATTTTACATTGTTTATGGAGTTGGACGCTAAGTGTGCACATGAACAAGATTGATAGATGTGTCATGACCCTCATTTATATTGTATACGTTCCTAATGATTATGTGATACCTTATTGTGATATTACTATGATGTAACGAGATTTGTCACAATCTTGCTTGATGTAACTTGAATATGTAACTTGGCTACATTATGATTATGTAATTAGATTATTCATCATTGATATGATTTATCCTTATGTTTAATGTCTATGGTTTTATAATGTGATGTTCTTACTTGTGAATGTTTAAATAGCTTTGTCACGGAATCCTAAGAATGTTTGTGTAGATGTTTACTTTGTACTTGTGTTATAATCAAATGTATTTTAAAAAAAAATTGTTCGATTATTTTGTTACTTTGTGTGTGTTGTTCTTTGGGTTCCATGGTGGGGAGTTACAACTTGGTATCAGAGCTAGGTTATAACGTTGGGTACTCTGGTTCTTGTGAGCCCATTAGGTTGTCCTAGATGTTAGACTCTATAATTTGTGTTTTCTTGTTGTCTTTTACGTCTTGTAACAAAGACTTGTCTTTGATTTTGTATAGGACTATGCCTAGACGTCGTGGTAGGGGTCGTGGTCGAGACCGAGGTGGTGGCCATATGGCTAAACGCCAGGATACTCCTCAGAGTTCTCATGAGAGTGAGCATGTAGAGCAGTAGGATCCTCATATTAATAAGGTAGGTGAGGAACATAATCCGATTCAATCGGGTTCTGAGGGAGCTTTGTTGCGTCCCTTGCTTGATGAAGTTCTTGCTCGCCTTGGTCCTAGACAGGAGGCTAGTTAGGAAGTGGCTAGAGAATGAGACATATCACCTAGGAGAGTTGTTGAGACTATGGAGCAAGATGTCGTTGCTGCAGGGCATATGAGAGACTTATTGAGGGCACGTCCTCCCACTTTCAACAATACTGGTGGTGGTCTGGAGGTGGAAATTTGGTTGATAGACTTGGGATGGTGTTTATCTATGCATCCATATGGTAGAAACACTAGAGCTAGATGCACCATTATGCACCTTATAGGCTTTGCCTCTACATGGTGGCGATTAGAGGAACAAAATTTGTGTCTAGACATTGGTTTTGTATCATGAGATATGTTCTTGGAGTGATTCAAAGTGTGTTTCCTGTCAGAGCATTGGAGACAACATCGTGTAGATGAGTTCCATGATCTGCGTCAGATGGCTATGTCAGTTGAGTAGTTTGAGCGCATGTTCTACGAGCTCAAACAATATGCCAGAATTGTGAACGATGAGGTTATGTTGGTACAACACTTCATCAGGGGCTTGAACACCCATATTAGCGGAGGAGTTCGAGTCTTGGAGCCGAAGACTATGGAGGTAGCGATGGAGAAGGCATGACTTGTGGAGGAGAATTTGACTATGGATTTGGGCGGACATACAAGTGTTTAGTTAGGTAGTGCACCTATTGCAGGTTTTGGTCCATGTGGCAGTCAGACGCAGACAGGGGTTCCTCTTGAAACCAACAGGCACCCACTAAGGGTGGTCAACAACAACAACAACATTACCCGCCGAAGAATAAGAATTCTCAATTTCAGTCAAGTAACAATTCACAGTCTGGGAAGAACCGTAATTGGTGGCGTAACAAGCGCAACCGTCAGGATCAACCGACACAGAGTGCATAGTCTATGATTAGTAGAGGATGTTTTCAACAGTCGAATGCACCTTCAAGTGGCAGAGGTTTTGGCAGAGGTACTGGTTGCTTTTCATGTGGTCAACAAGGAAACATTGCAAGGTAGTGTCCTACGAGAGATACATTAGGATTTGGTCAACAACTGGTAGCTTCAGAGCTGACAGTTGGAGATGCAGGCCGTTCTCACAGGATTTTTGCTACGATATATAACCATTAGGCAAATCATCATAACACTATGGTTGAGACTTCAAGACAGTTACAGGGTATTAATGTTTCTATCCTTTTTGATTCCAAAGCTTTTGATTCATTTATTTCTCCATCTATAATTGAGCAATGTGGACTCGTGGCAGTAAAGCAAGGCGTTAGGTGGTAGGTTGAATTGGCTTCTGGGGTGACAGTAGCAGTAGAATCCATTGTTCGCAATTGTGGACTAGGGATTGGATCGCTATTTACTTAAGTAGATCTTTATGTTACACCTCTTGGTTCTTATGACATTGTTTTGGGTATGGATTGGTTGGAATCCCATCATGTAGTGATTGATTGTCGACAAAAGACAATACATTGCTTAGATGATTCTAGTGTAGAAGTTGAAATAATTGGTGTGTAGAGACCCATTTAGTTGGGGATTATATCTGCTATGCAGTTAAGGCGATGCATTCGTTAGAGTTGCCAGCTGTTTGTAGCAACAACTAATGACTTGGAGGTAGGGGAGAGTCGAAATGTATCTCTTGATGATTACCCTATTATTGGGGAATTCATAGATGTTTTTCCCAGTGATATTCCTGGTATGCCAACGAAACATGACATAGATTTTAGAATCGACTTGGTTCCTCGAGCAGAGCCTATATCTTGAGCTCCATACAAAATTACCACACAGGAATTGGAAGAGCTTCGTCTACAGTTGGAGGAACTTTTGGCTAAGGGTTTTATTTGTCTGAGAATTTCTCCTTGGGGAGAACCTGTCATCTTCATGAAGAAGAAGGACAAATCTCTCAGATTGTGCATCGATTATCATTAGTTGAACAAAATGACGGTTAAGAATCGATATCCCTTGCCCACAATCAATGATATCTTTAATCAGATGAAGGGAGCTAATGTATTTTCTAAAATTGATATGAAATCGGATTACCATCAGTTGTGCATTTTAGAAGCGGACATTCATAAAATGATATTTTGAACATGTTACGGGCACTATGAGTTCACATTGGTACCGTTCAGGTTAACAAATGCACAATCCATTTTCATGAGTTTTATGAACGGTGTTTTCTGCACATACCTTGATCATTTTATCCTCGTGTTTCTCGATGATATTTTGATTTATTCTAGAGATATGAAGGAGCACGAAGAGCATAGGAGACAGGTATTGCAGTACTTGAGAGAGAATCAACTATTCGCGAATTTGGCAAAGTGTGAGTTCTTCCAGACTGAGGTGAATTACCTTGGTCATGTTATCTCTGGAGAGGGTGTTGTTGTGGATCCTTCGAAGATCCAAGCCATCATTGATTGCCCCGTGCCTACCAATGTACCTGAGGTTCGTAGTTTTATGGGTCTTTCCGGGTATTGCAAACGGTTTGTTCAGGGGTTTTCAAGGATTGCTCATCCCATTACTTCTCTTCAAAGGAAAGGGAAGAAATTTATTTGGTCAGATTAGTGTCAATCGACTTTTCAGACACTCAAGGAAAAGTTGACAAGTGCGCCTATCCTAGCCGTTCCAAATCCTACTAAGGATTTTTTCATTTGCACTGATGCGTCTTTGGAGAGATTAGGAGCCGTGCTGATGCAAGATGGTCATGTGATCGCTTATGAGTCTCGCAAACTCAAGGATCATGAACTGAACTATCCTACTTATGATTTGTAGTTAACTATAGTTATTCATGCTCTGGTTCGGTGGACATTTCTTGTTGGGGCACTGTTTTGAACTTCACAGTGATCATTGCAGTCTGTAGTATATTTTCATGCAACCTAATCTGAATGCTAGGCAGTGACGGTAGATGGAGTTCTTATGCGAGTATGATTTCGAGGTGAAATTTATCTAGGGGAAGGAGAATGTAGTCGCTGATGCTCTTAGTCGACAAAGGCATGAGCTTTTTTCCGTGACTCTTGGAGTTGATTTGAGGAGCTAGATTTTAGCAGCACTTTCTATAGATAGACTGTATCAGGAGGTGAAGATGGAGTTAGGATCAGGTAGACCCTTGGAGGGTAGATTCACAGGATATACTCTCGAGTCTGATGGATTGTTGTGACAATTGGGTCATATCTATGTACCACATACTGATGGTCTTCGCACTCTGATTATGACAAATGCACATCGATCACCTTATTTAGCTCATCTAGATGTTAAGAAGATGCATGCAGACCTTCGACAATTGTACTTTTGGCCTGGTATGAAGCGTGATATCGCTGATTTTGTTTCGAGATGTCTTGAGTGCCAGAGAGTTAAGGTCGAGCATTAACATCCCATTGGACTGTTGCAACCACATCTTGTTCCTGAATGGAAGTGGGATATCATATCAGTGGACTTCATAATATTCCAGAGAGATAATATGCTCAGGATGTATGCATTGGATCAACAGTTGTGATGGGAATATTATCTTTACTTGATGGAGTTAGCCTATAATAATGGGTATCATAGTTCCATAGGTATGCCTCCTTTTTAGGCATTGTATGGACTTCCTTTCCGGGCTCCATTGAGTTGGGATTGACTTGAGGATAGAGTTCTACTTGGACCTGAGATGCTTCAAGATATGGAGCAACAGGTTGATCGCATCAGAGAGCACTTGGTGGCGGTGCAGGACAGACAGAAGAAATATGCCGATGCGCATAGAGTGGATTGTCAGTTTTTAGTTGGCGATAGGGTGTTTCTTTGGGTGCGTCCACAAAAGAGTCCGATCCATTATGGAAAATGCTCTAAGATCGCGCTTCGTTTTGCTGGACCGTTCAAGATTTTGGAGAGGATTGGTCTTGTAGCGTACCATCTTGCTTTACCACCCAATTTGTCCCGCATTCATGATGTATTCCATGTATCTATTCTTAGGCCTTATCATCTCAATATTTCACATGTGCTCGATTGGAATGCATTACAGGTAGAGGACGGGTAGATGGCTTTGGAGCCCGTGAGCATTTTTCAACACAGGAGGCTTGCCCTTAGGGGTCGAGATGTTGATCAAGTGAGGGTCCAATGAGATCCTAGTGACGAGGAATTAGCTACTTGGGAGGATGTGACACGCATGAGAGAGATTTATCCATATTTGTTTGCAGGCTTCCAAGAGTAAGCCTTATCCTAGGGGGAGGATGTAGTGTCCCTCTAGTTGCTACTGTTTGTTTTAGTTTGTTTATGTCCGGTTGCTAGTTGTTTTAGCTGTTTTGGATATTATGCTACTTTATTTCAGTTACGAGACAAATACTATGTTAGTTTTATACTTTGTTGATGATACATTAGATACATTGTGATCATCTGATTATGTTCATGAGGCGACATTCTGATAGACATTATGTGTGTTATGGTTTTATGCTGTTCGGAGCATTAGTGTGTTTATGATGATGTATCTGATGTTTTTTATGATGTATTATTGTATTTCAATCTTGGTGAAGGAGACAGTGTAACATTACTCACTCGTGAGTACCCTGCTACGCTGCGACTCTCTTTCACGATGTGATTATCGATTTATGCAGATGTGTTTGACAGTGTTGTTTCATGCAGTTTGCAAGTACTGGGCATCGACTCCACCTGCTTTGTCAGGTTTGAGTATGCCACGACCCAATGGAAACATGTTGTTTTAGAGATAATGTCAGGTCCTTCTTTGGCCATCATTCCTTTATAGGACGAGTATCCGTTTGTCACTCGTTGTTGTTCGTCGTTCGTTTTCATTATGTCGTTCGTGTTTTTGTCATGGTTGGAAATAAATTATTTAATTAGTTAAATGGTGTATTTGATAAGTTATTTGTTTTAGTGTAATGTTATTTAAATTTTAAACTAAAATATTAACATTTAGATAGTTTTATAATTAAAGTTTGATTGTTGTTTTAAAAGATTTGATTAATTAAATTTATTAAAATAGTATGTTTAATTAAATGTGATTATTGATTCTATTGTGCAAACTTAAATAAATGAAAAGTAAATAATATTAAAGAGTTTGTTCTCAACAGTTTATGAATAAATATTTGAAAATCTAGAGTTGGAGTCAGAAAGTGTTATCTTGCAAAATTTGTCAAGTGGAACTGTTTATTCAATTTTGTTTGCATGAGGACGGTTAGTTAAGCTCTGTGATTGTGAGTTAATTGAAAATGAATTAAAAGCTTTGTTTATGAAAAATTGTTCACGACAATTGATTGGGTTTTTTTGGAAAAAGAAAAAAATTCACGACAATTCATTTTGGGGGTTTTGGGGAAAAATTTTCACGACAGTTTTGGGAAAAGCGTCTTCTCTATGTTTTTGGATGAAAAATATTTGAAGATAGTGAATTGGAAGGTTTGGTGTGTATAAGGGAAATAGAGTTTTTGGATTTGCTAATCTTTGCTTCAATCCACGTTGAAAATCGAGGATGTTATCTAGTTTTTCTTCTTAGTTTTGTATTTTTTGGAATAGTAATTTTTGAGTGTCGTTTATGGTATCCATTCTTCTTGTGGTTGAATCCATTTGCTGAATCTTTTGCACAAACATTAGAAAATAAATTGTTGTTGATTAGTAACGAAATAAATTGAAGAAAAATTGTAGAGAAACAAAAACTTATGAAAACCTAGCTACAATAAATTGGTGTCATAATTGTTTTTTGTTCTTTCTTGAGAGATTGCTCGTAACCTTCTGTGTTTCGTGCCTGTATGTTTGAATTGTCGAGCTTAAATGTACAAAAAAATACTTTAATTTAATGTTGACGTGTAGTTGCATTAACCCGTCATCTGGATCATTTAAGATTATCTGTTTACAGTATTCCCTTCGTCTTGTTGACTTGTAACACTCGTAATGGTGGCTACATGAATTGATTCATGAGATCAATTGAGATCGAACAATAACATATTTGTTGCAACCTGAATCATGAGCTCTTTAGAATCGTAATTTGACTCTTATCTTTTCTGTTGTAAACTATCTCACTGGACGGTTTGAAGAGCCATGTCCATCTCCTTTACCAACGCCGTGCAGCTAATCATCTTGCAGTCTCCTCTTTCTTTTTCCTTGTATGTTCTACGTGGTGTAGCAAGCTTTGGAGCCATCTTGCTTTCTCAAAATGTATTGACCCTTCCCATAGCTCCCAAGGATGTTCATGAAAGTCTGATCCAAATTGCTCTTGAGTGAGGTGTTCTAGCTATGGTAGCGACATTTGCAACCCGCCATCTTCCATATCCAAGTCAAGCTTTTGATCTGATTCACATTTTATGCCTGTCAAAATTCCCTTTATGCTATCAAAAACTTGCTCTTTGTAATCGGTGTTACCTGTTTGCAAATTGCATTTTATTTAAACACATGAACAACCTATTATGTCACATATTTAAAATGCATGTAGTATTTGTTTATAGTTCACATGTTTAAATGCATGTATCTTTTGTTGAAGCCGCAATCTCTTTTTGCATGTAAACCGTCTTGAATTCGTATCCCTGATCTTGTGTTGAAACCTGTGGATTAGGCGTAAGTTGATTGAATACCAATAATTTTCCATTAGAAACCATACTAGACCTTAGTTCTTTTCCGCATCCCTTGTATACAAGCCGTCGATGGAACTAATGATTTGATACGACTGTGTAATGTTATCCATTTGGTTGTGTAATGTTATCCATTCGGCTGTGTATTATTATCCATTCGATCGTGTAATATTATCTTTTCGACTGCGTATTATTATTATATATATAGGGATATGCTCTAATGTTATATCGATGTGAATTTATATTCCGTATTATGTACTTAGGAAATTGAACATTGCCTTAACAATATGCTAATATATATATATATATTAGATTTAAGTTGATTGGCTTTTAAATGTAATGAATATATATTATTCTTAATAAAGGATGATTATTGATTTATTTGTTAAAATAGAACAAAATAAATAAGACATTTTAATTATGCCAATGTTTTATCTTTTATGACTTTGGATCATGAAGGTTAGATGGGAGTGTATGATGGGAAATATTATATTTGTTATTAAATTAAGAATGCACTTCTAAGTTATTGAGTTTTTATATCTTCCAGAGGCTAGGAAAAGTAACATGTATTATAAAGCCTATTATGTTTGTGCTTTATTATTCGATTGCAATGTTTTAGATTGGGACTTAGCCATGCACGATATGATATTACATTGGAGATATTTTGTAAGCTATTTGGTTCATGTCTTGTTTGAGATGTGTATATTCATGGTTTTTATTTAAATGTGCATGATGGTTGTCCTTTGCAATGGTCAATATGTTATGTTATTGTTTATAGGAAGAGTGGCTTGCGATAGGGGCCGAAACCCTAAGAGGTAACCAGGGTAACCTGTCGAGAATTTATAATTCAATGGAAACCTAATTCAATGTACTAGGGGTTGGGTATGTAGAAGTTGTCAAAACCAACTTCAGAGTCCAAGAACACCTGCATGCAAATGGATACCTATCACAAGGAAGAGAATGGATGGAGAAAACAAACAAGGGTTTGAAGCTCTGAAAAATGGAGAAATTATCTTAT
>CM021101.1:249899779-249975102 GCA_007115665.2 Sequoiadendron giganteum | reverse complement strand
GTTGATTGAATATACATTTACTTTGTGATAGGACATGGCATAGTTATCACCTTGTGTAAAGAGCTTCATTTATATAGGTTTAGGGTAAGCATGTGAGAGGAACATATCTTGGTGATCTTCCTTTGCTTTATCTAGCGCTCGAGGTGGTAATTATTAAATTGGAAAAATAAAAATTTCAATTACAAATTATAATGTTCTATATTTTAATAATATTGATAGTAATTTTGATGGAAAATTTATTTTTTGGCAGTCTCTCAGGCAGTTTTCATTGGGAGGAGGGGTATCTATCATATTATAATTTGAAACATGAAATTATTGGATTTATTCTAGTTTTTTGGTTTCATAATATAATAATTGAAGTTTTAAATGATGTCAAATTTTGCTTCAAAATTAAATCTATAGGTGATATCAAAATCTTGATGTATAGACTTCAAATGGAAAGGAATGTCTAGTTGATGTTTGTCATTAGGGAAATGTGGATTCAATATATATTAAAAAGTGATATTTAACATAACATTGAATCAAATGAAAATTGAAACTTAAAATAATTTTTTTAAATAGTATTTGATCTTGTAAGATAATATAGTATTTTTTATTGAGCTTATCTTTATAAACAATGCGTTTCATAAATATTTAGGACTACATAAGAAAATGTTATTTTACATCGTAAACATGAAATTTAGTTTTCACATCATTTATGCAATGGAACCCCAACTACTATGCATCTATTACAATGACAAATAGCTTTCAAAAGTCATATTCAAAACTTAAATGGAAAGATGGCCAAATATAGGTGGCACATTTCCAAAACTAAGCAATACAAGGCATACTACATCATGCATGCATTATTTTTAGTGTTGGCAAACTAAAATGAGGAAATTCTAAGCCATTACTATCAAATGGTTGCATAAAATAAAAAGAGCAAGAAGCTTTAGGTTGAGCTGATCAAAACTTGAGTAATTGAAAATAATAAATTGAGCGACATGTAAAGGTGCATTTGTCTTGTATTCCTCTCATTGATGTCATTTTCTCTTCCATGCTCTCCATTTGATGGAGATTAATTTGTAATAGATTCTCCATTTATATTTTATTTATGGCCTTATGACCATTAGCCAATATCATTTCTTTAATGTGTTAGTTATAAATATTGGATGAACTTTTTGTCAATGAAATGATAATGTCAAATTTGAGTTTTAAACAATCTTTCGTGAGTGGAGAGGATGGAAGAGTAAGTGAAATCAATGAGAGGAATATGAGAGCACAATGAACTTTACTATGCTAATTTATTCTTCTGTGTACCCTTAGGCTTCCCATATCCATGTTGTGCTATGGTTGAGTGAAGTTTTTTTAATTTCTATTTTTGAATTGACATCTCCTTCCATACATAGAAGAACAACACAAATATTTTACTTGCAGGTCCTAAAGAAAAGAATCACCATTACATTCCTTCTTCTATCTTATTCACTTTTACATTTTATTTCATTGCATCATTTCTCTTTTGGAGAGGGGTCTTTATTTTCCACTAGTTTTTTCTCCTTTACTCCACTTTATGAGAAATTTGTACATGAGTACTTCACATGTCCTAGTAGTTGGGACTCATCATCTTGCATACATTACTCCCTAAGTTTTCCCTAAGGGGGAGGGTGAGGAGGGGGCGGAGAGTGTGTTGGTATAAATAATAAGGAGAGGGGAGGGGAGAGGAGGGGGAGAGTGTGTTGGTATAAATAATGACTTTATCAAACTAGTTAGCTTTTAGCCTACCTAGGAGAGTCCTATTCACATTGCAACTTAAGTCTCCACTTAAGGAATTTTAAAGTTGTCTCACTTCATAGAATTGAGAAATGTGTCGTCATCACTTGAGACATCTATTGCATGCATACTTGCCACCTGCTCACACACTTGTCAAGTGAGCTCACAAGTGTTGTACATTTGGAGGGGTATTCAATCATTGTTTCCTACCTTATCACCTCATCCACCTTGCATGTATACCATGTTGGAATAACCAAGATCTTGCAAAATCAAAACAATCCACAAGTGAGCATATGCAAAATGATAAAATATCAATATACAAATGAATAGTGTGTAAATACAATGAGGAACTATAGTGTCCCTCCAGTTGCTACTGTTTGTTTCAGTTTGTTTATGTCCAGTTACTAGTTGTTTTAACTGTTTTGGATATTATGCTACTTTATTTCAGTTACGACACATATACTATGTTAGTTTTTATACTTTGCTGATGATACATTAGATACATTGTGATCATCTGATTATGTTCGTGTGGCGACATTTTGATAGACATTAAGTGTGTTATGGTTTTATGCTGTTCAAAACATTAGTGTGTTTATGATGATGTATCCGATGCTGTTTATGATGTATTACTGTATGCCAATCTTGGTGAAGGAGACAGTGTAGCATTACTCACTCGTGAGTACCCTGCTACGTTGCGACTCTTTCATGGTGTGATTGTCGATTTATGCAGATATGTTTAACAGTGTTGTTTCATGCACTTTGCAGGTACTGGGCATCAACTCCACCTGCTTTGTCAGGTTTGAGTGTGCCATGACCCAATGGAAACATGTTTCAGAGATAATGTCAGGTCCTTTGGCCATCGTTCCTTTATAAGACGAGTATTCGTTTGTTATCCGTTGTTGTTCGTCGTTCATTTTTGTCGTGTTGTTCATGTTTTCATCATGGTTGGAAATAAATTGTTTAATTAGTTAAATGGTGTATTTGATAAGTTATTTGTTTTAGTGTAATGTTATTTAGATGTTAAATTAAATTATTTACATTTATATAATTTTATAATTAAAGTTTGATTGTTTTTGAAAAGATAAGCAACATTTATAGGGTGCTGTACCCTTCACACAGGGCCCAAAGGGCCAAAGGAAAATATAGTTCAAACAAAACTTGAACTATAGGAACAAACAAAAACAATTGACTGATAGCTGTAGAAAAACAAATAAATTAAGCAACCCCGGTAATAGAGGGGTCAAGGCTGACTCCCCGAACTTGGGATCGAGTAGATTGGGGGAGTCCCTTCTTCTTCCGTAGAACAATCAACTAGGGAGGCTCGAAAACAGGAGCCAACAAGAAAGGTGAGAGGAGCGGCTCCACCCCAGTCACCATAAGAGAGGAGCCACCAAGCAGCGAGGGAGTCGGCAGCGAAGCAACAAAGACTGAGTCAACCAAAGGAAAGGCGTTCACAGACATAGCAGCGACAACAGAAGCTGAAGTTCGGTCAGACATAGTCATAACAGTGTCAACAGATCGATCCAAAAGTGGTTCCTCGGTAGGGATGTCCGGGTGAGGAGCAAAAACCTCCTCAGAAGAAGCATCTGAAGGAGAACCCACCGTGAGGTGATCCAAGAGAGCATCCTTCCACCAAGTCGTAGCACCCTTGCGGCGGGCATGAGGATAGGCAGCAGCCAAATGACCCACCAAAAAACATCTTCGACACCGAAAGGGGAGACCCTCATAGCCCAAGAGTTGCTTCCAAGGTCTGTCCTCCACTAGCAAAACAACATCCCTAGGGAGAGGTTTGGAGATGTCCAGATCAACTAACAACCGAGCGACCGTAGTATGCCCAAACTCCCTCGTTGTAGAATCCACCATTAAGAAGCGACCAATGGTATTGCCAATGGCCTCGAAATGTGATTCCTCCCAAAACTGAAGAGGAAGATTTGGCAGACGGACCCAAACAGGTCTGGTTTTCAATGGCTCCTAAGGGGGTTGAAAGAACGAGCCCGAGGCCTGATGGACAAAAAATGAATACCCCACATCCACCCCTTGTCCAGAACACTGTTTCGCTCTAGAGGGGAGGCAAAGGTAGCAATAAAGAAGCCCTTAGTGCTAGGGTAGAACTCGATTTCCCCAACAACCAAAGGCTTCCAGGAAATCGATACTCAGTCGTGGAGATCCGGGAGGGAGGGCCACATGCCATTGAATCTGCAGGCCACACCTATTTTCAAATAATATTCCTCATTTTCAACGACCTCTAGACCACAAATCACCACAGGGGAATCCCGGGCATAGGGTAGAGACCGACGAACTTGAGTAGGAGGCCGAGCACCCACCCTAGCAGCATCAAAAAAGGACCTAGCCTTCCTCGCAGAACTCCCAGCAGCAGGTGGAACCAACCGAGGGGCAGGAGGAGAGCCCGCCATCCCTCCATCAAGCCCATCCATAGGCGAAGTCCCCTTTGTAGACGCATCCGTAGAGGTAGTAGACAGAGGCCCAAAAGCCTTCCTGCGCGCGTAGGTCACCGGGGCGGGGAATGGACCGGAGCCCCCAGCGGGAGAACCAGGGACCATTCGCACCAGGCACAGGGAGCCAATGTTTGGAAACGAAGCAGCCAGAGGAGCCGAGCCAACATTTGGAATTGAAGCAGCCGTTGGAGCCGAGCCAACATTTGGAATTGAAGCAGCAATTGGAGCCGAAGCAAAGCACGAAACCATTGGAGCCATTGCAGAGCACATTTCAAATTTTCACCAAAACTCCTCCATAAAGTTGTTATTCACCTAGATATGATAGTTTTTCCATCTCAATTAAAGTTTGATTGTTGTTTTAAAAGATTTGATTAATTAAATTTATTAAAATAGGATGTTTAATTAAATGTGATTGTTGATTTTATTGTGCAAACTTAAATAAATGAAAAGTAAATAATATTAAAGAGTTTGTTCTCAACAATTTATGAATAAATATCTGAAAAATTTAGACTTGGAGTTAGAAAGTGTTATCTTGCAAAATTGCTTAAGTGGAACTGTCTGTTCAATTTTGTTTGCATGAGGATGGTTAGTTAAGCTCTGTGATTGTGAGTTAATTGAAAATGAATTAAAAGAATTGTTTATGAAAAATTGTTCACGACAATTGATTGAGTTTTTTTGGAAAAAGAAAAAAATTCACGACAATTCATTTTGAGGGTTTTGGAGAAAAAAATTCACGATAGTTTTGGGAAAAGCGTCTTCTCTGTGTTTTTGGTTGAAAAAGATTTGAAGAGAGTGAATTGGAAGGTTTGGTGCGTATCAAGGAAATAGAGTTTTTCGGATTTGCTGATCTTTGTTTCAATCCATGTTGGAATTCGAGGATATTATCTAGGTTTTCTTCTTAGTTTTGTATTTTTTGGAATAGTAATTTTTGAATGTCGTTTATGGTATCTGTTCTAATTGTGGCTAAATCGATTTGTTGAATCTTCTGCACAAAAATTAGAAAATAAATTGTTGTTAATTAGTAGAAATAAATTGAAGAAAAATTGTAGAGAAATGAAAACATATGAAAACCAAGCCTCAATAAATTGGTGTTATAATTGTTGTTTGTTCTTTCTTGAGAGATTTCTCATAACCTTCTGTGTTTCGTGCCTATACACTTGAATTGTTGAGCTTGAATCCTTAATTCTACAGAAAATTGCTTTAATTTAATGTCGGCCTGTAGTTGCATTAACCTGACATCTAGATCGTTTAAGACTATCTGTTTATAGTATTCCTTTTGTCTCGTTGACTTGTAACACTCGTAATGGTGGCTGCATGAATTGATTCATGAGATCAACTGAGATCGAACAACAATATATTCGTTGCAACCTGAATCATGGGATCTTTAGAATTGTAATTTTACTCTTTTCTTTTCTTTTCTTTTGTAAACTATCTAACTGGACGGTTTGGAGAGCCATGTCCATCTCCTTTACCAACGCCGCACAACTAATCATCTTGTAGTCTCCTCTTTCTTTTGCCTTGTATGTTCTTCGTGGTGTAGCAAGCTTTGGAGCTTTCTCAAAATGTATTGACCCTTCCCATAGCTCCCAAGGATGTTCATGAAAGTCTGATCCAAATTTCTCGAGTGAGGTGTTCCAGCTATGGTAGCGGCATTTGCAACCTGCCATCTTCCATATCCAAGTTAGGATTTTGATTTGATTCACATTTTATGCCTGTCAAAATTCCAATTTATGCTATCGATTGCTCTTTGTAATCGGTGTTACATGTTTGCAAATTGCATTATATTTAAACGCATGCACAACCTATTATGTCACATATTTTAAATGCATGTAGTATTTGTTTATAGTTCTCATGCTTAAATGCATGTATCTTCTGTTGAATCCGCGATCTCTTTTTGCATGTAAACCGTCTTGAATTCGTATCCCTTATCTTGTGTTGAAACCTGTGGATTAGGCCTAAGTTACTTGAATACCAATCTTTTTCCATCGGAAACCATGCTAGACCCGTAGTTCTTTTCCGCATCCCTTGTATACAAGCCATCAAAGGAACTAATGATTTGTTACGGCTGTGTAATGTTATCCATTCAGCTGTATATTATTATCCATTCAATTGTGTAATATTATCCTTTTGGCTGTGTATTATTATTATATATATAGGGATATGCTCTAAATGTTATATCAATGTGAATTTATATTCTACATTATGTACTCAGGAAACTGAACATTGCCTTAATAGTATGCTTATATATATATTAGATTTAAGTTGATTGGATTTTAAATCGATGTAATATTATCCTTTCGATTGTGTATATATATAGGGATATGCTCTAATGTTATATCGATGTGAATTTGTATTCTGCATTCTGTACTTAGGAAACTGAACATTGCCTTAACAATATGCTAATATGCTAATATATATATATATATATATATATTAGATTTAAGTTGATTGGATTTTAAATGTAATGAATATATATTATTCTTAATAAAGGATGATTATTGATTTATTTGTTAAAATAGAACAAAATAAATAAGACATTTTAATTATGCCAATGTTTTATCTTTTATGACTTTGGATCATGAAGGTTAGATGGGAGTGTATGATGGGCAATATTAGATTTGTTATTAAATTAAGAATGTACTTCTATGTTATTGAGTTTTTATATCTTCCAGAGGCTAGGAAAAGCAACCTGTATTATAAAGTTTATTATGTTTGTGCTTTATTGTTCAATTGCAATGTTTTAGATTGGGACTTAGCCATGCACGATATGATATTACATTGGAGATATTTTGTAAGCTATTTGGTCTATGTCTTGTTTGAGATGTGTATATTCATGGTTCTTATTTAAATGTGCATGATGGTTGTCCTTTGCAATGGTCAATATGTTATGCTATTGTTTATAGGAAGAGTGGCTTGCGATAGGGGCCGAAACCCTAAGAGGCAACCAGGGTAACCTATCGAGAGTTTATAATTCAATGGAAACCTAATTCAATGTACTAGGGGTTGGGTAGTGTTCATTAATAATTCAGATAATTGATTGCCTCGCCTTATACCTTAGTGCTTGTATAGATTAAGGGTAGCTTGAGATGGCCTAGAATGACATGATCTTCTACTTTGTCTTCTTGAAAGGTAGTTTGATTCCACATGAGTTTGTTTAGGGGCCGAGAATCAGTAGAGATTGCTAGGGTAACTCTATATGAGGGCTGGTAGTCTAAGAAGATTCACCATGGTAACCTATAGTAAACTATGTGATGACACTCTTTTCCTGATACATGTTATGTGGTTTCTTGTGAAGAGTTACCTTTTGTTATGTGGTTGCCTTTGGAAGCTTTTTTTGTGATATTGTGATTTAGATATTGGTATGTCATTATGTGTACATCAAGCCATGTGATGTTATGTTATGTCTTCATGTTTGTTTATCTTTGTGAACCTGATATTATCTCTTAGCATGGGGGTGGACTTATGAGTACCACATGGTTGGGAGGAACATGCTCTATCCTCCATTGGGTTCCCTTACAGGTGTTGCAGTGCGTGGATGGTATTGTTCTTATGACAGGTTTCTGATTTTACATTGTTTATGGAGTTGGACGCTAAGTGTGCACATGAACAAGATTGATAGATGTGTCATGACCCTCATTTATATTGTATACGTTCCTAATGATTATGTGATACCTTATTGTGATATTACTATGATGTAACGAGATTTGTCACAATCTTGCTTGATGTAACTTGAATATGTAACTTGGCTACATTATGATTATGTAATTAGATTATTCATCATTGATATGATTTATCCTTATGTTTAATGTCTATGGTTTTATAATGTGATGTTCTTACTTGTGAATGTTTAAATAGCTTTGTCACGGAATCCTAAGAATGTTTGTGTAGATGTTTACTTTGTACTTGTGTTATAATCAAATGTATTTTAAAAAAAAATTGTTCGATTATTTTGTTACTTTGTGTGTGTTGTTCTTTGGGTTCCATGGTGGGGAGTTACAACTTGGTATCAGAGCTAGGTTATAACGTTGGGTACTCTGGTTCTTGTGAGCCCATTAGGTTGTCCTAGATGTTAGACTCTATAATTTGTGTTTTCTTGTTGTCTTTTACGTCTTGTAACAAAGACTTGTCTTTGATTTTGTATAGGACTATGCCTAGACGTCGTGGTAGGGGTCGTGGTCGAGACCGAGGTGGTGGCCATATGGCTAAACGCCAGGATACTCCTCAGAGTTCTCATGAGAGTGAGCATGTAGAGCAGTAGGATCCTCATATTAATAAGGTAGGTGAGGAACATAATCCGATTCAATCGGGTTCTGAGGGAGCTTTGTTGCGTCCCTTGCTTGATGAAGTTCTTGCTCGCCTTGGTCCTAGACAGGAGGCTAGTTAGGAAGTGGCTAGAGAATGAGACATATCACCTAGGAGAGTTGTTGAGACTATGGAGCAAGATGTCGTTGCTGCAGGGCATATGAGAGACTTATTGAGGGCACGTCCTCCCACTTTCAACAATACTGGTGGTGGTCTGGAGGTGGAAATTTGGTTGATAGACTTGGGATGGTGTTTATCTATGCATCCATATGGTAGAAACACTAGAGCTAGATGCACCATTATGCACCTTATAGGCTTTGCCTCTACATGGTGGCGATTAGAGGAACAAAATTTGTGTCTAGACATTGGTTTTGTATCATGAGATATGTTCTTGGAGTGATTCAAAGTGTGTTTCCTGTCAGAGCATTGGAGACAACATCGTGTAGATGAGTTCCATGATCTGCGTCAGATGGCTATGTCAGTTGAGTAGTTTGAGCGCATGTTCTACGAGCTCAAACAATATGCCAGAATTGTGAACGATGAGGTTATGTTGGTACAACACTTCATCAGGGGCTTGAACACCCATATTAGCGGAGGAGTTCGAGTCTTGGAGCCGAAGACTATGGAGGTAGCGATGGAGAAGGCATGACTTGTGGAGGAGAATTTGACTATGGATTTGGGCGGACATACAAGTGTTTAGTTAGGTAGTGCACCTATTGCAGGTTTTGGTCCATGTGGCAGTCAGACGCAGACAGGGGTTCCTCTTGAAACCAACAGGCACCCACTAAGGGTGGTCAACAACAACAACAACATTACCCGCCGAAGAATAAGAATTCTCAATTTCAGTCAAGTAACAATTCACAGTCTGGGAAGAACCGTAATTGGTGGCGTAACAAGCGCAACCGTCAGGATCAACCGACACAGAGTGCATAGTCTATGATTAGTAGAGGATGTTTTCAACAGTCGAATGCACCTTCAAGTGGCAGAGGTTTTGGCAGAGGTACTGGTTGCTTTTCATGTGGTCAACAAGGAAACATTGCAAGGTAGTGTCCTACGAGAGATACATTAGGATTTGGTCAACAACTGGTAGCTTCAGAGCTGACAGTTGGAGATGCAGGCCGTTCTCACAGGATTTTTGCTACGATATATAACCATTAGGCAAATCATCATAACACTATGGTTGAGACTTCAAGACAGTTACAGGGTATTAATGTTTCTATCCTTTTTGATTCCAAAGCTTTTGATTCATTTATTTCTCCATCTATAATTGAGCAATGTGGACTCGTGGCAGTAAAGCAAGGCGTTAGGTGGTAGGTTGAATTGGCTTCTGGGGTGACAGTAGCAGTAGAATCCATTGTTCGCAATTGTGGACTAGGGATTGGATCGCTATTTACTTAAGTAGATCTTTATGTTACACCTCTTGGTTCTTATGACATTGTTTTGGGTATGGATTGGTTGGAATCCCATCATGTAGTGATTGATTGTCGACAAAAGACAATACATTGCTTAGATGATTCTAGTGTAGAAGTTGAAATAATTGGTGTGTAGAGACCCATTTAGTTGGGGATTATATCTGCTATGCAGTTAAGGCGATGCATTCGTTAGAGTTGCCAGCTGTTTGTAGCAACAACTAATGACTTGGAGGTAGGGGAGAGTCGAAATGTATCTCTTGATGATTACCCTATTATTGGGGAATTCATAGATGTTTTTCCCAGTGATATTCCTGGTATGCCAACGAAACATGACATAGATTTTAGAATCGACTTGGTTCCTCGAGCAGAGCCTATATCTTGAGCTCCATACAAAATTACCACACAGGAATTGGAAGAGCTTCGTCTACAGTTGGAGGAACTTTTGGCTAAGGGTTTTATTTGTCTGAGAATTTCTCCTTGGGGAGAACCTGTCATCTTCATGAAGAAGAAGGACAAATCTCTCAGATTGTGCATCGATTATCATTAGTTGAACAAAATGACGGTTAAGAATCGATATCCCTTGCCCACAATCAATGATATCTTTAATCAGATGAAGGGAGCTAATGTATTTTCTAAAATTGATATGAAATCGGATTACCATCAGTTGTGCATTTTAGAAGCGGACATTCATAAAATGATATTTTGAACATGTTACGGGCACTATGAGTTCACATTGGTACCGTTCAGGTTAACAAATGCACAATCCATTTTCATGAGTTTTATGAACGGTGTTTTCTGCACATACCTTGATCATTTTATCCTCGTGTTTCTCGATGATATTTTGATTTATTCTAGAGATATGAAGGAGCACGAAGAGCATAGGAGACAGGTATTGCAGTACTTGAGAGAGAATCAACTATTCGCGAATTTGGCAAAGTGTGAGTTCTTCCAGACTGAGGTGAATTACCTTGGTCATGTTATCTCTGGAGAGGGTGTTGTTGTGGATCCTTCGAAGATCCAAGCCATCATTGATTGCCCCGTGCCTACCAATGTACCTGAGGTTCGTAGTTTTATGGGTCTTTCCGGGTATTGCAAACGGTTTGTTCAGGGGTTTTCAAGGATTGCTCATCCCATTACTTCTCTTCAAAGGAAAGGGAAGAAATTTATTTGGTCAGATTAGTGTCAATCGACTTTTCAGACACTCAAGGAAAAGTTGACAAGTGCGCCTATCCTAGCCGTTCCAAATCCTACTAAGGATTTTTTCATTTGCACTGATGCGTCTTTGGAGAGATTAGGAGCCGTGCTGATGCAAGATGGTCATGTGATCGCTTATGAGTCTCGCAAACTCAAGGATCATGAACTGAACTATCCTACTTATGATTTGTAGTTAACTATAGTTATTCATGCTCTGGTTCGGTGGACATTTCTTGTTGGGGCACTGTTTTGAACTTCACAGTGATCATTGCAGTCTGTAGTATATTTTCATGCAACCTAATCTGAATGCTAGGCAGTGACGGTAGATGGAGTTCTTATGCGAGTATGATTTCGAGGTGAAATTTATCTAGGGGAAGGAGAATGTAGTCGCTGATGCTCTTAGTCGACAAAGGCATGAGCTTTTTTCCGTGACTCTTGGAGTTGATTTGAGGAGCTAGATTTTAGCAGCACTTTCTATAGATAGACTGTATCAGGAGGTGAAGATGGAGTTAGGATCAGGTAGACCCTTGGAGGGTAGATTCACAGGATATACTCTCGAGTCTGATGGATTGTTGTGACAATTGGGTCATATCTATGTACCACATACTGATGGTCTTCGCACTCTGATTATGACAAATGCACATCGATCACCTTATTTAGCTCATCTAGATGTTAAGAAGATGCATGCAGACCTTCGACAATTGTACTTTTGGCCTGGTATGAAGCGTGATATCGCTGATTTTGTTTCGAGATGTCTTGAGTGCCAGAGAGTTAAGGTCGAGCATTAACATCCCATTGGACTGTTGCAACCACATCTTGTTCCTGAATGGAAGTGGGATATCATATCAGTGGACTTCATAATATTCCAGAGAGATAATATGCTCAGGATGTATGCATTGGATCAACAGTTGTGATGGGAATATTATCTTTACTTGATGGAGTTAGCCTATAATAATGGGTATCATAGTTCCATAGGTATGCCTCCTTTTTAGGCATTGTATGGACTTCCTTTCCGGGCTCCATTGAGTTGGGATTGACTTGAGGATAGAGTTCTACTTGGACCTGAGATGCTTCAAGATATGGAGCAACAGGTTGATCGCATCAGAGAGCACTTGGTGGCGGTGCAGGACAGACAGAAGAAATATGCCGATGCGCATAGAGTGGATTGTCAGTTTTTAGTTGGCGATAGGGTGTTTCTTTGGGTGCGTCCACAAAAGAGTCCGATCCATTATGGAAAATGCTCTAAGATCGCGCTTCGTTTTGCTGGACCGTTCAAGATTTTGGAGAGGATTGGTCTTGTAGCGTACCATCTTGCTTTACCACCCAATTTGTCCCGCATTCATGATGTATTCCATGTATCTATTCTTAGGCCTTATCATCTCAATATTTCACATGTGCTCGATTGGAATGCATTACAGGTAGAGGACGGGTAGATGGCTTTGGAGCCCGTGAGCATTTTTCAACACAGGAGGCTTGCCCTTAGGGGTCGAGATGTTGATCAAGTGAGGGTCCAATGAGATCCTAGTGACGAGGAATTAGCTACTTGGGAGGATGTGACACGCATGAGAGAGATTTATCCATATTTGTTTGCAGGCTTCCAAGAGTAAGCCTTATCCTAGGGGGAGGATGTAGTGTCCCTCTAGTTGCTACTGTTTGTTTTAGTTTGTTTATGTCCGGTTGCTAGTTGTTTTAGCTGTTTTGGATATTATGCTACTTTATTTCAGTTACGAGACAAATACTATGTTAGTTTTATACTTTGTTGATGATACATTAGATACATTGTGATCATCTGATTATGTTCATGAGGCGACATTCTGATAGACATTATGTGTGTTATGGTTTTATGCTGTTCGGAGCATTAGTGTGTTTATGATGATGTATCTGATGTTTTTTATGATGTATTATTGTATTTCAATCTTGGTGAAGGAGACAGTGTAACATTACTCACTCGTGAGTACCCTGCTACGCTGCGACTCTCTTTCACGATGTGATTATCGATTTATGCAGATGTGTTTGACAGTGTTGTTTCATGCAGTTTGCAAGTACTGGGCATCGACTCCACCTGCTTTGTCAGGTTTGAGTATGCCACGACCCAATGGAAACATGTTGTTTTAGAGATAATGTCAGGTCCTTCTTTGGCCATCATTCCTTTATAGGACGAGTATCCGTTTGTCACTCGTTGTTGTTCGTCGTTCGTTTTCATTATGTCGTTCGTGTTTTTGTCATGGTTGGAAATAAATTATTTAATTAGTTAAATGGTGTATTTGATAAGTTATTTGTTTTAGTGTAATGTTATTTAAATTTTAAACTAAAATATTAACATTTAGATAGTTTTATAATTAAAGTTTGATTGTTGTTTTAAAAGATTTGATTAATTAAATTTATTAAAATAGTATGTTTAATTAAATGTGATTATTGATTCTATTGTGCAAACTTAAATAAATGAAAAGTAAATAATATTAAAGAGTTTGTTCTCAACAGTTTATGAATAAATATTTGAAAATCTAGAGTTGGAGTCAGAAAGTGTTATCTTGCAAAATTTGTCAAGTGGAACTGTTTATTCAATTTTGTTTGCATGAGGACGGTTAGTTAAGCTCTGTGATTGTGAGTTAATTGAAAATGAATTAAAAGCTTTGTTTATGAAAAATTGTTCACGACAATTGATTGGGTTTTTTTGGAAAAAGAAAAAAATTCACGACAATTCATTTTGGGGGTTTTGGGGAAAAATTTTCACGACAGTTTTGGGAAAAGCGTCTTCTCTATGTTTTTGGATGAAAAATATTTGAAGATAGTGAATTGGAAGGTTTGGTGTGTATAAGGGAAATAGAGTTTTTGGATTTGCTAATCTTTGCTTCAATCCACGTTGAAAATCGAGGATGTTATCTAGTTTTTCTTCTTAGTTTTGTATTTTTTGGAATAGTAATTTTTGAGTGTCGTTTATGGTATCCATTCTTCTTGTGGTTGAATCCATTTGCTGAATCTTTTGCACAAACATTAGAAAATAAATTGTTGTTGATTAGTAACGAAATAAATTGAAGAAAAATTGTAGAGAAACAAAAACTTATGAAAACCTAGCTACAATAAATTGGTGTCATAATTGTTTTTTGTTCTTTCTTGAGAGATTGCTCGTAACCTTCTGTGTTTCGTGCCTGTATGTTTGAATTGTCGAGCTTAAATGTACAAAAAAATACTTTAATTTAATGTTGACGTGTAGTTGCATTAACCCGTCATCTGGATCATTTAAGATTATCTGTTTACAGTATTCCCTTCGTCTTGTTGACTTGTAACACTCGTAATGGTGGCTACATGAATTGATTCATGAGATCAATTGAGATCGAACAATAACATATTTGTTGCAACCTGAATCATGAGCTCTTTAGAATCGTAATTTGACTCTTATCTTTTCTGTTGTAAACTATCTCACTGGACGGTTTGAAGAGCCATGTCCATCTCCTTTACCAACGCCGTGCAGCTAATCATCTTGCAGTCTCCTCTTTCTTTTTCCTTGTATGTTCTACGTGGTGTAGCAAGCTTTGGAGCCATCTTGCTTTCTCAAAATGTATTGACCCTTCCCATAGCTCCCAAGGATGTTCATGAAAGTCTGATCCAAATTGCTCTTGAGTGAGGTGTTCTAGCTATGGTAGCGACATTTGCAACCCGCCATCTTCCATATCCAAGTCAAGCTTTTGATCTGATTCACATTTTATGCCTGTCAAAATTCCCTTTATGCTATCAAAAACTTGCTCTTTGTAATCGGTGTTACCTGTTTGCAAATTGCATTTTATTTAAACACATGAACAACCTATTATGTCACATATTTAAAATGCATGTAGTATTTGTTTATAGTTCACATGTTTAAATGCATGTATCTTTTGTTGAAGCCGCAATCTCTTTTTGCATGTAAACCGTCTTGAATTCGTATCCCTGATCTTGTGTTGAAACCTGTGGATTAGGCGTAAGTTGATTGAATACCAATAATTTTCCATTAGAAACCATACTAGACCTTAGTTCTTTTCCGCATCCCTTGTATACAAGCCGTCGATGGAACTAATGATTTGATACGACTGTGTAATGTTATCCATTTGGTTGTGTAATGTTATCCATTCGGCTGTGTATTATTATCCATTCGATCGTGTAATATTATCTTTTCGACTGCGTATTATTATTATATATATAGGGATATGCTCTAATGTTATATCGATGTGAATTTATATTCCGTATTATGTACTTAGGAAATTGAACATTGCCTTAACAATATGCTAATATATATATATATATTAGATTTAAGTTGATTGGCTTTTAAATGTAATGAATATATATTATTCTTAATAAAGGATGATTATTGATTTATTTGTTAAAATAGAACAAAATAAATAAGACATTTTAATTATGCCAATGTTTTATCTTTTATGACTTTGGATCATGAAGGTTAGATGGGAGTGTATGATGGGAAATATTATATTTGTTATTAAATTAAGAATGCACTTCTAAGTTATTGAGTTTTTATATCTTCCAGAGGCTAGGAAAAGTAACATGTATTATAAAGCCTATTATGTTTGTGCTTTATTATTCGATTGCAATGTTTTAGATTGGGACTTAGCCATGCACGATATGATATTACATTGGAGATATTTTGTAAGCTATTTGGTTCATGTCTTGTTTGAGATGTGTATATTCATGGTTTTTATTTAAATGTGCATGATGGTTGTCCTTTGCAATGGTCAATATGTTATGTTATTGTTTATAGGAAGAGTGGCTTGCGATAGGGGCCGAAACCCTAAGAGGTAACCAGGGTAACCTGTCGAGAATTTATAATTCAATGGAAACCTAATTCAATGTACTAGGGGTTGGGTATGTAGAAGTTGTCAAAACCAACTTCAGACTCCAAGAACACCTGCATGCAAATGGATACCTATCACAAGGAAGAGAATGGATGGAGAAAACAAACAAGGGTTTGAAGCTCTGAAAAATGGAGAAATTATCTTATCAGAACAAAAAGGAATTCAATGCTGAAATATACAATGAGATCAATCCTTATAAAAGGAGATCATGCAAACCTTAATATAAACCCTAATAGAAACCTTAATAGGAAAAAAATTAATAATTAATATAATTATTAAATGTCATTTTATGCAAACTAAAATGAAATCTTAAGAAGGGAATAAATGTAACTTAATCAATATAATTAAGTTAAAACCTTTACTCTAACACCACCCCTTAAGATGAGCAACAGTCCAGCTACAAACAAATGCAAGAAAGCAAAGGTAACTAGAATGCAAGAAGGCAAACATGGTTCCCGACAACTAGGCCAGATCAGGTACCCAAATACAACCAAATCTCTGTAAAGTGGAGAAATAGAGAAAACCTCATGGGAAAAACTCTACTCCAAAAAGAGATGCAAAAAGCCATGAAGAACATCACTGAAGCAGAAGAAGCTGCAAAGAACTGTCGAAAGATGACTGCTATGGTGTTGAAGAACCTCCTCTGAAGATAAGATGATCAGGATCAAGAAGACAACAATCTGCATGAGTGCCCCAAACGACACTACTGGAATCGGATGGAAAACAAAGACAAACACCTGGAACGAAGATACAAATGGCACAAGTATCAATAGTCTGAAAAACATTGATCAACTGAGAATGGAAGATTTCTTCCAAGGCGAAGTCAAAGAAGCATTAGCACGAACAGTATAACACCCCCCCATAATGCTGAAATGGGAGAGCCTGACAGATCCACTGAAATGGTGTGTAACACCTTGTAGTGCATGAAGGAGAAGAAGCAACATCTGAAAGTGCATAAGAAAGCACCTGCAACTGAAAAAGTGGTGTGCAAAACAAAGCACACATGTATGAGGCTGGAATCATATGGATCCACTATCGTCGTGGAGGGACACTCATCGGACAAAGGTGTGATGGCAAAAACAAAGGCACTACACAACCCCCCATGACACTTTATAATACAGTGCGAGTACAAAATATGGCACAACTTTATGTGCAAAATCCCCAAAATACATGTACAATAGTGTGGCACTTTATCTCAGTGCGTTTACATAAAAGATTTCTTACAAATGATGCTCAAAATGCCCACAAAGGACAAAAAATGGAAATACATGAAGAACAACAAAAAATGAAGCATCCCATGCAAACGAAAAGTTTTCAAGAGCAAATATGTCTAGGCAATTCACCAGAGTGTGAAAACACAAAAAATTGAATAAAATATACCTGGAGTGAAATCTGAAAAAATTGAATGGATGGAACTGAAGAGCTCTGAAATATGGTTCCAACGCTGCTGAGATTGCAAAAAATGGAGAAACTGATCAAAAGTTATGAGCTCGGGACTGAAAGCAACTCCTTTGACATCAACTGGCTGTAGAATGTACCAACAGAAAAATGAAGTGATGAAACCCACACCATTGGAAAGTTGACATAACCAGCTTTCCGACGATATCTTGTTTGCCAAAAAACGCGATTGTATGCCCAAGTTACGACCTCTGGAAGAAAACAGGTCCAAAAGGGAAAAAAACCAACGCTGCATTAAATTTGACGGCCAAATGATCGTCACTGCAAAAGCATGATTGAACTTATTTAAGAAAAAAAACATTACAATAAAAATTTTGTTTTAAAAGAAAGTTTGAAAAAAAATATTTGGTGGGGGAGGCATGTGGGCCCACCCCACCGCACCTTTATGAAGGCGCGGCCTTGCTCAGAGTACCCACCTACGTAAGGTGTTGGCCTAAGTAAGCCGTAAAAAGGCTTTGCTTTTTGATATTTTTTTTTATTTATAAAAAAATAAAAATCAAAGACGCATTTACAATTTTTTTTTGTTAAAAAAATTGCGGACGAAAATATGTCGAGAGAATTTTTTTTTTTACCACGATTTTTCTTCGATCTGCGCGCAGATGGATGATCGTACCTGCAAAAAGATTTTGCCCCAAAATTCAACTTTGTCCAAAATGGACGAATGAACAGTCGATTTAGGGGTTTTGGACCGTTGTAGATGCAATGGCGAGGTCCGTTTGAGCTCAAAAAGCTTTGAAATTGCAGGTGAATCCCTGGATCAAAAAATGCAAACCCCAAAATTGTGAATGCCTGATCCAACCTTATAGCTCCAAATAGTTCCAAATAGCTCCAAATTCTTCAAACAAGAACAGGCATGCAACAGGAAAGCTCTGATACCATGTAGAAGTTGTCAAAACTAACTTTAGACTCCAAGAACACCTGCATGCAAATGGATACCTATCACAAGGAAGAGAATGGATGGAGAAAACAAACAAGGGTTTGAAGCTCTAAAAAATGGAGAAATTATCTTATTAGAACAAAAAGGAATTCAATGTTGAAATATACAATGAGATCAATCCTTATAAAAGGAGATCATGCAAACCCTAATAGAAACTCTAATAGGAAAACCCTAATAGAAACCCTAATAGGAAAACATTTAATAATTAATATAATTATTAAATGTCACATTATGCAAACTAAAGTGAAATCTTAAGAAGGGAATAAAGGTAACTTAATCAACATAATAAAGTTAAAACCTTTACTCTAACAGGGTAGTGTTCATTAATAATTTAGATAATTGATTGCCTCACCTTATACCTTAGTGCTTGTATAAATTAAGGGTAGGTTGAGATGGCCTGGAATGGCATGATCATCTACTTTGTCTTCTTGAAAGGTAGTTCAATTCCACATGAGTTTGTTTAGGGGCCGAGAATCAATAGAGATTGCTAGGATAACTCTGTATGAGGGCTGGTAGTCTAAGAAGATTCACCATGGTAACCTATAGTAAACTATGTGATGACACTCATTTACTGATACATGTTATGTGGTCTCTTGTGAAGAGTTACCTTTTAATATGTGGTTGCCTCTGGGAGCTTTTTTTGTGATATTGTGATTTAGATATTGTTATGTCATTATGTGTACGTCAAGCCATGTGATGTTATGTTTTGTCTTCATGTTTGTTTATCTTTGTGGACCTAATATTATCTCCTAGCACGGGGGTTGGACTTACGAGTACCACATGGTTGGGAGGAACATGCTCTATCCTCCATTGGGTTCCCTTGCAGGTGTTGCAGTGCATGGATGGTATTGTTCTTATGACAAGTTCTTGATTTTATATTGTTCGTGGAGTTGGACGCTAAGCGTGCACATGAACAAGATTGACAAATGTGTCATGACCGTCATCTATATTGTATACATTCCTGATGATTATGTGAGACCTTATTGTGGTATTACTCTGATGTAACGAGATTTATCACAACATTTCTTGATGTAACTTGGCTACATTATTATTATGCAATTGGATTATTCATCATTGATATGATTTATCCTTATGTTTAATGTCTATCATTTTATAACGTGACGTTCTTACTTGTGAATGTTTAAGTAGCGTTGTCACGGAACCTTGAGAACGCTTGTGTAGATGTTTACTTTGTAATCGTGTTGTAATTGAATGTCTTTTAAAAAAAAGTTGTTTGATTATTTTATTACTTTGTGTGTGTTGTTCTTTGGGTTCCATGGTGAGGCGTTACAGGAACCTTGCATATAAACGTTGTTGCAAGAGAGACTTGCACCAAGTGTTTTGGGATATCATTGGAGGTTTTAGAATCATGTTTGGCACTATGTAGGAATGGATGACCATTGGAGGGATTTTGAGGAGAGTTTTGAGGCTATGTGCATAGATTTTGTAGGGTGTTGATATAGTAGTTCAACCACTTCTAGAGAGCAAGTCACACCAAATGTGATGAGGCCTCACTTGCAGATGTTGTTGTGTTATGTGTGTGTGTTGTATGTGGTATCTCTTCATCACAAATACATCCTATATAAACAAATACATTCATCCATTCATTATAACCTATCAAAAAAACAAAATACTCACTAACATTATGAGTAAGACATATAGAAAATTTATTTTAATTGAGTTTGAGTCAAGTTCTAGTATTCATGAACAAATATATATTACTTTTTCTAAATAGTGCTACCAAATTTATCAATGTGTAAATCCTTAAAAAAATTGGAACACATTAGCTTCCTTGACAACTAAATACAAACCCCTTCTATGCAATATGAAATAGAATCACTACATTTAAAATAAAATAAGAAAGACATCAAATTAGGAAAAGGAATGTCTTTTATCCTTGTATGGGTCACAAGGAAATAAAATATTAACCACAACTTGCTAAAAACCTTTCAATCATGTATCAACATAAGTGAAATGTGTATGTTCAATCAGATAGAAAATTATGACAAATTATGTAAAAATAGACTTCATTGCATGGGGCTTTTCAAAATGTGCTAACTATAGAGTACTCAAATAGTGAAAACTTTACACTATAGAAAACTTAGTGAGGTCAATATTTTAACATGTATATATTTTGTTTAAACAAGCATGAACATAAATTTATATTACATTGATTGACAACTTAATGTAAAGTGAGGATTCTAAGAGCTTCATATGTTTGTTCCCGTAAGAACCATTCTTCATTATATTTCAAAACTAAGAGACATAATTCTCAATAAAATACTAGATACTCAGTTCATTCTCTATTTTTCACACACAAAACAAAATAAAAATAGATTCATAGAAGAGTCTAGAAGGATTGTAGATCATAATTTCATTGGGAAGTTCTCTAGGCCCCCACATGTTATTTTTACACTTCTATTATAAGACGTGTTGTAATGAAAAATGATAGATGAGAATATGGAATGAGAGGTGGAAAACTTTACATTTTAGGCTAAAACTAATCAACTTCTTAGCCTCGTTCTTAATTTTTTTTATATTAATAAGGAGATTTATTTTAGGAACTTATTTGCCATGCCTCTTATGTAAGTTTCAAGTCCTTTTCCAAGGTCAAGTCTCACTTTCAATAGTAATTCACAATTAAAATGTTCTTGGGTGTGTTCAAATGGGGTATTTTTGTTGATGTAGGCTTCGGAAAAAAATTGGTTTAAAAGGATGATGGACAAGAGAAAATTGAATGGTTAGTTAGATATTTTCAATCAGATTGTTCTTAATAGAGCTAGAAAGTTCCTTAGCATTATTGATTATAGAATTTCCATGAACAAGGCCAAGAAATCAAAGATCTCTCCTTCATTAGTATTGCTAAATAAAATGTTATGATTTCTCATTAATGGCTAATTTTTTTAACATTCTTGCAACACAAATCTAGTGAACAATCTAGTAAGGAAAAATGCTAGATTGAGGATGTATGAATTCTGGAGGCTCTAAACATTGGAGTGGAGTTTTACTATACTTACCTTGTGGCAGAGATGCTATTATGAAAATGAGACATAATTACATTTGACATTGTAATTGTATGAGCGTGAATTTGTACCCCTAACACAAATTCCCCTTTCACCCCTTTACACTTTAGAAAACCCAAAGAAGAGGTTTAATTCCACTTAAGCTCGTTGCTTGCATTCCACTTGGTGCCCTATTTGTGTGTCGGTGGGGGCGTTTCTGTCGGGGATGCCCGCGTGGCGCGCAGACGTATGCGCGACGCGCTTACGTCCCTGGCATATTCTTGCAGTTGGAGACAACAGAGACATTACACTTTTGATTGGAAGTCAAAGTGTAACTCCCCTCTTCGGCTGGCTGACCCAAATATGGCCGTTTTTCATCTTCTCCTTGATATTCTTGACCATTCCATCCATTCTCAAGTTTTGTGAGATCTTGAGTTCATCACTTCACATTTTCTCCACTCTTTCAAACATCCATTCAAGTTTTGTAGCGACATTCTTCATTCCATTGCAACAATCTACCACTCCATCACTTTGATAGTGCGATCATAGGACAAACACCATTGGAACAGAGGCTTGAGTTCCTCTCATTCACTCCTCCACAAGCCTTGAGTGCTTTGGATGAAGGTGGTAAGCTCCTCTCATCTCCTCTATCGTATTCGGTTGAGTAAGCACGTACTATTTTGTAGTGTTTCTTGCATACGTAGCTTGTATTTCCCTTCTTTATCATTATTCCTATCATTACAAACTTGGCTGTCCGTGGAGGTGGAAACACCAAGCCGGGGGTCTAAGTGAGGCAGGCCCCTAAACAACCCCAACACTTTCCATTTTTGTGTGTGCAGGTGGAGAGATCTCAGAGCAAGATGGCGAGAGGATTATTCTACGAAATTATCTCTGTCACCCTTGCGGTAATATACCTCTTTTATCATATTAGTATTTATATTTCTCTTTTCTTAGTCTTTTTGTTTACTTCTTGAAACTACAAAACTAGACTATTAGCCCTTTTTTGGGATTCCAACCTCGTCTCTCTAGTTTTCTAGCTGTATGGATGCTAGCGCACCTGTGAGACGCCAACGCGTCGTGCTGTCGTCCCAGAACTGTGCTTCTGTCCTCAGACAAAGAGCTACCTAAGACACAAAGTTGATTTTGGAAAGTGACTCGTCTAGTCTCCCTTCAGTTCTCAGGATTGCAGAGTGATTGTAGGACACATGGTATTCATCATTATCATCCCTTCTATCCTAACCACCCTTTAAACTGAGGTAAGTAAGGGCAGCCTTTCTGCTCTTGGCCTTTTGTGACCTGGGGGCTTGCAGTGGTTGGTCCCCCTCTCTTACATTTTTTGTGAACCTAACATGAACCATTTTGGTTCCATTTCATGATACTCAAAGTCCCTTTCCTCGTGTTCTAGGAGTGTTGTAGGTGTGAGTATTGTAAAGCCCCCACCTTACAACCCAACGTACGACCCCTAGTAGGCGTAGTTGGAAGGTTCTGACGGTGTTGTGTAACAAAACCTTAATTGGGTCACTACCTTGTCTCGTAAACCTTAGGAGGCTCTGCAAAAGTACCGTTTGGTGTACATGATGGCCTCTTTCTTAAACCAACCTATTCCCTTTGCATAGACTGTGAGTAGTTGTACTAGCATAACTTTCACTTCACAGGACCTGCCGAAGGGCTTCAACATAGATCCATCTCCTCTTTACATTCCTGCAAGGATAAATGGGAATACTGTAGCAGGTGTTCTTGTTGATCCAAAATCCCAAGTGAATATCATAACTGAGGAGATCATGCTAATTAACTTCCTGCATAAGGATGGATATGATGCACCTGAGAGCACCGTTCGCACACACGATGAATTTTTCGTACCTCCTATGGGGAGTATTTGTCCTATTGGTCCTTGTTGACCTAAATCTATAAGCCTTAAAATTGACATCATCCTGGGGTCTGAACTCTTTAGAGTGAAGCTAGGTATCCCCTGGCTAGTAGCTATGAACGTAGTTCCCTCAGTTATACACAAATGTTTGAAGTTTGTTCATGGAGGTTCGGTACACGTTGTCCATGACATTGGTTATAGATTAATTTTGGCCCACGTCCCTTGGTCCTCTCCCTCCTAGGAAGGACCTCTTACACTGTACACATCAAAACTATAAGAAGGGGCGCGCTAGGCCGAAAGTGAGATACCCTCCGTCGCCTTATGCTGTTTTGCATAGAGTTTGTCTGAAAGCTGATAGTGGTGCTGTCAAGGCACGTAGAAGAGAAGCGGTCTCAAGATCCTCCTTCTTCCTCTTCCACTGTTCAACCCAATGATTCCTCTCATCCTGTCGCGGTACCTTCTGCATCTGTCTCACATTTACAAGAGAATCCCAAGGTGCCCGCTTGGCGAAAGGCCAAGCATGTTGCATTTGAGCTTCCTGTCTTACCCACGGAGCCTAGGCCCATTCGGTATGGAAGACAAAAAGCCCCTCATGGAGAGTCCTCTTTGTCTTGGCCTCCGCAGCCTCCTATTGTTCCTGTTCCTAAAACAGTAAATGGGAAGAGGCCCGTCGCTGAGGCATTTAAGTCAAATCCTCTTACCATTTCTGAACCTGTCCCTCCTCCCATTCAGGAGTCTGTCTTTCCGTTGGAAGCAGCTGTGGAAGACACTCAAATGGCTGAGCAGGATCCTTCTGTCCCTTTGCAGATCTTGACTTTTGGTTTGAAGAGCCGTAGAAACTGCCTTGTGCGCGAGCGTAAGCACCGGTGAAAGCTCTCCTAGCTGAGCAAGCCTCCTTACAAAAGGAGGAAGAGAAGACGACACCTCCTACTGTGTCTTCCTCTTTCCCTCCTTTTGTCTCTGAATCTCTTTCAGCTCCCGCTGTGAATGCACATGCGCCTGGAAGGGTGCAAGTGTTCATCGTTCCTTCGGCGAGGCCACCCTTGTTGACTTCCATCCCGAATGTCTTGCCTTTTCTAAAGCCCATGGACATGGTGAACACTTCGGTTGTGTCCACTGTGGTTCTTTCCTCTTCTCCCTCAACCCTCCTTGTTTCGTCTGTGAGGAGTTCACCTCCTCCGATGAAGAAGGTAGAGCGTGGCCCCTCCAGCAATGGAGGACGTAAGAAGAGCCCACCTTCTCCTAAGGGTGGCCCCAAATTAACTTGTTCTGTCCTAGTAACGGAACCAGTCTTGACCTCCTCTGAGTTTGTCACCACTCCTGAGTCTCTCGGTGAGCCCAGCGGTGAACCTCAAGTGCAAACTCCTCCGTCTACCGAGGTGAAGCATGGAACTCCCATTAAGTGCATGTTTAACTCGGTGGATGAAGTTCTGACCTTGTCAACGATCTTTGTGAAGTCGTTGACCTTGGACCCACAAGAGCTGAGGGACGAAGACCTCACTGGTCCCTCTGCCTTGGCCCTTGTTGCAGGAGGATCGAAATCTCCTCCCCTTAACATTACACCGTTGCAGGCTCGTCATCCTTCCTACGATGATCTAGAGTGGGAAGATGACAACCTCTTGGTTGACCAGTGTTAGGGGAGACCCTTTTCTTGATCTTAGATTAGATGCGTGTATGTGTTCCCCCATAATTGTGCTATATGTGCTTGAATGACCCTCGTCACCCCTATTGGTGCTGGGATACAAGCGTGGTGTTTGTGTTGCAAACCTTCTTCTACATGTATCTCTATTCTTCCATGTTTGTGATTGAATTTTGGTAAATTGGGGACGATGCAAAGCATTGAGAGGATTTAGGCCTCCTTCCATGTTGACCCAATTTTTTTATTTTTACTTTGTCTTTCATGCATTCTTCCTAATCTGGTTGGGGATTGATGATATTTCGCCTCTTTCCGCAGTTACCTAATATAAATAAAGATAGATCTGACCCCGCATAACCAAATCTCCCTGTTCCCTTTGTGTGTGATCTGTCTTCTTTACCTTTCTCTCATCTTTGGTTGAGTTGTCCTTTTCATGTGCGACAACACCTCTTCTACATTACTTGGTCTTTAGAAAATGCATTCGTTGCTGAACAAATCTTTTCTCGAAAGACCCCTCACACACTTCTTTGTTAGAATTGCATTCTCAACTTAAAACCTTAATGTAACATGTTTCCTTCATCATGGGTTCGTAAAGAAAGGACTTGGAAACCCTCTTCTGAAGTGGGAATGGTCTTAGTCTTCCCCTCGTAGGAGCGCATCTCCTTCCTTTCAAGTTCCTTGATGAAGTGAACATATTTCAAAAGGATTCCTTGGTGACGAATCGATTCGAGAAGGAAGACGGTATCTTCTGAATAGTGTGTCCTTTGAGTGGGCCCCTCCCTTTCACGTTGGGTTCCTGAGGGACCCCTTTGAAAGATTTCAACAAGTTCTATGGCGTCTAGCTCGGGGGTAGCCCAACTAGGCTGGTTTGATTTCTTCGCATCTAGTCCAGGGGCAGCCCGACTAGACCTACTTCGCATCCTTACGTCTAGCTTGGGGGCAGCCCGACTAGATCGACTTCACACCTCGACGTCTAGTCCGGGGGCAACCCAACTACACCGTCTTTGCATATTTACATCTAGCTTGGGGGCAGCCCGACTAGACTTCACTTTTCAAACAACATGTCCCTTGAGTGGACCCTCCTTCCTTTTGAAGGGTTCCTGAGGGACCCCTTTGAAAGTCTTACAACTTAGTGATGGTTTGCGTGACTGTCCGTTCACTGGCCTACGTGGTTGCTTCTTGATATGTTCTATCTACGGGTAAACATGTCACCATCTCTGACTCTGCGGTGTCCCCTTTACTCGGTCTCCCTCATGTGAGAGTTCTTGGGGGATACCTTCCTTACATGTCTGTGGGGCTGTAAGGTGCTTTTCTTGGTTTCCTTCATGTGAGAGTTCTTAAAGGATACCTCCCTTACAAGACCGTGAGCCTATAAGGCACTTTCAGACTTCAACTTTGTGGTTCTACGGAACTATGAAGCCCTTTTCCGCACTTCTGGGTTCGCTAGACCGTGCTCTGCTTTCTCGTCAGTTCAAGTATACATCTCTTACTCTATTACTTTCCTACTACTCTACTTTACTGAAGCACTCATCAATACTTGTGCTCACTAAAGTGGGGGCAAAATGTATGAGCGTGAATTTGCACCCCTAACATAAATTCCTCTTTCACCCCTTTACACTTTAGAAAACCAAAAGAGGAGGTTTAATTCCACTTAAGCCCGCTGCTTGCATTCCACTTGGCACCTTGTTTGTGTGTCAGTGGGGGCATTTCTGTCAGGGACGCTAGCGCGGCGCACAAATGTCCGTGCGGCGCACTTAAGTCCCTGGTAGATTCTTGCGACTGGAGACTACATTGATGTTACACTTTTGATCGAAAGTCGAAGTTTAACGCCCTTCTTCGACTGGTTGACCTGAATATGGCCGTTTTTCATCTTCTCCTTAATATTCTTGACCATTCCACCCATTCTCAAGTTTTGCGAGATCTTGAGTTCATCACTTCACATTTTCTCCACTCTTTCAAACATCCATTCAAGCTTTATAGCAACATTCTTCACTCCATTGCAACAATCTACCACTCCATCACTCCAATAGTGCGAGCGCAGGAAAAATGCCATTGCAGCAGAGGCTTGAGTTCCTCTCATTCACTTTTCCACAAGCCTTGAGCTCTTTGGACGAAGGTGGTAAGCTACTCTCATCTCCTCTATCGTATTCGGTTGAGTAAGCACGTACTGTTTTATAGTGTTTCTTGCATACGTAGCTTGTATTTCCCTTCTTTATCGTTATTCCTATCATTACAAACTTGGCTGTTCATGGAGGTGGAAACACCAAGACGGGAGTCTAACTGAGGTAGGCCCCTAAACAGCCCCAACACTTTCCCTTTTTTTGTGTGCAGGTGGAGAGATCTCGAAAAAAATTAGTGAGAGGATTATTCTACGAAATTATCTCCGTCACCCTTGCGGTAATATACCTCTTTTATCATATCAATATTTATATTTCGCTTTTCTTAGTCTTGTTCTTTACTTCCCGAAACTACTAAACTAGACTGTTAGCCCTTTTTCGGGATTCCAACCTCGTCTCTCTAGTTTTTTGGTTGTACGGATGCCAGCCTACCGCATTGTCGTCCCAAAATTGTGCTTCTGTCCTCGGATAGAGAGCTACCTAAGACTTAGAGTTGACTCTGGAAAGCAACTTGTCAGACACATGGTCAGTTCTCAGGATTGTAGAGTGATTGTAGGACACATGGTCTTCATCATTCTCATGCCTTCTATCCTAACCACCCTTTAAACTGAGGTAAGTTAGGGCAACCTTTCTGCTCTTGGCCTTTTGTGACCTGGGGCCTTGCAGTGGTTGGTCCCCCTCTCTTATAGTAATATCTTACCCAAATTTGTAGGAATGAAGATATTATCCTTTAATTTACTTTATTTATTCATAAGCAAACACCATCATTAACCAACTTTGTGAAAATGCCATAGGTAGTAGATCTTAGTAGTATATTCTACAATAAGTGATGGGAAAGAGAAACTTAGATAGCATCATGTTTTTGTTAACATCCAACCCATGCTTTTCTTTTCCTATCAATATTAAAATGATTATTGAAAACCATGAATTGACATTCAATAATAATCATTCAAGATTAAATTGAAATGAAATGCATCAATTATAAGTGTTACCACTATATACAAATCTCTTTTAATTAAATGTGTACATAAATTGCTTCCTTGAATATAAAGATGACTTGATGTTTTGATTGCATGCCCTACATTTCACATTACCCTCCTATTGAATCTACACCTTATATATTTGTTTAACACTCCACCTTACTAATGTCATTTCAAAATAAAAAACATTATTAATAGATTTGAAATTTTAACACACAAAACTTATTATAAAGATTTCAACTTTAGTGAAATCAAAAGAAGTAGATAAATACTTCCATTTCATTAGTCATCGTAAGAAACTATTACATTTAATGAAAAATAGATCTAAGACTTTAAATTGTCATTTCATTCAACATAGGCGAAAAAGATAGAAAAGAAATAACTATTATTAGTATTCTTATGAGATTAGAAAATATTACCAAAACGTAAACAAAACTTTCATGTTATTAGATCCTTGACTTTATTTCTAAATTATATCGATTACAATAAAATCCATATCTTCATAAAAACCAATAAAAAACCTATAACCTCAATATACATAATACTATAATTCTTTATAAAAAAGATCTTAACGATTAATAATTTTTTTCTATTTCACATAACAAATCAAATTTAACCCTTAATTCTCTTAAAATAAATTAAAAAATAAAATTTGGTATTTAATTTTACAAATATTTCTCCTATTTCTCTAAGTAAAATAACTTTGTTAGCCATCTTAATTTAGAGGTCTAACTATATTTAATCGCATTCAAGCAAGATAGCGAAGTTCCTTTTTAACCCACGTTTATGTTTTAGAGGAAGCAACAAGTACATATCAAGTCTATTCTAGTTTTAATGATGGGTCATATTTTGTCGGTTACCCTACACCGACAAACTACCCACGTGTCAGTTACCACGCCACCGTTCACCTACACCGTCCCCCTTTCAATTGACCTTTAGTTTTGAGACACCTATCTAGTGGTGGTAATGGACAAAACTTCTAAATAGTCTTTGTTGGAATAAATTATGATTAATAAACTTGCCATAGTTTGGTTGCTTTTGTGATATAGTTCTGGTTAAAAAAATACATTGATTGGGGATGTGGCCATTCAACTTCTTTTCCATTATGCAAACCTTGATAGTGATCTAAGAGCTAAGATTGTTGGCTTTGGAGTAATTTTGTCAATTTAAAGGTGTTGATCTAATGTCAATTGGGCTTTAAATTTAACAAAGTTTTCGAGTTAAATCTTATATTAAGCATGTAATGTACGTGAATCATAGATAGATACGTGGACGAGCATACAATGTATAGGAAGCATATATATTAATGCATCATAAATTTAACATCATAGACAATTTAGTTTTGCTATTTTAAAACATTTAGAGCGAGTCACATTGAATGTTTTTTCTTAAGCATAAAAGACGACCTTTTCAAATTGTTGACATCAATGACCAAGACTATCTTGAATTGTTTTGGAATAAACTTGCTACCTACACCTCCTATATTTTGAGCCCCTTTAATAAATGCTAGCAAGCACAACAATCCCACAATTGCTTTCTTTGATATAGTTGTTAGGCAACATGTCACACAAAATAGTGTCATTATGCTCTGACTACGAGTAGGATAAAATTAATAGTCAACAATGATATTAAGCTGTCTATTTTCACCCAATCAAATGTATAGGCTAACAACAAATATGCATTCATATAGTATTAATAAACAATCTTAATTTCCTTTCTACCTCTCAAATTATGTTTTGATACCCCTTCAATATACACTAGTATAATTGAAAAACCTCCACATTTTTACTGCGCATCTTGTGTACCTATTTTTTGTTATGTTTTAATATCACCTTATTGTTTCTACCCTATCAATCAAGGGAATTACCCACACCTATGTTTGACTCAAAAACTAATTTTGATTGCAAATCTATACATTGGAGCCTCAATATAGAAAATCTAGATGAATTATGACAACTATGCCATCTTGTAGATAGATTTGATTTAAAAACACTTAAACATCCCAACCTCCAAACCCTTGCTATGTTAATTCTAACAATGAATTTCCTTAGTAACAATTATAGTATACACATTAACCTAAATTATAATGGAAGGGTTTTAGAAACACTTAGTGATTCTTTTAGGTAGGGTTGTGGCATTACCCAAAGGTGTTCAATAAATAGCTTTAAGAAACTTGGGTAAGATTGTAATAAACTTATATGATCTTGGTGTGACCATTATTTCCATTACTAAATACATTAGAGTTGGGATTGAGTAGGTGCCCCTAGTATTATGAGACTCTAACACAATACATGACTATGTAGCATAGAGAAAGATAATATCACGACTCTCACAAGACCAATATAGTGAATACCATTTCCTCTTGTTGACCCATACAAAGTGATATTATAAGATTTGGAATACTACTTATAAACACCCCACACTCCTTCTATGCACACTTCTTATTCCTATTTGTATTGCATTAATTAAATTACATCCTTTACCCCTCATATTAATGAGATATATTAAATCTCATTTTAAATCTCATTTTAAAAATAAACCCCCTATTAAAAAAAATACTAAATACAAATTTAAACAATAATAAGTCAAATATAATTTGATAAAATAATAAGAAAAAATATAAAATTATCTATCAAATAATTTTTAAATAAATTATACGATAACATATTAATAAAATATTAAAACTAAAATGATAAAAGAATTTGTAAATAAAAAAAAATATTATTAAAAAAAATATGAGCTAATAAAACTCTCATTGTAAAATCAAACACTAATGTGGATAGATCAAATTTTCATTGAATTTCTATCATATGTTAATTAATTTTCATGTATAAAGCTTGTTCTATTAATAAATTTATAGGGATTTTTCTATTTATGGATTTGACAAACTTTTTTCTTTTGATGAATAAATGTCTATATTATCATTTGTAAAATAGTGTTATACATATTCAAAAAAATGTGGATGAAATATTCAAACCTCTAAAGTCCAAACATGGCAACAACTCAAAGCATAAAAATATAAATAAAATTTCTATGTGGTCAAAACAATAGTAGTGGAGGGAGGAGGATCGTGGTCATCTTGTTTACTCCATGCATTAATGAGGTCTAGAGCGTCCATGGGAGGGTCCAAACCATCAATATCATTTTCTTTATCTTCTCCTTCAGCTGCACAAATAGACGAAATTGCTAGAACTAGTTGAGGGAATATCAATGACTTTTTCCACACGTTAAAATGGCGAATTAATAATAATATTCTTGAATGATAAGTTGGTCAAGCATATTAGCCCAAAGAATAAATAAGCTTGAAGAGTATGCTAGTTAAATGATACAATAATAAGATATAATGATAAATTTTATTATAGATTAAGTCAATAGTAATTTAAATGATTTATTTGATTAATAAATTTGTCTATTTATATTAGAAGAATAAATATTGATATTGATAGAAATAATACATGTACTTTTAATAGGTTTAAAGACATATGAATTAATATTCAATTAATATCTCTAACAAATTATAATAATTGTTATAGTACTTTATTATAAATTAATGAATATATAAAATTAGTTTTATGTGTAATTTATGAGACTTTCTATTATGGGTTGTGTTTAGACACCTAATTTAATGCTTTACTAAAATATTGGATAACTCACATTTTGTTGAGTTTAATTTCATGTTGCAAAAATGATCTTTGTGATGTGGATTATACCTTTAATTTGCAGATTGAACCTTTGTTTGTGGATTTTCTCTATGCACTCTTTATCTCCTAAAACTTACGTGCCTTAGGTATCTAAACCTAGTAGTATCTCCAGATACCCAAAAATTTGTTGTGCAAGGGATTTCACCTTAGTCGAACCCCTTGAACCAACTTAATAATGTAAACAAGATCAAAGACATGTAAGCAACTGTGCAATATGCATATTATATCCTTAGCATCCAAATATTAATGCTAGTTGATGATTCTATGATGATGTAATGTTTCTAAATCATAATGCAATGATTGGATAAGATCTAATGAATTTAGGTGATGGTAAACATGAGCTAGGATGTGTTGTTTTACGCAACATGGTGATATATAAATTGAATGTTTTCACTCTTTAATTATTATAGAATGATCAATCGAGAGGGGATCGACTTGGGCCTAAGATTAAAATTGATTTGAAGGTTTCAAGATCATATTACCTTGTGGATCTTAACCAAGTTCAAATCCACAATTATAGATTCAACCTAAGATAAAGAATGCGAAATATAGATCAACATGTACCTTTAAGATACATATAGATAAATTTAATTTTTTGACTTTAATATAAAAACATACCACATACACTAATCATTACAATTGAAACAACCCCATGGCCCTATTGAAGCTCATCCCCCTTCCTCCACAAACCCCATACTATAGTTTAGAAAGGGGCCCTATAGATAGTAGGAAGTTGTGGGTTGAAGAATATGTTCTTATCCTAGCCATTACTAGAACTCTATCCCATCATCAATTGTTGATTTTGTGTGAACCAATAGATCATAAAAATGGACACCCCTACCTTTATAGTAGATATACTAAAAGGTGACCACCACCGTTCTTGTCACATTGGCCTTATACCTACACCCTACCCCCTACTATATGGTTGGTTGGTAAAATCTAAAATAGAAGGGAAAATTGCAACATATATACTTTTGGCCCTCATATAAATGCAAACACTAATATAAGATATAAAACATTAATCTTGATCTGATTGTGTTGCACACAATCAAATTCAGAAAAAAGGCAAAATTCGATAATATAGATCGTGGAAATTTAATAACATTAACACTAATCTTGCAAACACACCAAATACTTTGACATGCAAATTTTAAAAAGTTCTTTCCATAAACATAAGTTTACATATATATACTATATTCAAGAATCAATAGTCTAATAATGTCTGCTTGTTATGACTGTCAACAGCAGTGTTTTCTTGTTTTTAACCATTACTACTGTTCAGCAGTATTAGTTTGCTCTTGTCTGTTCAGCTGTCAACAGCTGCCATTGTATATGGTTGTTTGACTGTGCTGAGACGTCTAAATCTGTGCATTTCAAGCTGTTAATTCTAATCTTTATTCGCTTCAATCCAATTGAAAGATAACAACATATTGAATAAAAATTAATGGTCCTAGGCTTTCTTCAAAACTATGCAATAACCTATCCACACAAGCAGCCCCAGTCTCTATCAGGAATTTCCCTCTGTGCAGAGATGGGTTTTGTCCCACCTGATGGACCATGTTGAAAATTCATTTGATGCCTGGATCATTCTGCAGGTCTCCTCACAGAAAAGGAAATAATCTCAATTTGAGAAATAAAATAATGGCATGCTCAGTTTAGTTACTAAAATAATCATCACACAGAACAAAGAAAACCTACTAAGAAACAGGCATTTCTTAGTCATTGCTTAGCAAAGACAGTAAGCATGAGCTCTGTAACAGACGTCACTCTCCCAGTCTCCACCATGAACAAAAAGAAAAAATCTTCAATTTTGCAAGTCCCAAAATTTACTGTTTCTTGTTTTCTTGTGCATAATTGCAAAGGAGACAGCTTTACACTGTGTTCAAAGTCAAACAGCTTGAAATTCATACCACACATTGATAAATCAAGCTGCAAAGTAGATTCTGAGATCTTGAATATTCAACATATGGACATATGGTTCTTCAACATTTTCAGATTTCCAAGCCCCATTGTGGCCCAGAAACTTTTAAGTACAGTAAGGGATCCCTCACTGTGTACATTCCTGAGAAAAGACTACACATCTCAACCTTCTGATCTCAAACAAGAAATTTATGATTAGATATATATAATGGAGAAGTACTTTGTTCTCTGTCTTCCATATGCTCTGAAACAAATTGCCCATTTTGGTCATGGTACATGACATACAAAAATAGTTTAACAAACTCATAAACCCATAACTGCCACATAGTAAGCTTTCAAAGGTTGTGTGATATTTCTATGTTCAGCAGTGACACTTTCTGGATATTACATAATCTATTTTGTCATCTTAGTAAAATAAATCTTTAGTTGAATCCCATCAAACATCTTTATGGAAATAAAAAGTGAAAAGCATTCTCAAATGTGAGATGTATGAAGGTTGTCACAACACCAAAATTCAAGAATTCAATTGTTGACCCCAAATAAAATCCAAAATAGAACAGACAAAAATGTATTGGTTGTTGATCATTCTCTTTCCAGATCACTGCATATAAACACATTCACATTTTGTTGACATCACTTATGAAGCCTAGTTAATTACATCAAATTTATGAGATAAACAATAAATCTGAAGTGTTGTATCTCACAGAGAAGTTGTATTCCATCCTTCCTAGAGACAAGTTTGGGAGAGTGACCACAATTTTGACCTCACTGAATATTTTCTTCTGTAAATCTTGGACTGGTGTAATCTACCAACTCATACCTACTTTCTTCTTTCTTATAGTTTTCTTATTTTTTGACTTTGTTTTTTTTGGTGATAGTACCAAGATACATCTATAAAATTCCATTACATTGCAAAAGTAGTGAAAATCAAGACCATGGTGCTATCTAGAACTGATTAGAAGATGCTTAGGAGCTGTTTGGAATGTTTAGGGGTTAATTCAGGATGATTACTTTGAAGCTAGTTTTATCTTATTCAGCAGGAGCTCAAAATACTTTGAAATTTGATCTTCAATGTTATCTTATTTTACAAAGGTTCATTATTTTACATATACAAAAATGTTGCATCTATATGTACTAAGAAATATTAGTAATATCAACAATTCATATTATAAATACTTTCGAGTAGACCAAATATATATCCTATACTTTATCTTAAATAAGTCACAAATTTTTAAAATTACTTCTAAATCCACTTTAAAACTATTCCATGAAAGAGAAAAGGATGTTACTTTTTGGCTTTAGATGAGACAATTTAAGGTCTCATCACTAGTAGTGATGGGTTGTTGTTTTATTGGGATTAAGTGAAGATAAATAAAAACTCACAACCATAAGAATACACAAGAAGATATAGTCTCTTGAATCATGACCAAGATTATACGAGGTAGCAAGAACGAGTTGTTTATTAGGAATCTCAATAGAAATAAATGTCATCACCTTTATAACATAAAAATAGACACACATGTTTGGATCCTTAGGTATTGACCAATTCTAGAGAAGTTAGTTATGGATGTTCTATTATAAAAAATAAAATTTCTAACTCTTAGAAGAATTTAAAAAATAATAGAAAACAAGATAACATATGTTATTTAAAGCTTTGTAGACTACATTCTTGTAGATTTATTTTTAATTAGCTTTTAGTTCTATTTTAAAGGAGGAGCAAGGGTCCACTTAGTCAAAAGAGGAGACATCTTCTTTGTGGTATTTCTAGATTATGTTCATTTTAGAAATTATTAAAATTTGATTTTTTCTTTTCTTCTTCTTAGTAGTTAGTGCATAATTTGTAAGAGTTTAGCATATGGTATCTACATTGTTTAGATTTATTTTTCTATTTTTTGCGATTACTTTATTTTTAGTCAACTATTTTGTATGTTTTTGAAGTAAAAATCTAAAATTGATTATGTATTTATATTATTTTTGCTTTATTATCAATAATTTAGGATTTCATAAAATTTAGTTTTCTTTATTTCCCAATAGAATGAGATGTTAATCAAAAGATTTATTTTTCCTATTGCAAATAGCTATCGACACCACTCCATATTGACATGATTTAAATCAAAGTGGAGGTTCTATAGGGATTTTGATTTTTTTTGAAATCTAAGTTATGAGTTATTTCCCCCATGGTTTCTTAGCATTTGTTTGTGTAGGGTTTTCTCTATGTTTGTTAGCCTTTTTCCCTTTGTTCAGAACCCTTAGCCTTAGCCCAAAGTGAAAAGAGATAGATATTTTCCTTCGTCAATGATTTGGGCTAGTATTGAAACCTTTCTAGGTTTTTAATATTGGTTCTAGCACTAATGGGTTCCACCAACAAAAGACACGAAAATAATTTGTTTGATTGTTGGTGTATTGAGTAGGTTCTAAAATTAGTGTCAGGAGCTGACACGGTTTTCCTTACCTTGTTATAGCTTGATGGTTTTTTTCTAAAGGAGACTTTCCAAGCATCTAAAGAAGAACCACAAGCGCCTTAAGAAGAAGAAGACGAAGAAGAGGTTGAAGAGCCTGTAGATGGAGGAAAAGATAGATTGCTCAAGGTAATTGTGGGACAAGGGTCCAAACCAAAAGTAGAGATCCTACCTATGTAGGTAGTTTAGATGGATAAACACATTGATTGGGTTACATAATTGGATAAATACTTTGACTATAAAAATGTTCCTAATGAAAACAAGGTGAAGTTTGCTTGTACCGGATTGAAGGGCCATGCAACTCTTTGGTGGGATTTCATACAAGATGGGAGGAGAAATAAAGGTAAGCATAAAATTAAATTGTGGGATAGAATGGTACAAAAAAATAAGCCAAAATTCCTTCATAGTGACTATCAAACTAACTTTTTCAAGAAGTTACACAATTTGAAACAAAAAGAGATGAGTGTCAAAGAGTATACAAAGGAGATTTATAGATTAACCATAAGGTTTGGACATGGGGAAGAAGACATGGAAAAGATCCCATGTATCTCAATGGGTTAAGATACAATGTTCGAGATGAACTTAGCCTAATCAGCCCAAGGGCAATATAAGAGTGTTACCAGTTTTCTCTAAAAGTAGAATATAAGTTGAATAGAAAAAAAAATAAAAATAATAGGGGTAGAGGAAAAAAATTTAGAGGTAGGGGACAACAAGGAGAAAGAAATTTAGTTCAAAAAGAAAATTTAGAACCAAGTCATTTCCAATAACAATCCCATAATCCAAGAGGTGGATTTAGAGAAAGAAGACCTTATTCTAGGGGTGGACACACACAAAGAGGTAGTGGATTTGTTGGTAAATATTTCAAATGCAATAAGTTTGCATGTCATAGGTTTTGGGAATGTCTAGAAGACCCTCAAGCAAGCAACTCAAGAACTAAGGGAAAAAATAAAGTAGTCCAAGCAGAAGAAGAATATGTAGGATCTCTATCCCATGTTGAAGAACTTGAAGTTGGAGAGTCTTTGTTGATGAAAAGAGTGCTAATCAAACCACCCAAGGAGAAAGAACTTTCCCAAAGAAAGAATTTTTTCAAGACATCATGCAAATCCCAAGTTAAATGTTGTAAAATGGTTATTGATTTAGGTAGCACTGATAATTTAGATTTAGTAGAAATGGAAGAGAAGTTTGGGTTGAAAATAATTCCACATCAAACTCCATATAAGGTTTCATGACTAGGGAAAACTTTAGTGGCGAATCTTCGCCAATTGGTGAATATTTGAAATCGGGACCTCCAAAAGTGGCGAATAATACAAGTTAGAAAGGATGTTGAATCGCCAGGTTTTTACAAAAAAATAAATTTTTCTTGATCAATTTGCCAATGCATTATTTTTTAAATAATGCGTCATTGGAACTGATTCACTAGTAGTTTATACTGTAATTACAGATATTAATTATATTCGCCATTAATTTTATATTCCTACAATTAATTTTTGGGCAATATCGCCACTAATAATAATTTACCTTTTCATTTTAGGGATATTTTAGCCTTGAATAGGTTTTTTTATTTATTGCCATCGATTAGCTTTTTAATCGAATGGTTGCAAGTCAGTTCCGTGACTTTATATGCACGTGCCTTTTAAAAAGGTTGTTGAGGCCCGAAATTTGATCTCCACCGTTCACTGTTGCCAATAGTTCATGACATATGTCATCATCGTTGTATCGGTAGGACATCTCTAAGTGTCCCACCAAAGATGTTCACTCACACCGATAAGGCTTCCATACTTCACCTAGGGTCCACCAAGGCACAGGTACACCGCTTGTGTAATTTCGAAGAATCATGAAGGGAATCTACAATATTCGCACCAAGCTCCCGAAAAGACATCTGATCAAAGCTCTATTTGATCTCCACCATTCATTGTTGCCAATAGTTCATGACATATGTCATCATCATTGTATCGGCGGGACATCCCTAAGTGTCCCACCGATGATGTTCACTCACGCCGATATTCGCTCACAAAATGAACTTGCAGCTGTCCGATTTAAAAGCTAATCGATGGTAGAATTTTCAAGTTTCATTTAGTCTTACTTTTCAAGTGAGATTTTTTAAAAACACTTCATCCGTGTGTGCTCCAATGCATTTTCAATAGTGAATTTATGCTTGGTGGTGAGGGGCTCTGCCCCTCGACCTTGCCTGTATTGCGACAGGAGTGCACCGGGGCCACTGTCCTCAGACCCCGCAAGGGGGAGTTTCCCCCTCGACCCCCACAAGGGGTGTTGCCCGTTGATACCGGTGGCTGTAGCCAGGCCCCTACTTCAATATTAAAAAAAAAATTAAAAAAATGGGGGAATTGCGCCGACCAACTATGCAAATTTTTAAAGGAGAGATTCGCCATTACATTAATCGTTTTAGTGATTATTCACTAGGATTCGCCACTATGATTATTTTTTTTTACCAATTATTCATTAAAGATTCGCCATGATTTTACAATTTTTTTAATAATGTGCATAAGATTCGCCAGGGAAAATCACTATTTTTTTCAAATAAAAGGAAAGATTTGCCAAGATTTTACACCCTCGCTAAGGGGGGGGTTTCTTAAATTTATCCCTATTCATGACTCAATAAAGGACAACAAGTGTTAGTAAATGAACAATGTTGGGTATACTTTTAGATTGGAAGCTATAAAGATAAGGTTATTTGTGATGTAATACCAATGGATGTGTATCATGTGCTATTGGGAAGGCCTTGGAAATATGATAGGAAAACTATTCATGATGGGAGATAAAAAACATACTATTGAAAAATATTGTAGAAAGCATACCTTGCTACCCTTGAAAGAAGAAGAGATGGAAAAGTGATGAGTCCTAATTTCTTGATGGTGGGTGAGAAGGAATTTTTGAATGCAATGAAAGAGGAAAATATGGGTTTTGCACTAGTAAACAAACCTATAACTATTATGATAATAACCAAGTTGAATGAGTTTCCTCAAGAGATATAAAACATGTTGGAAGACTATGTTGATATAGTGGTGAATGAGTTGTCCAATGAGCTGCCACCTATTAGGAGTATTAGTCATCATATTGACTTAATACTTGGTGCAAGTTTTCCAAACAAAGCTCCCTAGAAGATAACTCCACAAGAAATGCAAAGATCAAGAAGCAAGTGCAAGAACTATTGGAAAAAGGTTTGATAAAAGAAAGTCTTAGCTCATGTGTAGTACCAATAGAATTGATGCCAAAGAAAGAAGGAAATTAGAGGATGTGCATAGATTCAAGGGCAATAAAAAAGATTACCATCAGGTATAGGTTCCCTCTTCCAAAAATAGATGATTTGATTGATTGTTTGTGTGGTTCCAGGTAATTTTCTAAGATTGATCTCAAGAGTGGTTATCATTAAATAAGGATAAGGGAAGGAGGTGAATGGAAAAATTCCTTTAAGACTAATAAGGGGTTGTATGAGTGGCTTGTTATGTCATTTGGTCTTACCAATTCTCCAAGTACATTTATGAGACTAGTGAATGAAGTTCTAAAACCCTTCATAGGTGAATTTGTGAATTTTTCATTTGGATGGCATATTGATCTATAGCTCAAGCAAGGAAGAACATCTCAAAAACCTTAGGATGGTAATGCAAATATTGCAAGAAGAAAGATTATAGATTAATATCAATAAATGTTTACTCATGAGGATAGAATTAGTGTACCTTGGTTTTGTGATTTCTCAAGGTGGATTAAAGATGGACAAGGACAAAGTGAAAGCCATAACTGATTGGCCAACTTCGAATTTTTTTTATGATGTAAAGCTTCCATGGTTTGGCAAGATTTTATAATAATTTTATCAAAACATTTAGTGGAATTTGTGCACCACTCATAGATACTATAAGAGGGGATAAAAGAAAGTTTTTTTGGATTAATGTTATTGAAATAAATTTTCATTTTTTGACAAATAAAATCACTGAACAACCTATACTAGCACTTCTCGATTTTAACAAGGTTTTCCAAGTTGAATGTGATGCAAGTGGGGTAGCCATTAGAGCTGCCCTAAGTCAAGAAGGTAGAACCATTGCATACTTTAGTGAGAAGTTAAATGATGCAAAAAATAGGTATTCAACTTATGATCTTGAATTTTATGCTTTAGTTCAATCCTTAAGGAAGTGGAGACAATATATGATTCCTAAGAAGTTTGTTATTTTCATTGATAATCATGCACTACAATTCATAACCAGTTGGCCCAAATTAAGTCAAAGACATATGAAATGTGTGGAGTATTTGCAAAATTTAACTTGTGCTATCAATCAATGGAAAGGACAAGCCAATAAGGTAGCAAATGCTTTGATTAGGAGAGCCTTACTCATAAGAGAAATTCAAATAGAAAGTGGATGAATAGAGTCTCTCAAGGAGTTGTACAAATCTAATTTGTATTTCCAAGAAGCCTATGAGGTGTGTAAACAACTAAGAATAAGAAATAAAGAACCTTAGATGAAATACATGTTACAAGATGGATTGCTTTTTAAAGGATCATAGCTATGTGTACCAAGGAGTTCTATGAGAGAAAATTTAATTGGATAAAATCATTGTGGTAGTCTTGCTGATCATTTTGGCCTATATAAGACTTTAGCTTAGTTAAGTGCTCATTAATTTTGGCCTAAAATGCAATCGGATGTGAGAAAGTTTGTACTAAGGTGTAAAGTGTATCAATATGGCAAGGGAAAGAGTAAAAATACAAGTTTTTATCAGCCTTTACCAATCCCAAACAAACCTTGGGACTCTATTACTATGAATTTTGTTTTGGGTCTACCTAGAACCGAAAGAGGCCATGATTCAATCTTTGTTGTAATAGATAGGTTTTCTAAAATGGCTCATTTTATAGCATGCAAGACTACAAGTGATGCTACTCATATTGATGATTTGTTCTTCAAAGAGGTGGTTATAAGATTACATGGCATTCCATTAAGCATTGCATCAGATAGAGATACTAAATTTGTGAGATGCTTTTGAAGGACTTTATGGAAGAAGTTGGGCACTAATTTGAACTTTAGTTCAACATACCACCCTCAAAGTGGTGGAAAAATAGAGGTGTAAATAGGACTTTGGGTAATCTACTCAAATGCTTAACAATGGACAATCCGAAATAATAGGATCTCATCTTGCCACAGGTAGAATTTTCTTATAATGATTCACCTAACAAGAGGACATGTATGAGTCCTTTTCAAATAGTCTATGGTTCACATCCCAAAGGTGTTTTTGAGATGAGGGATTTAGGAAAAATGGAAAAAATAAGTGCAGAGGGAGAGGAGTTTGTCATTGCTATGCAAGAAGTACATGAACAAGTCAAGAAACAATTAGAGGCAAGTGTGACCAAATACAAGAAACATGCAAACCTCAAGAGGAGAGAGGTTAATATTTAGATTAGAGACATGGTATTAGCTCATTTGAGGAAGGACAAGTTTTCAAAAGGTGAGTATAACAAACTGAAAAATGAAGAAAATTGGTCCTTATGATATTTTAAGAAAGTTTTCTAACAATGCTTATAAGATAGAATTTCCAAGTGGTGTTGGAATCTCTCATATATTTAATGTTGCAGATTTGTATCCATACAAAGAAGGTGATGATGAAGGTGACACAACTAAGAGAAAGGAAATATCAGTTAAGAAATGGGAAAACCATTTGCGAAAAGCCAATAAGGAAGAATTAGAAGTTGTTCTTGACAAGCAAGTTTTTAAATGGAAAAGGGGTAAAGAGTACTACTAGTACTTAGTGAAGTGAAAAGTTCATTCAATGAGGATGCTACTTGGATGATAGAATTAGACATCAATAAGCATGGGAGTAACCTTGCAAATCTCATGAGCATGAGTTCATTGTTACATTGGTGGTTGTTGTTGCACCAAAAGATCGACCTATTTTTGATTAAGGATAAAAACGGGTTTTGAAGGGACCCGAAACCCTTTACAAATAAATTTTGAATGGATCTAGAATCCAAAACCAGAAGGTTGTCAAGACATAAAGACAAGAAAGCACATACAACCAAGGAAAAAAGACAACCAAGGCCAAAGAACCAAAACTGACTACAAAGCCGAAAAAGCCAACAGTTAGCCAAAAACCAACCCCCGAACAAGAACCATCAATATTTACATTTAGAATTACTCTTGTGGGACTAGAGAGTCATGTCAAAAGGAGGCTTAAAGGATTTTTCTTTTTTTCCCTTCACAGTAATCCAACCCTCCTCCACTTGCGCTGCCTTATCAAACCAAGCCAACACACAATTATCCTGAAGACGAATGCCAACAATCGTTGTCTTAGAGATTTGATCCAAGTTCCTCCCAGCAGGCGTAGACATAACAAGAGAGCCACCCAAAAAGATAGTTGGAGCAATATCACCCGAAGTGGCAGCCGTAGGCCCAATCTCTATCTCTTTAGGGGTTTCAACATTGTAGTCTTGCATTGCATCAAAAACCCCAACATTTGAGACATCCAGAGAGGATGCCCCAAGTCCCTGTGATTCCAAAGCAACTGCCTTAGAAAAACTCCTAGGTTGCTCAACTTTCTTCACAACCGTATAATGCTGCAGAGAAGCCCCTTTCCACCATGTAGCCTTCATGGTTTTTTTATCAAAACCACATTGAGCAGCAACATGACCTATTCTAAAACATCTTCTGCAACAAAAGGGAATCCCCTCATAGTCCAAAGATTGGACCCAAGATCCCTTAGAAGATTTAAGTAAAACCTCAACAGGCAACCCTTTTGAGAAATCCATTTCGACCAGTATGCGGGAAAAGGTGAAATGAAAATGTCAAAGGATTTATCATCAACCTATAAAAAATCACCAATGGCTTCACCCACTTCCTCTAGAAGAGGATCAGTCCATAATTGGAGGGGAAGATTAGGCAGCCGAACCCAAATCGGGATCTTATTGAAGGTTTCAGAAGTAGGGTTGAAATCAGAATGCCAAGGCTTAAGCATCAATAGATGCTTGTCCTCCCAGCTAAAAAAATTCACATAAAATTATATTTCTGTCCCGAGCATTGTCAAATTTGGCAACAAAAAACCCCTAGTTTTAAACTATTGTACAAAATCAACAACATTATAAAGGAAACTTGTGCAAGATCGACCTGTTAATGCTTGATACAACCGCTAGATTTATGCAAGATCCATAGGAGGTGGTTAAGCCATGTCACAAAACCAAGTGTTATGTTGCACAAGGAAGACCAAGGGACACACCATCTTGCAACAATCCCCCCAATGCAAGCGAGGGGTTCGAACCTGTGACCTTCGCTCTTATACTAATTGTTACATTGGTGGTTGTTGTTGCACCAAAGGATCAACTTGTTAATTCCTAATACAACCACAAAATTTATACAAGATGCACAGGAGGTAGTTAAGCCATGTCATGAACCCAAGCGCTGCACTGCACAAGGAAGATCGAGGGTGTAAGACCCCTCCGTTTTGATCGTTTGATTGAATAGTGTTCTGTTTGGTTAGGCCTTATTTTCTGTTAGTGCTTGACCTTGGTACTTGGTATTTTATCTTGATGTTATTATTATGTCATGCTTTGGATTAACATAGTGGATAATTGAATTAATGATGTTTATGCTTTTGATCATATTAATGATGTTAGATTCGTCATTTGGTAATATTGTATTGGTGAAGGGGACGGATCGCATCACTCGCCTGCGAGCGCCTTGCGATCCCGAGATTTCCTCTTCACGGTGTGTATTTTATGCTGTTTATACTATATATTGTTGTTTACTTGAATTGCAGGTTGACAGGTATAGGACATCGACTCCACCTGGTTTCACAGGTTCGAGCGTGTCCAATGCCCAACGGTATTCGATTGGGAGATAGTAGCTAGGTTTTCCATGCCAAGTCGTTACTCTAGTCCTAGTATGTCGTCAGGCTGTGTTGCTTGATTATTTTTCCCTCTCTTTGATTATTTAAATTGTAAGTTAAAAGGTAATTAAATGGCTTTATATATATAAAGGTTGTTGATTAAATTAATCTAGTTTCAATGCGAAAAATGTTATTTAAAGTTATTAAATTAATTTAATTTAATTAATAAAATAATTTAATCTTGGATTAGATTTATTTTATTGAATTAATTAATATGAAATTAAGCAAATTCATTTTGGAAATTATTTGGTTTTTGGTTGAAATTGAAAAATGATTTAAAAGTCAATTTGAAAGTTTGAATTCAAAAATGGAAGAAATTGAGATATTTTACATTTTTTGTTTTCTGAAATTTATGAGGGTGGTTGTTGAAATTTTAGGGTTTTATCCTTATGGTTAAATTTCTTCTCAAAAATTATTATGAGGAAGTTTTTGGAAAAATGGAAAATGGAGGGAGGAAGTATGGTTGGATTTTGTGGGTTTTGGATTGAAGTTGTGAAAATGGCTGATTTGAAGAGGGAATCAAAGCAAGGATCCATGCATCATCTGGATCTTCTCAAACTTTTGAAAACCAAGTTCATGTCATTATATTGATTTTTGATTTTGAAAAAAATCGATAGATTTAGATTTGTCGTTTACAAAAATCTTTGGTTGGAAACTCAAATAGATTTTGTTTGGAAAAATAGAAAACCCATGTTGAATTCTGAGTTGATTGCAAAAAATCTCTTCATTGAAAAAAAAAATATTTCTTCAATAAAATCTTTGTTTTCTTGGCTGGAATTGGGTTTGAATATTTTCCTTCTCAATTAATTATACAAATTATCATTGAAAATTTAAATATATATATATACATATATATACATATGTATATATATTGATATTTATACATACATATATATATATATATACATACACACACACACATATATATATATATATATACATACATATATATAAAATATTCAGGTTAAGGTTATGCTATTGAAATATGTCAAAAAAGGCCCCTTTGGAAGGGCCGTGGATTTCTTAAAATTCGCAGGTTTTGTTTATGAAAAAAAAAAATTAATTAAATCAAATTTTAGGGGGCCGGGGCTTGACCCACAGCCGCCCCCATGGGAGGCGCTGTGGGGAGCCGCGCCATCCGCCCCCGCCGTCACCCCTGCGGTGGCTTGGCACCGTCGCCACCACAGTGGTGGCCGACTGTGCTAAGCACAACCGAGCCACCCCTGTGGGGGATGATGGTGCACAGCCACCGGTCACCACCTGGCCGGCCTTCGCCTGCCCTGTTCAACACCGCCGCCGCCTAGATATTCCGCGGCCGGCGCCTACCAAATCTGTCGCCATAGTAAAATACGCGGTCGGAGAAACATGTGGTCACCCATCCTGGCCCAGCCCTAAAACGCACGGCTTGAGGACGCACGTAGCCCGAGGTGAATGCGCCTCATTCACTTGCATAAGCCTTTTTTCAAAAAAATAAAATATAAAAAATAAAATATATAAATAAATTTTATTTAATATTTTATTATTATATTGATAATATTAAATTATTAATATATATATGAATAAAATACATATATATTAATAATTAATATTGGATTATGTATATTATAAAAATATTAAATATTTTATATAGTTGAGGATATATTTTAAAGTTGTTAGAATAGAGGAATAATTTAATTTATTGAGAAATTTTATATTCTGGTAGAATGGTTAAATTGATAGAGTTATTTTGGAAATAATGTATTTAGATGGAATAACATATTTGTTTTAAATAAAATGGATATTAAGTTATGTTAAAATTGTTTTGGAAAACGATTATATTAAGTAGAGGAAACATATTTATTTTAAAGTGTTATTTCCTAAAGGTTGAAATAAATGGTTATTTTATAAGTATTGAAAACAATTAGAGAATCAAATATTGAGTTTTAATTTCTCCTGTGTCTGAACAGACGTATTGTAAATCTGTTTATTTAAATGTAATAGATTACTGAATGATAATTCAGAGAATGGATTTAATATATCCAAAATTAGTTAATTCCTTGCATATGCTTTATGTGATTATTTCTTCTATGTTCATGTTTGGGAAATGAGTCGAGTGTCTCAAATCTGTAAGTCTTCCAGAGGACCCTAGAGGTTGGGGGTTGTTGTCTTGTGATGTCGACTGTTTGTTAATTCCCTGGGGTAGTGCATGGGGTATGGTCAGTGTTTACCCGGTTTCTACGAACGGGAATGTTTTGTGCCTCCTGAGAAAGGAGTGGATTTTGTAATGTGTGCCTCCTTGTCGGGAGTGGTTATTTTATTGTTGTTACCTCCAGTGTTTGGAGATGGTTTTATCTTTGTCGCCTCCTGAGAAAGGAGTGGACGTGTTATCTTGTTTGTGCACTTTGATACCCTTGGTGTTTGGATGGTATGTGTGTTGTCAAGTAGAAGAGTGGCTTCCGTAGGGGCCAGAGCCCTGAAGAGGTAAACTGGATAACATACGGAGGTGGTTTAATCAAGTGAAAACTAAAACAAAACTTAGAAGATTAGGTGGTACTTCTCACTAATCAAGATAATTATGCCTCACTCATGGACCCAAGTGCTCGGTTAGGCTTGGGATGGGTGGGAAGGCCTGGAATGGCAAGGTCATCTATCTTGTCTGTATGAAAGGTATTTGATTTTGCATGAGTGAGTATGGGGGCCGGGATTCGGTAAAGGTCACCAGGATAACCTTTTCTTGTGGGGGCCGGAGCCTAGGAAGAATGCCTAGAGGATAACTCATGACGAACTGTGTGATGACACTCTGTCTAGGACAACAATTGGTTCTTATTTATTGTTGTTATGGTTTCCTTAACATACCTGATGTGACCATAGTTGGTATTCGATTATTATGTGTATGGTTCTCTTAACATACTTGTTCTGCTTTATTTCTGGAAGCAATGTGACCATGTAGAGTTGTCCTTGTGTGTTACTCGTGATGCTCTTGAGTTGTACTTTTGGTGTACTTATGTTGTATGTATGTGGTACTTGGGGTTGTACTTGTGATGTGATTGTGTGGTACATGTGATTGGATGTGTTAGTTTGGTTCAGTGGTGATTTAGCCTGTGTCTAGAGGTAGATGGTCTTGGCTAGGATTCCTTGTTACTATCTCCTAGCACGGGGGGTGGGCCTTTGGGTTCCACTTGGTTGGGTGGTGTGCACCTAAATCTGTTGGGCTATCTTCATGTTCAAGTGGATGAGACTTCCAGTTGGAGAGCTCGTGGGTTTCAGTATCAGGTCTTGTTGTATTTCATTTCAGTTGATCTTGTATTATTTCACCCCTCTTTGTAATCGAGGTGGAAGTTGTAACTGTAACCTTATTTATGGGCTTTGCCTCATTCTGGGAATGAGAGTTGTAATTGTAATATTTAATTATGGATAAATGAGTTTGGAAGTTATCTATTATGTTTGGATATAATTTATCTTGTATGGAATGTATGCGTACTTATTATCTTGAGTAGATAAATTTTATGGTTTCTTTTATGTTGTTTGCGGGTTGTTAATTTATTTCAGTCTCGTAACCTTAGGGGATGGTTGCATTGGGAAACGAACTTATGTATTATTTTTACTTAAACAAAAAAAATTAGCTTGTTTAAGTAGTTGTTTGCAACATCCTTTAGGGTTGTGTGGCGGGGCATTACACATGGTATCAGAGCCTAGGTTTAAACACTGGATTCTCTGGGTACATTTGTGCCCACTGTGTTGTCCTTGCGAGTTGTTAGTGGAATTGTTAAGTGCTCACGTGTTCATGGCTTCTACTCTAGCATGATGTACTCTGTGGAGAAGAGTAGTGTGAAAGTAACCTGATAAGAGGTTTTGGTTGGGAAGTTGCGATACTTATCCCATCGATTATGAATTGGATGCTTCCTATGGGATTATGTATGTAGTTGTACCACTGGAAATGAAAGAACTAGTAATTGTATCTTGTTGAGAGTCGTGGATACACTCTGGATCATGTGGATTGCGTGTTCATTCTGCATCACATGAGGGTTTTTATCAGTCTAGTTGGATGTTGTTTCCTCCTTCCTCATTTTGTGGCTAGTAACTAGTCACACTATGGTTGTATAGTGAAATTTAAAGATTGTGAACTTTCTTTCGGTTATTGATGATTCTTTTCGGTTGATTGTGAGGACCGACACTTTGTTTATATTTGATTGTGAAGGTTCAGCCACAACTTGTGATCTTAGTTTCTTATAACCCTAGTGGTTATAAATTTGATTCAGTGTTGAAATTACGTGTATTTATTTCTTTATTGTTGAAATGGAACTTCAATTTTATCTTCTTTATGAATTGGTGGCTAAGCTAGTTATCTTTGTTGTTTTCAATGTCGGCTATGTGTTGTGTTGTTATTCCTCTCCAAGGACGTATGTAACGGACTTGGTGAGTGTGTACGAGAAAGTAGATGCAGGAAACGTTGAGCATGGGGGTATGTGAGGTTGTTTTACAACTAGGACCCACTACTCACCTTTGTGTGATGACTATCTCTTGGAGGCTGATCACCTTATACAACAAGAGGCAGGTCATTGTGGTCTTGTTGGTTTTGTTTGAGGTGGTATTCGTTCTTGGTTCATGGTTTCTTCTATCATGGGTTGGTATGTTGCTTTCTGAGTGATGTGTATTGGTACATATGTGTAGTATGGGTGATAATCCTTGGTTATGTGTTTGGAAACTTGGTTGGTGGTTGCTCCACCATGTTGTCTTGTTTGGATTGGCATTGTACTTGGCTGAGTTGTATACGGTACGGGTTGCTATTGTTTATGTGTTGAGGCTTGGAGTGTTTCAATTTTGGAACCCTTGGTTAGGTGTGATTGTATGGAGTTTGCACTAGGGGTAGTTGCAGGCTTCCAGGAGTAAGCCTGACCCTAGGGGGGGAGGATGTAAGACCCCTCCGTTTTGCTCGTTTGATTGAATAGTGTTCTATTTGGTTAGGCCTTATTTTCTGTTAGTGCTTGACCTTGGTACTTGGTATTTTATCCTGATGTTATTATTATGTCATGCTTTGGATTAACATAGTGGATAATTGAATTAATGATGTTTTTGATTTTAATCATATTAATGATGTTAGATTCGTCAGTTGGTAATATTGTATTGGTGAAGGGGATGGATCGCATCACTCGCTTGTGAGCGCCCTGTGATCCCGAGATTTCCTCTTCACGATGTGTATTTTATGCTGTTTATACTATATATTGTTGTTTACTTGAATTGCAGGTTGATAGGTACAAGACATTGACTCCACCTGGTTTCACAGGTTCAAGCGTGTCCAATGCCCAACGATATTCGATTGGGAGATAATAGCTAGGTTTTCCGTGCCAAGTCGTCACCCTAGTCCTAGTATGTCGTCAGGTTGTGTTGCTTGATTATTTTTCCCTCTCTTCGATTATTTAAATTGTAAGTTAAAAGGTAATTAAATGGCTTTATATATATAAAGGTTGTTGATTAAATTAATCTAGTTTCAATGCGAAAAATGTTATTTAAAGTTATTAAATTAATTTAATTTAATTAATAAAATAATTTAATCTTGGATTAGATTTATTTTATTGAATTAATTAATATGAAATTAAGCAAATTCATTTTGGAAATTATTTGGTTTTTGGTTGAAATTGAAAAATGATTTAAAAGTCAATTTGAAAGTTTGAATTCAAAAATGGAAGAAATTGAGATATTTTACATTTTTTGTTTTCTGAAATTTATGAGGGTGGTTGTTGAAATTTTAGGGTTTTATCCTTATGGTTAAATTTTTTCTCAAAAATTATTATGAGGAAGTTTTTGGAAAAATGGAAAATGGAGCGAGGAAGTATGGTTGGATTTTGTGGGTTTTGGATTGAAGTTGTGAAAATGGCTGATCTGAAGAGGGAATCAAAGCAAGGATCCATGCATCATCTGAATCTTCTCAAACTTTTGAAAACTAGGTTCATGTCATTATATTGATTTTTGATTTTGAAAAAAATTGATAGATTTAGATTTGTTGTTTACAAAAATCTTTGGTTGGAAACTCAAATAGATTTTGTTTGGAAAAATAGAAAACCCATGTTGAATTCTGAGTTGATTGCAAAAAAACTCTTCATTGAAAAAAAAATAAATTCTTCAATAAAATCTTTGTGTTCTTGGCTGGAATTGGGTTTGAATATTTTCCTTCTCAATTAATTATACAAATTATCATTGAAAATTTAAATATATATATACATATGTATATATATTGATATTTATACATACATATATATATATATATACATACACACACACACATATATATATATATATATACATACATATATATAAAATATTCAGGTTAAGGTTATGCTATTGAAATATGTCAAAAAAGGCCCCTTTGGAAGGGCCGTGGATTTCTTAAAATTCGCAGGTTTTGTTTATGAAAAAAAAAAATTAATTAAATCAAATTTTAGGGGGCCGGGGCTTGACCCACAGCCGCCCCCATGGGAATGACTGGGGAGCCCATGTCCGCCCCCCGCCTCACCCTACTTGGTGGCTTGGCACCCGTCGCCACCGGTGGTGGCCCGGCTAATGTAAGCACAACCCGAGGCCACCCACAGTGAGGATGATGGTCTACGATAGATCACCAGCCGACACCGCTGCCTGGAACTGCTGCTTGCCGCCCTAGATGTCCATGACCGGCCTACTAAATCTATTAGCCATAATGCAAAATCTGTGAGTGTGAGACTTATGCCAAGGGTCACCATCTGGCCCATGTAGCCCACAAAAGCACTGACTTGAGGGCCTTACGTAGCAGAATTTATCCTAAGCTCATTCACTTGCATAACCTTTTTCAAAAATAAAATATAAAAATAAAATATATAAATAAATTTTATTTAATATTTTTATTATTATAATGATAATATTAAATTAACAATATATATATAAGATAAAATACATATATAATAATTAATATTGGATTATGTATATTATATAAAAATATTAAATATTTTATATAGTTGGGGATATATATATTTAAGTTGTTAGAATAGAGGGTATAATTTAATTTATTATGAGAAATTTTATATTACGGTAGAATGAGTTAAAATTGATAAGAGTTGACTGAAATAATGTTTAGATGTATTTTAATAAAATAATTCTGTATGAAACATTTATTTATTTTAGTCTATTTCCCTAGGGTTGATAATGGTTATTTTATAAGTGTGAGAAACAATTAGAGAATCTCAAATATTCAGTTTTAATTTCTCCAGGTGTCTGAATAAGAGCGTGTGTAAATCTGTTTATTTAAAATGTGATCTTACAATTAGTAGTCAGAAGATGATTCTTATATCCAAAATTAGTTAATTCCTCGCATATGCTTTATGTGATTATTTCTTCTATGTTCATGTTTGGGAAATGAGTCGAGTGTCTCAAATCTGTAAGTCTTCCAGAGGACCCTAGAGGTTGGGGGTTGTCATCTTGTGATGTCGACTGTTTGTTAATTCCCTGGGGTAGTGCATGGGGTATGGTCGGTGTTTACCTGGTTTCCACGAACGAGAATGTTTTGTGCCTCCTGAGAAAGGAGTGGATTTTGTAATGTGTGCCTCCTTGTCAGGAGCAGTTTTGTTATTGTTGTTATCTCCAGTGTTTGGAGATGGTTTTATCTTTGTCACCTCCTGAGAAAGGAGTGGATGTGTTATCTTGTTTGTGCACTTTGATACCCTTGGTGTTTGGATGGTATGTGTGTTGTCAAGTAGAAGAGTGGCTTCCGTAGGGGCCAGAGTCCGAAAGAGGTAAACTGGATAACTTATGGAGGTGGTTTAATCAATTGAAAACTAAAACAAAACTTAGAAGATTAGGTGATACTTCTCACTAATCAAGATAATTATGCCTCACTCATGGACCCAAGTGCTCGGTTAGGCTTGGGATGGGTGGGAAGGCCTGGAATGGCAAGGTCATCTATCTTGTCTGTACGAAAGGTATTTGATTCCGCATGAGTGAGTATGGGGGCTGAGATTCGGTAAAGGTCACTAGGATAACCTTTTCTTGTGGGGCCCGGAGCCTAGGAAGAATGCCCAGAGGATAACTCATGATGAACTGTGTGATGACACTCTGTCTAGGACAATAGTTGGTTCTTGTTTATTGTGAGTATGGTTTCCTTAACATACCTGATGTGACCATAGTTGGTATTCGATTATTATGTTATGGTTCTCTTAACATACTTGTTCTGCTTTATTTCTGGAAACAATGTGATCATGTAGAGTTGTCTTTGTGTGTTACTCGTGATGCTCTTGAGTTGTACTTTTGGTGTACTTATGTTGTACGTATGTGGTACTTGGGGTTGTACTTGTGATGTGCTTGTGTGGTACATGTGATTGGATGTGTTAGTTTGGTTCAGTGGTGATTTAGCCCGTGTCTAGAGGTAGATGGTCTTGGCTAGGATTCCTTGTTACTATCTCCTAGCACGGGGGGTGGGCCTTTGGGTTCCACTTGGTTGGGTGGCGTGCACCTAAATCCGTTGGGCTATCTTCATGTTCAAGTGGACGAGACTTTCAGTTGGAGAGCTCATGGGTTTCAGTATCAGTTTTTGTTGTATTTCATTTCAGTTGATCTTGTATTATTTTACCCCTCTTTGTAATCGAGGTGGAAGTTGTAACTGTAACCTTATTTATGGGCTTTGCCTCATTTTGGGAATGAGAGTTGTAATTGTAATATTTAATTATGGATAAATGAGTTTGGAAGTTATCTATTATGTTTGGATGTAATTTATCTTGTATGGAATGTATGCATACTTATTATCTTGAGTAGATAAATGTTATGGTTTCTTTTATGTTGTTTGTGGGTTGTTGATTTATTTCAGTCTCGTAACCTTAGGGGATGGTTGCATTGGGAAGTGAACTTATGTATTATTTGTACTTAAAGAAAAAAAATTTAGCCTATTTAAGTAGTTGTTTGCAACATCCTTTAGGGTTGCGTGATGGGGCATTACAGAGGGACACACCATCTTGCAACACTCATGAGCCAACTTTTTGCTCCTTGGGAGTATAACTTAGGAGCATCATTCTATCTAGTTTTACATTTACATCAGAATTTAGTGTTAGATATTTAATCACATTCTATGAGGTTTCTATTTAAGTTTGGACAAATAATTAGTCATAAATTTCAAATTTTGGTGTTTTTACTCAACCCTAAGTACCTAATTAGGGGGTTTGAATGCTTAATTTATAAACCTGGGTTTACATGGGATGAGGTAGGTAGTTAGGGATGCTGTTTAACTTTGAAAAACATGTCAAAATCAGTTTTATGTCATTATGGAAAGAAAAGAAATGAAGTTTTTGCTTGCAGGTATGTTGGCAAGGTGCTACCAGTGTTTTAGATCTCCATTTTTGCAAAATAAGTAGATTTTGGAGTTCTTTCATTTGATTGTGTTATTGCTGGAGTTGTTAAGAGTTTATACAAACCTAATGCATTTGGTTTGAGGTTTTGAAAGTGGATATTAAATCAGAAATAATTTTTTTCACTTGCTGCCCTGTCAAAACCCTGTCCAAGGTTTTAAGAAAGAAATTTGAGTTTTGGAAGAAATACGCCTACTCAATTGATAAAATTTGGTCTATAGGTCTATGGAAACATAATTTAATTGTTTAAATAGTTTTTGTACCATTTTGGCATGTGTGTGAAAATTATTTTAGAAAAACTCGGTTTTGACAACTTGGAGGGCTAATTAGGATTGATAATAATCTATTTGAAGGTTTTTTGTTTCATTTTGGAGGATTCCATTGTAGGAGGAGTTGTATCTCCATAAAAGGTATCTGAAAGTATGTTTAGATTCCAATAAACTACACAAAAAAATTCCCATTAGATTTGTCCAAAAACATGACTACTAGGAAGAGACAATTTGTCAAACTAGTCATTATGTATTATACTCTTGCTGCAAATTCCTTTCCCTCTGTACCATGTTCTCTTGATTCACTTTATTCCTTATGGATACCTAATATTATTTGATGGATCTTGTGTGAGCATGAGTAAGAAGAGTGTTGAGAGATTTGAGGGTTTAATTTATAGGTTCTTGAATGAAGATATGAATGGTGGAGATTAAAGGATGGATATATGGTAGAGATGAAATTGGGTCATTGGATCATGTGCAAGCATACATTTGCAATTTAATGTAATTATTGTGGATGAATGATATGGGATTATTTATTTGAATTTTGGAGGGATAACTTTATTTAAATTTTATTTATGTATTTTAATTGGGTGAGAGTAGACTTAATTAATTTAATGTAATGGTGAGATGGAAGCAATTTTAATTAATTTAATTTAAATAATTAGATGGAAATATATTTAATTTAAATAATGAAGTGGGAGTGGATTGAATTAGAGATGTAAATTGTGCATGAAATTAATAAATTATTAAAATTAATTAACCATTGTAAGGTATGCAAAGTATGTAAAGTTCACCAAAACTTGCAAAGGAATGAATTACACCTACATAAATATATTGAGGGTTTAATTAAAGTAATATGTAATGATAGAAATATATCCTAAATATTAGATTTGGGACTAGTAAATGCTATTGAAAAACTATCACGATTAAGCACTTGAATTAATATTTGAAATAAAATATTTATCTCTGGGTTTGGTGTCAAAATATTATGTAACAGATGTTGTCAATTGGTTTGACTCCATATTAGAGCCACCGATTCTAGTAAATGGCTGGTACATGTTCTTAAAATCATTGTGCCTCACTCTAGGTCATTTCCATACATAAAGAAATTATCTATGCACTCACAAATTTTAACTCTATGCATAGAATTGATTTGATTGTTTACAAACTTTAGATTCCTAATTTCTTTTATATCTAGACTTGCAGTATTGATAAACACCTTTACACACTTTCTAAGCAAGGGCCTTCTCTTTAGCAAATACTATGGATCTAGATTAATAGTTTTGAATATGATAGGAGACATGCTAGTAATCATGTAATATGTGCTCGTTTGTAAACATTGATATCATGTTGATGCAATGTTTTGAAGATAATGCAATGTGTAACATAGCTCTTTAGATGATAGATGATGTCTAGGTCCTAGATGATCAATGATGAATTAGGGTTTGTCTTTTTATATAGCACCCTTGTAGAAAAATTAACACATTTTCACTTAAATTGGTAAGTAACAAATAAAATGGATGAGTCAACTAAAAACCTATAATTTAAATTTAATTCTAAATTGTAAGTTCTGAGGTTGAATTTGTGCCACGTAAATGATCTAAGATCATTTTTACACCCATAAATTAGATCAAGATAAAAATCACAAAGATAATTTGATGACCAAATCTAAACTCTTAAAATACATAAAAAATAAATCAAATCAAAATAAATTCTTTACCAACTTTATACATCAAAATGTCACTTATAAACTAATAATTATATTAAAACGACCTAATCAAACTAAATCCAAACTAAATCCAAAACCAAAATAAACAATATACAATTTCCAAACAATAGAGACATTGGAAGAATCTAATGCATTTTGTTGGATTCCATTTTTGTGGGACCAATTCAGACATCTTCCATGCCAAGATGTCTGTCTTAGCTGTAGTTTCCTTTCTTAAGGCATATACTAATAAATCATATTCATAAAAATGTATATACCTGGACAGTTGTATATGCTAACATACAAATGTTTATCGTTATAGTCAAGTCTTCTGAGATGAAGACATGGCAGAAGTATTCTATTAATAATTAAGTTTGTCTTTGTTTGTTTCAATGCAGGCTAAAAGATAACATTCATGTTGGGTTTCAGGTTTCCCAAGCACATCGACATTGCAGCTACCAAATAAAATGGTATACAAGACTGTCTCATCAAAACAAGTTGTAGAGAGATATCACCAAATTTATTTGAACATATGGTGATTCTATTTTAATAATTATGAAAATATGGATGGCTGGAGGATGGTGTTGTTCCTGTGCGTAGGTAAGGCCATGCGCAGCCTCTAAGGCTGCGTGTTGACTCCTGCGTGTGCCTTTCCCTGCTCCCTTTGGCGGCGTTTGGGCATTCTATTTTTTCCTTTTCTTTTTTCCTGTTCGGCTTAGTGTTCACTGCTGGGTGTGGTGTGGTGCGGGGGTTTGGGTGGGTGATGGACTGGTGGGAGGTTGTTCGGTGGGGGGGAAGTGGCTGGTGGAAGCGGTGGAGTAAGGGTTGGCTGGAGCCCGAGTGAGTTGGGTGGGCCCATGGCTGTGGTTTCCAATAGTCTGGTTATTACAGGCTCGAAGCCATCTCAAAAATTTTCAGAGGCTATGCATGCACAAAAATTGGAGTCATCTTTTGTGGGTGAGAGCTCTAAGCTCAAGAAAGTGAACGGATGTCTGCCGTGGAGTCAAGATCGGCCTATTTTGGTTATCTCTCCTGAATCTGTCCAGGAAGATATCGCTTATTGGAGCCAACATGTTTTGATCTGCAAGTTCTTGGGTATTCGGATTCCTCTCTCGGCATTAGAATCTTGGATCCGTCGAACCTGGCAAGTTGAGGGGGATTTTGATTTATTGGTAGCTGCAAATGGCTATTTCATGGTCGATTTTTCTTGTATCTCGGACCGTAATTGTGTTTTTGAAGGAGGGCCATATTTTTACAATCATTTTGGCTTGTTCATTAAGCCCTGGCATAGTGGTTTTAATGCGACAGAAGATCTTCCTACTCGGGTTCCTGTTTGGGTGCGTCTTCCATGGCTGCCGTTGGAGTTTTGGAGGGAGGATATTCTGCTTCGGATTGCTGCTCTGTTGGGGAAACCGGCTGCCATTGCTCAAAATACTTTGGATAAAAAGGTATTTTCTTATGCTTGCATCTGCGTTGAAATTGATTTAAATAATCCTTTGCCAGACTCTTTGGAAATTTTTATTGGCTCTGCTTCGTGGATTCAACCGCTTGATTATGAGTCCCTCCCTTTTCGTTGCCGCTTCTGTCACGAGTATGGACACCTTCAGCGCCAGTGTCCTCGGGCACCCAAAGCTGCTGGGGTGTCTTCTTCTCCTTCTTCTGGGCCCTCGGTGGAGAAAGGGGATAATGGGAAGGCGCCTGGGGGTGAGGGTGGGCCTGATAAGGATGGCTTTATCCCTGTTAAGCAGAGAAATAAAGGGAGGGGGCACAAGCGGGCCTATAAAGATAGTCAGAATGATCAGGGTTTCAATCGGTTTGAGGTCCTGGATAATCAGGCTATGGAGGAAGGGATTCCTGTTGAGCTTTTTGCTGGGGCCACTGGTATGGATGCTGGGATGGATACAGGGTTGGAGAAAGCGATTGTTGTGCATAATTCTTCTCCGGCATTGGAGCAGGGGGGTTCGGAGCCTCCTGGGGCCTCTGTAGATGTGCAGGATGATATTGTTTTAGCAGATTTGGCTAAGGCAGTGTTTTCTTCAGGCAAGGCGAGGATCGTCTCCTTCCTTGGGGGTGCTGCAACGCCCTCTCAAGAAGGGACATTTTGAATTTTCTTCGAAAGTTGGTCGTAAGAAGGATGCAGACAAGCTTAAATCTACTGGAGATCTTTTGGTAGAATCTGGTGCTATTAAGACCCTTGAGGCCCACTTCTCTCAACCTTCCTCGTGATTATTCTCTCATGGAATGCAAGGGGGTTGAATAGCACCCCCCGTCAAAAGGCTATTCAAGATTTGATTGTTGTTCATTCTCCTGATATCTTTTGTATCCAGGAAACTAAGCTTCAGGTGGACCTCATGCTTCAACATGCTCCTCGTATTTGGTTTTCTGGCCAGTGTCAGTGTATTGGGTCTAGGGGAACCTCTGGGGCTCTGGCTCTTTTCTGGGATCCTCGTAAGGTTGTCCCTCATTGGTGGATTTCCAGCCAGTCTGCTATTTCTATGGTGGCCTCGATTTTGGAATCTGGTGAGACTATTTTGGTTAGTAATGTTTATGCTCCTATTGATATTCGTGGTAAATCCTAGCTTTGGGCTCATATCAGGTATGTTAGGTCCTGTGCTCCCTTTCTGCCTTGGATTTTAGCTGATGACTTCAATGCTGTGTTGAGCTTGGAGGAGAAAAGGGGAGGGCTGCCTAGGCTTGGCTCTGCTTCAGATATGTTTTGGACTAATGTGAACTCTCTAGCTTTGATGGATGTAAAACCCTCTAATGGAATTTTCACTTGGAATAATAGACGGAGTGGGCCTGAAGCGATTGCCCAGCGGCTTGATCGTTTCCTTGTCTCTTGCTCTTGGGTTAGAGGTAGCTTGGTCATTTTCTCTGAGATTCTTGACTGGCGTGGCTCTGATCATTGGCCAATTAAGTTTTCGACTTCAGCTTTTCCAAATCCTAAGAATCCTCCTTTCAAATTCCAGCTCATGTGGTTGCGTGATCCGTCTTTGGGTGATCTTGTGGCTCAATGGTGGCGGGATGGCGCCCCTGCCTATGGTACAGCTATGTATTCTCTAGTTAAGAAGTTGCAATATGTTAAGTTTCATCTTAAGCAATGGAATAGGTTAAGTTTTGGTAATTTTCGGGCTAGGAAAAGAGAAGCGCTGGACCGCCTTGCTGTGATTACCCGTCAGATTCGGGATTTGGGCTTCTCGGAGGCTCTTGGGCATGTTGAATCCCAGGCTCTGAAATTGGTGGAAGAGTGGGAGCTCCGTGAAGAGATTTTCTGGAAACAAAAGGCTAGGATTGATTGGCTTCAAGAGGGTGATTGGAATACGGCCTTTTTCCATCATTCTGTGCAAGCTCGTCGAAATAAGTGCTTTATCTCTTCTCTTGTTAACTCTGAGGGTATTTCAATCTCTGCTCATCATGCTCTGTCTAGAGAGGCTCGTCAGTACTACTCTAATCTTTTCACTGAGGATTCTGTACCTGCTGAGGCTGATGAAAATAGAGTCCTTGCTTGTATTCCTTCTTTAATTTCTAATGAGGTGAATGCTTCTCTTATTCGCCCGGTGACTTTGTCTGAAGTGGAGGAGGTGGTGTTTGGGATGAACAAAGGGAAAGCTCCTGGCCCTGACGGGTTCCCAGTTGAGTTTTTCCAGGAGTTTTGGGATATTGTGAAGCAGGATTTGTTAGAGGTGGTTCGTGAGTCTCTTCATAGTAAGTAGATGCTTCGTGCTCTGAATGCTACTTTTCTGGTTCTCATTCCTAAGAAGGAAGGTGCTGAAAAACTTGATCTCTTTAGACCTATTGCTCTCTGTAACGTGGCGTATAAGATTATTACGAAGTTGATGGCTGAGAGACTCAAATCTTGTTTGCCAATGATTATTTCTGAGGAGCAAGGTGGCTTTGTGGCTGGGCGGCAAATTCTGGATGGGGTGGTGGTTGCGTCTGAAGCCATTCATTCCATGGCTACCTCTCAGGAGAGGTCTATGTTTATCAAGTTGGATATGGCCAAAGCCTATGACAGAGTTAAATGGAGTTTTCTTCAGAAGATTCTGCTGGCCTTTGGTTTTTCCTCTGATTGGGTGAGTTGGGTTTTGAGTTGTGTGACTTCTTCCTCCTTTTCGGTTATTATGAATGGGGAGCCTTCTGAGCTTTTTGGGGCTACTAGGGGCCTTCGTCAGGGGGATCCGCTCTCTCCTTATTTGTTTATTATTCTGGCTGAGGGGCTTGGCCGTCTTCTTAAATCTCAGGTTTCACATGGCTTGATTCATGGTTGGCAGTGGGGGATGGGCTTGCCTACACTTTCTCATCTCCAATTCGTGGATGATACCTCTCTTATGGGTCTGGCTCGTATTAGGGAGGCTAATTTCTTCAGGAAAACTTTGGACATCTACCTGGCGGCTTCGGGCCAGAGAGTCAATGAGCAAAAGTCTTCTATTTTCTTCTTTAATACTCCTCAAGCTATCCAGCATAGGATTGCTGCCATTCTGCGGTTTCAAATTGGGAGTCTTCCCTTCGTTTATTTGGGTATTCCTCTTACTGTTGGCCGTCTGCCTAGATCTTCTTGGCAGTAGTTGCTTGATAAGCTTAGGTGAAAGGTTACTCATTGGACCCATCGTTGGTTGTCTTCTGCAGCTAGATTGACTCTTCTTAAGTCTGTCATCCAGGCCCTTCCCATCTACAGGTGCTTTGTTCAAGCGGCTCCTATGTATTTCCTTAAGGAATTTGATGCTCTTTCTCGTCAATTTCTTTGGAGCGGTAATTTATTGTCTACAAAATGGAGCCTTGTTAAGTGGGAATCGATGTGTAGACCTAAGCAGGAGGGGGGTCTTGGTTTACGCTCTGCTATTTTGAATGGGAAAGCTCTTGCTGCTAAGCTTTACTGGCGCTGGTGCACCCATCAGCACCAGTTATGGGCTCGTATTCTCAACCTTAAATATCTTCGGGGTGTTGCTTCTTTTGAGGTCCCTCGCTATCCTCTGGAGGGGGGTGGTTCTATGATCTGGCATACTTTGAAAGTGGGGGCGTAGTTGATTAAGGATGCTCTTTTTTGGATCTGTCATTCGGGTTCACAGGCTCTTTTTTGGTCAGATTCCTGGGATGGTCACCCTCCTATTCTTTCTTCTTTTCCTCATCTCCAGCCTCTTTCTGAGGTTTTTAGTGCAGCTGGCTGGGATACTGTGGAGCATTATAAGGTGGCGCAACATGATGGTTTGGTTCTACGTTTTCGTTGGAAGCACCCTTCTGAGTGGCCTCCAGGAGGGTCTGAGGGGGATAGGCGTGAGCTTTCCCAACTTTTGGCATCCCGTGCTTGTAATTCTTTGAGAGGACCTGATGTTTTGGCTTGGGATGGTTCAGACTTGTCTGGAAAGTACTCTGTGGTTGCTGGTTATAAACAGATTGGTAGGCAGTTGTTTGGGGACATTGAGGTCCCTTGGTGGAAGCATGTTTGGCACAAGTTGTCATGGCCCAAGTGCAACTTCTTTATGTGGTTGGTGGCCCAAAATCGGTGTCTCACTTGGGATAATTTATGTAAGCGTGGTTTTCAAGGCCCCTCTATGTGTGTTTTGTGTCAAGGTTGTGAAGAGAGTGTATCCCATATCTTCTTCCAATGCTCCTATGCTAGGGAGATTTGGCACTTCTAGTGGGGGGTGTGGAATACGGCCTGCTGGCATGTTTCCTCTTTGGTGGAATTTGGGGAACGATGGGGCAGGGCCCCTGTTTCTACTTCCTTTCTCCAGGCTGCTTGGGCTATTGGGCCTTCCTTTATTATTTGGAATCTTTGGTTGGAGAGGAATAGGCGGATCTTTCAAGATTTGCGGCTGATGGCTCCTCACCTTTGGAGGAAAATTTTACATTCCTTAGGAGAAACTATTGCGGCTAAGTGTGATATGACTATGCGGGTGGACCCTGGAGATGTTGATTGTTGTATTCGTCTTCATCTTCCTCCTCCGCAACGACAACTCATGCGTAACAGATGTAGGCATCCTACCCCAAAGGTGAATAGGGAGGGAAGATGGACACCTCCTCCCTTGGGAGTCCTAAAAATCAACTCGGATGGCTCTTCTCGTGGTAATCCTGGTCATGCTGGCATTGGAGGTGTGGGTCGTGATAGCTCAGGGGATGTTCAGTTTATTTTCTCTGTGTATAAGGGTCTTCATACGAATAATCTTATGGAGGCTCAGGCTATTTTAGTGGCTGTGGAGCGGGCCAGTCAGTTGGGTTGGCGAAGGATCATATGTGAGTCTAATTCCCAAGTTGTGGTGAACTTACTGAAAAGGCAGTATATGGATAATGTGAGCTGGCAGCTGGCTTTGATTGTTGAACAAATTCTCACTCTCTGTGCATCTCTGGAGCATGTTACTTTCAACCATATTCCCCATGAATGGAATGGTGTGGCTGATTGTTTGGCTAAATGGGCTTTCGATCATATGCATGATTGGAATTTGGTGGATCGAGGCCATCTGCCCCCGGATTTGTCTCATTAATTGGATCACTTGGTTGAACTTGATAGGGCCATTTAATGGCCTTGCTTTGTAATGTGTCCTTGGTTTAATAATATTTTTACCCCTTTATGTTAAAACAAGTTGTAGAATATATTATATCAGAATTCCATGTTTTGTACATATTTAATCTATTAGCATGGCTGTTTTTGTTTGCTTTTATATAGCTTGCCTTACATTGCAGATATATAATGGTGTACCCAATTTAAGTTGGGAAGGCTAGTTTGAATTTCCCTCCATAATATATGATGTTTGAACTTTTGGTTTGGACTTTTAATGTTGTTGTTTACCATGCTTTTTCTTGGAAGGCCTCCCAATTCTTAGTAGCAGCAAGCTCTCTGGTCAAATATTAGTATTACCATTTATTGTTACTTCTTAGAATGGTCAGCAGTCAGCTTGCCTATTTTGTTTTTAATTGATCCTTTTGGCAGTTCTCTAGCATTATTTTTGGGTTCAGTGTTTAAGGATTGGAAGATTGTTTTTTTTTTGAGATTATATTTTATATATTTATTTTAAATTTTAGTTTTAGTTTTATTTTTATTGTAGTGATTTTTTGCATTCACAAAAGTCAATTTATAATAAATTATTTTGTAGGAAATATTTTCATTATTTGAAAAGATATAAAATTTAGTTTTGTTCGATTTATTAAACATAGTATATATTGCAAGAATCGTGAAAATTAAAAAATATAATAAAATAAACATTTAATTCAAACTGGGCCTCTATTTTTCAATGACAAATGAAAATCCAAAATGAGTACGAATTAGGATTTTAGGGCTTTTATGTTGGTTATCATTTTCAATTTTTAGGTGAAATCCAAAGCATGAATACCACCTTTGGTTAAAGATGGCTAGTGAAAGAGCCCAATAATCTTGCCACATGGTGAAGAAGTTCAACCCCTATGATGAGAATGAGGTAAAAACTAGGTGTGGTTGTGTGAGAGTGTCCTAAATCTAGGTATTGGTGGTAGTAGGCCTTGAGGAAAATTGTTTAAATGAATTTTTCTTATGTTATACTTCACACTCTAATAATTGAGAAGTTCCTAAAAGTGCTGAAATTCCAAGGCCACCTTGTCAACCTAAGATTGGATCTAAAAATAAATAGAGATGATAATATGAACTTTATCATTAACAATACTAGAAATTTAAATGTCCTCCACATTAAAAAAATATTATTCTAAGACTTCCTAAGTTAAATAAATATTAAAAGCTCTAAAATATTTCGGTCATTGGATTACATCCCAAAACAAAGCAATTGTCTAAGAAAAATACATAGGCTGAAATCATCCCAAAACAAAACAATTCTCTGAGAAAAATACATAGGCTGAAATCATCCCAAAACAAAGCAATTCTCTAAGAAAAATACATAGGCTGAAATGATGAGAAAAAAATGTAAATCTAATTCCAAACACCCAAGACTCATTTTAAAGCTTATAAAAGATCCTTAAAAGTCTCTAGACTATTAGATGGGTGACATCTTTGATAATTGAAGGAAAGATGGTAAAACATGTGCCAAAGGAAATGCGTAATTTTTGGGCTGTGTTTTGCATGCTAGATTCTCTTAAGTTGATAGAGCTAGGTCTAGGGAGGAGATTTGAGATCCCATCGATGATTGGGTTTGTCAATAGCCAAATAAAAATGGCTAAATATTTTAGAAAATCTCAAGACTATAAATCTTTTAAGGTGGTGTGAAAATTTTAATGAAAAAATTCCTCCAAAAAAGAGGTGGTTGTTATCCAACTTATGAAGCATGACATCAAGTAAAATCTCTTGAATATGTAGATATATGACAATTCTAACAATTTGAGCTAAAATTTCTACCAAAGGACCTAAAAAACCACTTATTAATTGAGGCTACCTAATCTTTGGTCATCAAATGTCTCTTCAAAACTGCTAGAAGTGGTTAAAATTTTATCTTGGGGAAAGCTAGACTTGTCAAGGTGAGGAATCAAAAACTTACACACAATCAAATCCAGAAACAACAAAATTTGATTATCAAAAACTTGCACACAATCAAATCCAGAAACAGCAAAATTTAATAATTTGAATTGTGAAAATCTAATAGCATTAACACTAATCTAAACGCACCAACTACTTTGACATACAAATTTTAGATAATTCTTTCCAGAAACATAACTTTACATATATACTATATTCAATATCTACTTATAATGCTTTAGTCTAAGAATGTCTGCTTGTTATGACTGTCAACAGCAGTGTTTTCTTGTTTTTAACTATTACTACTGTTCAGCAGTGTTAGTTTTCTCTTGTCTGTTCAGCTGTCAACAGCTGCAATTATCTATGGCTGTTTGCTGTGCTGAGACGTCCAAATCTGTGCATTTTAAGCTGTTAATTCTAATCTTTATTCGCTTCAATCCAATTGAAAGATAACACCATATTGAATAAAAATTAATGGTCCTAGGCTTTCTTCAAAACTATGCAATAACCTATCCACACAAGCATCCCCAGTCTCTATCAGGAATTTCTCTCTGTGCAGAGATGGGTTTTGGCCCACCTCATGGACCATGTTGAAAAGACATTTTGATGCCTGGATCATTCCACAGGTCTGCTCACAGAAAAAGGAAATAATCTCAATTTGAGAAATAAAATAATGGCATGCTCTGTTTAGTTACTAAAATAATCATCACACAGAACAAAGAAAACCCAGTAAGAAACAGGCATTTCTTAGTCATTGCTTAGCAAAGACAGTAAGCATGAGCTCTGTAACAGACGTCACTCTCCCAGTCTCCACCATGAACAAAAACAAAAAAATCTTAAATTTTGCAAGTCCCAAAATTTACCATTTCTTGTTTTCTTGTGCATAATTGCAAAGGAGACAGCTTTACACTGTGTTCAAAGTCACACACACTGATAAATCAAGCTGCAAAGTAGATTCTGAGATCTTGAATATTCAACATATGGACAGATGGTTCTTCAACATTTTTAGATTTCCAAGCCCCATTGTGGCCCAAAAACTTTTTAAGTACAGTAAGGGATCCCTCACTTTGTACATTCCTGGGAAAAGACTACACATCTCAACCTTCTTATCTCAAACAAGAAATTTATGATTGAGAAGTACTTAGTTCTCTGTCTTCCATATGCTCTGAAATAAATTGCCCATTTTGGTCATGGTACATGACATACAAAAAATAAATTGCTCATTTTGGTCATGGTACATGACATACAAAAATAGTTTAATCAATTCATAATTAGGTGGTATAAGTATTACACAGTTCATGAAGTTGATAAGAGCAAGTTTTTGGATTAAGCTGTGTATGACTTTCAATCGATATTTTGGATCACACTCAGTGATCCATTCCTACTCTTTCTTCTTCCTGATGATGGATCACTGAGTGTGATCCGAAACGTCGATTGAAAAACAACCCATAACTGTCACATAATAAACTTTCAAAGGCTGTGCGATATTTCTATGTTCAGCAGTGATTTTTTTGGGATATTAAGTAATCTATTTTGTCATCTTAATAAAATATATCTTTAGTTGAATCCCATCAAACATCTATGCACATTTTGAAATTGTAATACACAAATGTTGCTTATGGAAAACTGACTAATTGTTGAATGAGATAACATATTCTTTATGGAAAGAAAAAGTGAAAAGCATTCTCAAATGTGAAATGTATGGAAGATTGTCACAACACCAAAATTTTAAGAATTCAATTATTGATAAAAAAAATAGAATAAAACAGACAAAAATGTATTGATTGTTGATCATTCTCTTTCCAGATCACTGCATATGAGCACATTCTTTGTTGACATCACTTATGAAGCCTAGTTAATTACATCAAGTGTATGAGGTAAACAACAAATCTGAAGTGTTGTATCTCACAGAGAACTTGTAATCCTTCCTTCCTAGAGACAAGTTTGGGAGAGTGAACACAATTTTGACCTCACTGAATATTTTCTTCTGTAAATCTTGGACTGGTGTAATCAACCAACTCATACCTACTTTCTTCTTTCTTATAGTTATTTTTTTGTTGACTTTGTTTTTTAAAATAGAGCATGGTGATAGTATCAAGAATTACGGTACATCTATTAAATTCCATTACATTGCAAAAGTAGTCAAAATCAAGATCATGGTGTTATCTAGAACTTTGGAAAATGTTTAGGAACTGTTTTGGAATTTTTAGGAGCTAATTCAGGATGATTGTTTTGAAGCTAAAATATTTTGAAGTTAGTTTTATGTTATTTAGTAGGAGTTTAAAATATTGTGAAACTTTGGTAATTCGGAAACTTTTAATTTGTTGATTTGATTTCAATTAGATGTGGGGCTCGAATCCCATTTCGGCTGATTGGATTGAGGAGAACTAATTTATCTGGTCGATCTTCAATGTTATGCTCAAAATACATTTAAACTTGATCTTCAATTAATGATATCACATTTCCGCAATCCATATTGATTCTTATTAGATGATTTTTGGATTAGATTGGGTATTTTTTTTTTCATCAACGTTTTGGATCACATTCCGTGATCCATCATTAGGATAGCTGAGAGCTTAAGGAGAAAAATGATAAATTGATCTTCAATGTTGTGTCTTACTTTCAAAGGTTCAATACTTCATATTTAGTGACTATTTATTTACATACACAAAAATGTTGTATCTATGTGCTAAGAAATATTAATAACATCAACAATTCATATTATAAAGACTTCCAAGGAGTAGACCAAATATATATCCTATACTTTAACTTAAGTAATTCATAAATTTCTAAAATTACATATAAATCCACTTTATAACTATTCCATGAAAGAGAAAAAGATGTTACTTTTTAGTTTTAGATGAGATACTATAAGGTCTCATCACTAGTAGTGATGGACTAGTGATGGGGGGTTGTTTTATTGTGACTAAACGAAAATAAATAAAAGGTCACAACCATAAGAATACACAAGAAGATATAGTCTTTGGAATCATGACTAAGATTATATGAGGTAGCAAGAACGAGTTATTTATTAGGAATCTCAATAGAAATAAATGTCATCACCCTTATAACATAAGAATAGGCACACATGTTTGGTTCCTTTGGTATTGACTAATTCTAGGAAAGTTAGTTATGGATGTTCTATTATAAAAAATAAAATTTCTAACTCTTAGAGGAATTTAAAAAATAATAGAGAACAAGATAACATATGTTACTTAAAGCTTTGTAAGACTTCTTTTATTTAATCAATGAGAATTTGAGCATACCTATAGATTTATTTTTAATTAGCTTTTAGTTCTATTTTAAAGGAGGAGCAAGGGTCCACTTAGTCGAAAGAGGAGACATCTTCTTTGTGGTATTTCTAGATTAGGTTCATTTTAGAAATTATTAAAATTTGAAGCAATTTTTCTTTTTGAATTTCTTCTTCTTAGTAGTTAGTGCATAATTTGTAAGAGTTTAGCATACGGTATCTACATTGTTTAGACTTTTTTTTCTAGTTTTTGTAATTACTTTATTTTTCGTCAACTATTTCGTATGTTTTTGAAGTAAAAATCTAAAATTGATTATGTATTTATACTTTTTGCTTTATTATCAATAATTTAGGATTTCATAAAATTTAGTTTTCTTTATTTCCCAATAGAATGAGATGTTAATCAAAAGATTTATTTTTCCTATTGCAAATAGCTATCGACACTACCCCATATTGACATGATTTAAATCAAAGTGGAGGTTCTATAGGGATTTGATTTTTTTTGAAATCTTTATGAGTTATTTCCCCCATAGTTTCTTAGCATTTGTTTGTGTAGTGTTTTATCTATGTTTGTTAACCTTTCTCCCTTTGTTCAGAACCCTTAGCCTTAGCCCAAAGTGAAAAATATATATTTTTCCTCCATCAACGATTTGGGCTAGTATTGAAACCTTTCTAGGTTTTCAATATTGGTTCTAGCACTAGAATGGGTTCCACCAACAAAAGATAGGAAAATAATTTGTTTGATTGTTGGTGTATTGAGTAGGTTCTTAAATTAGTGTTAGGAGCTAACACGGTTTTCCTTTCCTTGTTATAGCTTGATGGTTTTTTTCTAAAGGAGATTTTGCAAGCATCTGAAGAAGAACCAAAAGCACCTGAAGAAGAAGAAGAAGAAGAGGTTGAAGAGCCTGTAGATGGAGGAAAAGATAGTTTGCTCAAGGTAATCATGGGAAAAGGGTCCAAACTAGAAGTAGAGATCCTACCTATGTAGGTAGTTTAGATGGAGAAACACATTGATTGGGTTACATAATTGGATAAATACTGACTATAAAATGTTCCTAATGAAAACAAGGTGAAGTTTTCTTGTACCAGATTGAAGGGCCATGCAACTCTTTGGTGGGATTTCATACAAGATGAGAGGAGAAATAAAGGTAAGCATAAAATTAAATCGTGGGATAGAATGGTAGAAAAAATTAAGCCAAAACTCCTTCCTAGTGACTATCAAACTAACTTTTTAAAGAAGTTATAAAATTTCAAACAAAAATAGATGCGTCAAAGAGTATACAAAGGATTTTTATAGATTAACCATAAGGTTTGGACATGGGGAAGAAGACATGGAGAAGATAGCCATGTATGCCAATAGGTTACGATACAATGTTTGAGATGAACTTAGGCTAATTAGCCCAAGGGAAATAGAAGAGTGTTACCAGTTTGCTCTAAAAGTAGAATATAAGTTGAATACAAAAAAATTCAAAAAAATAGGGGTAGAGGATAAAAATTTAGAGGTAGGGGACAACAAGGAGGAATAAATTTAGTTCAAAAAGAAAATTTAGAACCAAATCATTTCCAATAACAATCCCATAATCCAAGAGATGGATTCAGAGAAAGAAGACCTTATTCTAGGGGTGGACACACACAAAGAGGTAGTGGATTTGTTGGTAAATATTTCAAATGCAATAAGTTTGCATGTCATAGGTTTTGGGAATGTCTAGAATACCCTCAAAGCAAGCAACTCAAGAACTAAGGGAAAAAATCAAGTAGTCCAGGCAGAAGAAGAATGTGTAGGATCTCTATCCCATGTAGAAGAACTTGAAGTTGGAGAGTCTTTGTTGATGAAAAGAGTGTTGATCAAACCACCCAAGGAGAAATAACTTTCTCAAAGAAAGAATTTTTTCAAGACATCATGCAAATCCCAAGTTAAATGTTGTAAAATGGTTATTGATTTAGTTAGCACTAATAATTTAGATTTAGTAGAAATGGTAGAGAAGCTTGGGTTGAAAATAATTCCACATCAAACTCCATATAAGGTTTCATGACTCAATAAAGGACAACAAGTGTTAGTAAATGAACAATGTTGGGTATACTTTTAGATTGGAAGCTATAAAGATAAGGTTATTTATGATGTAATAAAAATGGATGTGTGTCATGTGCTAATGGGAAGGCCTTTGAAATATGATAGGAAAACTATTCATGATGGGAGATAAAACACATACTATTGAAAAATATTGCAGAAAGCATACCTTGCTGCCCTTGAAAGAAGAAGAGTTGGAAAAGTGATGAGTCCTAATTTATTGATGGTGGGTGAGAAGGAAATTTTGAATGCAATGAAAGAGGAAAAGATGGGTTTTGCACTAGTAAAAAAACCTATAACTATTATGATAATAACCAAGTTGAATAAGTTTCCTCAAGAGACATAAAATATGTTGGAAGAGTATGTTGATATAGTGGTGAATGAGTTGCCCAATGAGCTGCCACCTATTAGGAGTATTAGTCATCATATTGACTTAATACTTGGTGCAAGTTTTCCAAACAAAGCTTCCTACAAGATGACTCCACAAGAAATGCAGAGATCAAGAAGCAAGTGCAAGAACTATTGGACAAAGGTTTGATAAAATAAAGTCTTAGCCCATGTGTAGTACCAACAAAATTGATGCCAAATAAAGAAGGAAATTAGAGGATGTGCATAGATTCAAGAGCAATAAAAAAGATTACCATCAATTATAGGTTGCATCTTCCAAAAATAGATGATTTGATTGATTGTTTGTGTGGTTCCAGGTATTTTTCTAAGATTGATATCAAGAGTGGTTATCATTAAATAAGAATAAGGGAAGGAGGTGAATGGGAAAATTCCTTTAAGACTAATGAGGGGTTGTATGAGTGGCTTGTTATGTCATTTGGTATTACCAATTGTCCAAGTACATTAATGAGACTAGTGAATGAAGTTCTAAAACCCTTAATAGGTGAATTTGTGATTTTTTCATTTGGATGGCATATTGATCTATAGCTCAAGCAAGGAAGAACATCTCAAACACCTTAGGATGGTAATGCAAATATTGCAAGAAGAAAGATTATAGATTAATATCAATAAATGTTTACTCATGAGGATAGAATTAGTGTACCTTGGTTTTGTGATTTCCCAAGGTGGATTAAGGATGTACAAGGACAAATTGAAAGCCATAATTGATTGGCCAACTCCGAAAAAAACTTATGAGGTAAAAAGTTTCCATGGTTTGACAAGATTTTATAAGAATTTTATTATAACATTTAGTGGAATTTTTGCACCACTCATAGATACTATAAGAGGGGGATAAAGAATGTTTTTTTGGATTAATGTTATTGAAATAAATTTTCATTTTTGACGAAGAAAATCACTGAACAACCTATACTATCACTTCTCGATTTTAACAAGGTTTTCCAAGTTGAATGTGATGCAAGTGGGGTAGCCACTGGAGCAGCCCTAAGTCAAGAAGGTAGAACCATTGCATACTTTAGTGAGAAGTTAAATGATGCAAAAAATAGGTATTCAACTTATGATCTTGAGTTTTATGCTTTAATAGTTCAATCCTTAAGGAAGTGGAGACAATATATGATGCCTAAAAAGTTTGTTATTTTCATTGATAATCATGCAATACAACTCATAACCAACTAGCCCAAATTAAGTCAAAGACATATGAAATGGGTGGAGTATTTAAATAATTTAACTTGTTCTATCAAGCACAAGAAAGGCCAAGCCAATAAGGTAGCAGATGCTTTGATTAGGAGAGCCTTACTCATAAGATAAATTCAAATAGAAAGTGGAGGAATAGAGTCTCTTAAGGAGTTGTACAAATCTAATTTGTATTTCCAAGAAGCCTATGAGTTGTGTAAACAAATAAGAATAAGAAATAGAGAACCTTGGATGAAATACATGTTGCAAGATGGATTAATTTTTAAAGGATCATAGCTATGTGTACCAAGGAGTTCTATGAGAGAAAATTTAATTGGATAAAATCATTGTGGTAGTCTTGTTGGTCATTTTTGCCTATATAAGACTTTAGCTTAGTTAAGTGCTCATTAATTTTGGCCTAAAATGCAATCAGATGTGAGAAAATTTGTACAAAGGTGTAAAGTGTATCAATATGGCAAGGGAAAGAGTAAAAATACAGGTCTTTATCAGCCTTTACCAATCCCAAACAAACCTTGGGACTCTATTAGTATAAATTTTGTTTTGGGTCTACCTATAACCCAAAGAGGCCATGATTCAATCTTTGTTGCAATAGATAGGATTTATAAAATGGCTCATTTTATAGCATGCAAGACCACAAGTGATGCTACTCATATTGCTGATTTGTTATTCAAAGAGCTCCTTAGATTACATGGCATTCCATTAAGCATTATATCAAATAGAGGTACTAAATTTGTGAGACACTTTTGAAGGATTTTATGGAAGAAGTTGGGAACTAATTTGAAAAGTTCAACATACCACCCTCAAAGTGGTGGAAAAATAGAGGTGTAAATAGGAATTTGGGTAATCTACTCAAATGCTTAACAATGGACAATCCAAAATAATAGGATCTCATCTTTCCACAGGTATAATTTGTTTATAATGATTCACCTAACAAGAGGACATGTATGAGTCCTTTTCAAATAGTCTATGGTTCACATCCCAAAGGTATTTTTGAGATGAGGTATTTAGGAAAAATGGAAAAAAGAAGTGTCGAGGGAGAGGATTTTGTCATTGCTATGCAAGAAGTACATGAACAAGTCAAAAAACAATTAGAGGCAAGTGTGACCAAATACAAGAAGCATGCATACCTCAAGAGGAGAGATGTTGATATTTATATTAGAGACATGGTATTAGCTCATTTGAGGAAGGAAATTTTTCCAAAAGGTGAGTATAACAAACTGAAAAATGAAGAAAATTGGTGCTTATAATATTTTAAGAAAGTTTTCTAACAATGCTTATAAGATAGGATTTCCAAGTGATGTCTCTCATATATTTAATGTTGCAGACTTGCATCCATACAAAGAAAGTGATGATGAAGGTGACACAACTGAGAGCAAGGAAATATCACAAGAAATGGGAAAACCAGTTGCCAAAAGCCAATAAGGAAGAATTAGAAGTTGTTCTTGACAAGCAAGTTTTTAAACGGAAAAGGGGTAAAGAGTACCACCGGTACTTAATGAAGTGGAAAGTTCATTCAATAGAGGATGCTACTTGGATGATAGAATTAGACATCAATAACCATGGGAGTAACCTTGCAAACCTCATCAGAAGGAGCTCATTGTTACATTGGTGGTTGTCGTTGCACCAAAAGATCGACCTGTTAATGCTTGATACAACCACTAGATTTATACAAGATCCATAGGAGGTGGTTAAGCCATGTCACGAACCCAAGTGCCACGTTGCACAAGGAAGACCAAGGGACACACCATCTTGCAACAATCCCCCCCAACACAAGTGAGGGGTTTGAACTTGTGACCTTGAATCTAATACTAATTGTTACATTGGTGGTTGTTGTTGCACCAAAGGATCAACTTGTTAATGCTTGATAAAACCACCAAATTTATGCAAGATCCACAAGCGATGGTTAAGCCATGTCATGAACGCAAGCATTGTGTTGCACAAGGAAGACCAAGGGACACACCATCTTGCAACACTCATGAGCCAAATTTTTGCTCCTTGGGAGTATGATTCAGGAGCATCACTCTATCTAGTTTTAAATTTGCATTAGAATTTAGTGTTAGATATTTAATCACATTTTATGAGGTTTCTGTTTAAGTTTGGAAAAATAATTAGTCATAAATTTGAAATTTTGGTGTTTTAACTCAACCCTAAGTACCTAATTAGGGGGTTTGAATGCTTAATTTGTAAACTTGGGTTTACATTGGATGATAAAGGTAGTCAAGAATATTTTTTAACTTTTAAAAAAATGTCAAAATCAGTTTTATGTCGTCTTGGAAAGAAAAGGAATGAAGTTTTTGCTTGCAGGTATGTTGGCAAGGTGTTACCAGTGTTTTAGACCTCCATTTTTGCAAAATAAGTAGATTTTGGAGTTCTTTCGTTTGATTTTGTTATTGCTAGAGTTGTTAAGAGTTTATACAGACCTAATGCATTTGGTTTGAGGTCTTGAAAGTCGATATTAAATTAGAAATATATTTTTTCACTTGCCGCCCTATCAAAACCCTGTCTAGGGTTTTAAGAAATAAATTTGAGTTTTGGAGAAATATGCCTACTTAATTGATAAAAATTGGTCTGTAAGTTTGTGGAAACATAATTTAATTTTTAAAATAGTTTTTGTACATTTTGGCATGTGTGAGGGCATTTTTTTAGAAAAACTCGATTTTGACAACTTGGAGGGCTAATTAGGGCTGATAATAGTTCATTTTGGAGGCTTCCATTGTAGGAGTTGTATCTCCACAAAGGGTATCTGAAAGTGTATTTAGATTCCAAGAAACTCCACAAAAAAAATTCCCATCAGCTTTTTCCAAAAACATGATTACTAGGAAGAGACAATTTGTCAAACAAGTCATTGATTATTGTACTTTTGCTGCAAATTCCTTTCCCTTTGTATCATGTTCTCTTGATTCACTTCCTTATGGATGCCTAATATTATTTGTTGGATCTTGTGTGAGCATGAGTAAGAAGAGTCATGAGAGATTTAAGGGTTTAATTTATAGGTTCTTGAATGAAGATATGAATGGTGGAGATTAAAGGATGGATAGATGGTAGAGATGAAATTGGGTCATTGGATCATGTGCAAGCATACATTTGTAATTTAATGTAATTATTGTGGATGCATGATATGAGATTATTTATTTGAATTTTGGAGGGATAATTTTATTTATGTATTTTAAGTGGGTGAGAGAATTAATTTAATGTAATGGAGAGATAGAATCAATTTTAATTAATTTATTTTGAATAATTAGATGGAAATAGATTTAATTTAAATAATGAGGTGGGAATGGATTGAATTAGAGATGTGAATTGTGCATGAAATTAATAAATTATTAAAATTAATTAACCATTGTAAGGTATGCAAAGTATGCAAAGTTCACCAAAAAATGTGAAAGAACAAATTACACCTACATAAATATATTGAGGGTTTTATTAAAGTAATATGTAATAATAGAAATATATATTAAATATTAGAGTTGGGAGTTGTAAATGTTATGGAAACACTATCATGATTAAGCACTTGAATTAATAATTAAAATAAAGTATTTAGCTCTATGTTTGGTGTCAAAATATTATGAGAAAGATGTTGTGAGTTTGTTTGAATCCATATTAGAGCCATAGAGATTCTAGTAAATGGGTGGTATCATGTTCTTAAAATCATTGTGCTTCACTCTAGGTCACCTCTATACACTCACAAATTTGAACTCAATGCATGGAATAAATTTAATTGTTAACAAACTTTTCATTCCTAATTTCTTTTATATCTAGACTTGCAATATTGATAAACACTTTTACATGCTTGCTAAGTGAGGGCTTTCTCTTTGGTCAATCCTATGGATCTAGATTAATAGTTTTGAGCATGATAGAAGACATATTAAGCAATCATGTAATATGTGTAGTCATTTGTAAACATTGATGTCATGTTGATGCAATGTTTTGAAGATAATGCGATGTGTAACATTGCTCTATAGATGATAGATGATGTCTAGGTCCTGGATGATCAATAACAAATTAGGATTTGTCTTTTTATATAGTACTCTTGCAAATAAATTGACATATTTTTCACTCAATGTGACAAGTAACAAATAGCATGGAGGAGTCAACTAAGACCTACAATTTAAATTTAATTCTACCTCGCTCCCCTTCCAGTCCCTCTTTTGTGGGCGTGACCAAACATCCATTAATGGGGGAAAGCCCCAAACAATTTCTAAGGTTGAATTTGTGTCACATAAATGATCTAAGATCATTTTTACAACCATAAATTAGATCCAACATAAAAATCTTAAGAATAATTTAATAATCAAATTTAAATTCTTAAAATACATAAAAAATAAATCAAATTACAATTAGATTCTTTACCGACTTTTTATATCAAAATATGTCACTTATAAACTAATAATTATATTAAAAATAACCTAATCAAACTAAATCCGAAACCCAAAAAACAATATAAAATTTCCAAACAATAGAGACATTGGAAGAATCTAATGCATTTTGTTGGATTCCATTTCTGTGGGACCAATTTAAGCAGCTTCCATGCCAAGATGTCTGTCTTAGCTGTAGTCTCATTTCTTAAGGCATATACTAATAAATCATATTCATAAAAATGTATATACCTGGACAGTTGTATATGCTAACATACAAATGTTTATCGTTATAGTCAAGCCTTCTGAGATGAAGACATGGCAGAAGTATTCTATTAATAATTAAGTTTGTCTTTGTTTGTTTCAATGCAGGCTAAAAGATAACATTCATGTTGG